>CM055898.1:78855102-78916617 GCA_029582155.1 Panopea generosa | reverse complement strand
GGAAAGTATACAAATAGAGTACTTGGTATCATGGTGAATTGTGGGAAGTATACAAATAGAGTACTTGGTAACATGGTGAATTGTGGGAAGTATACAAATAGAGTACTTGGTAACATGGTGAATTGAGGGAAGTATACAAATAGAGTACTCAGTTACATGGTTAATTGTTGGAAGTATACATAAAGAGTACTTAGTAACATGGTGAAATGTGGGAAGTGTATACACAGTTAAAAGGAAAATTAATTTAATGTACCTTGTATGAATTGTGGGAAGCATATAAAATGTTGTTACCTTATATGAGATATTATGCCTGGCACGAAGGACACCTGGTGCTATCTGAAATGAATCATGAACAAATAAATGAATGAAAGAAAGAATGAAAGAAGGAATGAGGGAACAAAGGAGGAATGGACAGAAAGAAGGAATATGAAGTAAAAGGAAGAGAGGAAGCAAGGAAAGGAGGGAAGTAATGAAGGAAGGTAAGAATATAGGGAGGTAAGGAAAGAGAAAGAAATACAAAAATGATTATAGTTATAGGAGATATTCATTATCACTTGTCAACATGCCACAATTGACTCCAAGTGTTATAAAATTGCTAAGGATGATGTTTTAGAAAAAGAAGCTGATATTTTATGTTCTTTAATGTAGTAATATACAAAACACAGCTCCTACACAATAAGGTAGATAAAAGAAACATTATAAATCAGGTATATAATATATATGAGGAACATAAACTATCAGGTATATAACATATAAGAGGAACATAAACTATCAGGTATATTATATATAGCAGGTATATAATATATATGAGGAACATAACATATCAGGTATATAATATATATGAGGAACATAAACTATCAGGTATATAATATATATGAGGAACATAAACTATCAGATATATAATACATATGAGGAACATAAACTATCAGGTATATAATATATATGAGGAACATAAACTATCAGATATATAATACATATGAGGAACATAGGGGATTTAAACTCATGACCCCTGTATACCAAACAATTGGTTTAATCTATAACTGACATACATGTGCACAAAATAAAATCTTGTATCTTTATTCATACTTACAGTTGGCACTTCAGGAACTTTTATCTTAACCGTCTGTAAATAAAAATGTATCACTATCATGACATGACTATTACCACAGATGTATGTCCACCATTTAGTTACACATGTCATGAACATAACCACAGCTGTATGTCCACCATTTACCTACACATGTCATGAACATTACCACAGATTTATGTCCACCATTAAGTTACACATGTCATGAACATAACCACAGATGTATGTCCACCATTTACCTACACATGTCATGAACATAACCACAGATGTATGTCCCAATTAGCTACACATGCCATGAACATAACCACAGATGTATGTCCACTATTTAGCTACACATGTCATGAACATAACCATGGATGTGTGTCCACCATTTACCTACACATGTCATTAACATAACCACAGATGTATGTCCATTATTTAGCTACACATGCCATGAACATAACCACAGATGTATGTCCACTATTTAGCTACACATGCCATGAACATAACCACTGATGTATGTCCACTATTTAGCTACACATGCCATGAACATAACCACTGATGTATGTCCACTGTTTACCTACACATGCCATGAACATAACCACATATGTATGCCACCATTTAGCTACACATGCCATGAACATAACCACAGATGTATGTCCACTATTTAGCTACACATGCCATGAACATAACCAAAGATGTATGTCCATCATTTAACTGCACATATTATGAAAATAATTACAGATGTATGTCCATTATTTAGCTACACATGCCATGAACATAACCACAGATGTATGTCCACCATTTAGCTACACATGGAATGAACATAACCACATATGTATGCAACCATTTACCTACACATGCCATGAACATAACCACATATGTATGCCACCATTTACCTACACATGCCATGAACATAACCACATATGTATGTCCAGCAATTTACCTACACATGCCATGAACATAACCACATATGTATGTCACCATTTTCCTACACATGTCATGAACATAACCACATATGTATTCCACCATTTACCTACACATGGCATGAACATAACAACATATGTGTATCACAATTTACCTACACATGGCATGAACATAACCACATATGTATGTCCACCATTTTCCTACACATGCCCTGAACATAATCACATATGTATGTCCACCATTTACCTACACATGTCATGAACATAACTACATATGTATGTCCACCATTTACCTACACATGTCATGAACATAACCATATATGTATGTCCACCATTTACCTACACATGGCATGAACATAACCACATATATATATATCACCATTTACCTACACATGCCGTGAACATAACCACATATGTATGTCCACCATTTACCTACACATGTCATGAACATAACCATATATGTATGTCACCATTTACCTACACATGCCATGAACATAACCACATATGTATGTCACCATTTACCTACACATGGCATGGACATAACCACATATGTTTGTCCACTATTTAGCTTCACATGTCATGAACATAACCACATATGTATGTCCACCATTTACCTACACATGACATGAACATAACCACATATATATATATCTCACCATTTACCTACACATGCCATGAACATAACTACATATGTATGTCCACCATTTACCTACACATGTCATGAACATAACCATATATGTATGTCACCGTTTACCTACACATGCCATGAACATAACCACATATGTATGTCACCATTTATCTACACATGGCATGGACATAACCACATATGTTTGTCCACTATTTAGCTTCACATGCCATGAACATAACCACATATGTATGTCCACCATTTACCTACACATGGCATGGACATAACCACATATGTTTGTCCACTATTTAGCTACACATGCCATGAACATAACCACATATGTATGTCCACCATTTACCTACACATGTCATGAACATAACCAAATCTGAATATCACCATTTACCTACCAATGTCATTAACATAACCACATATTTATGTCCACTATTTAGCTACACATGCCATGAACATAACCACACATGTATGTTCACCATTTACCTACACATGCCATGAACATAACCACACATGTATGTCACCATTTACCTACACATGCCATGAACATAACCACATATGTATGTCACCATTTACCTACACATGCCATGAACATAACAACATATGTATGTCACCATTTACCTACACATGCCATGAACATAACCACATATGTATGTCCACCATTTACCTACACATGCCATGAACATAACCACACATGTATGTCACCATTTACCTACACATGCCATGAACATAACCACATATGTATGTCACCATTTACCTACACATGCCATGAACATAACAACATATGTATGTCACCATTTACCTACACATGCCATGAACATAACCACATATGTATGTCCACCATTTACCTACACATGCCATGAACATAACCACATATGTATGTCCACCATTTACCTACACATGCCATGAACATAACCACACATGTATGTCACCATTTACCTACACATGCCACGAACATAACAACATATGTATGTCACCATTTACCTACACATGCCATGAACATAACCATAGATTTGCAAAGAGATCTGTTTTTTATACAAGCATGGCATATAAACCACCACATATGTGTATAGAGATCAGACCAAGTCAGACTGAGTAAAACCACCATCCTTCTGCAAGTAACTGGAAACTTTCTCACATAAAGTTTTTGGAGTGATCAGGACTGAAACCTACCACCTTAGCAATGAGATGTAAGTGATCATGAGACGGCGCCTTAAACCACTCAGCCCGGAGGCCCCTCATGTGTGATTTATTTCACTTGTAACTTGTATATAACTTGTGAACTATTTTTCAATAAAGGAAAATAACAGTTGAATAAATACTGTATATATCAAATATTGATAAAATTTTGAAGTTCAATTTGCTCTTGTTGAAATTTTGTCACTAAACAATAAATTGTGTTTGCTTAGTGAATGAAACAAATGAGTGGTACATAATAACAGACATCTTCGAATATAAAATAAGGAAAAAGACTGAGATTTAAATATATCTTTAAGTGTTGTTTCATTTTGTAAACGGCAACAAAACAATTTTTATTATCAGATCTCCTGCTCTTTTAATTACTGAAAGTATGATTTTTGTTTAACCCTTTACTTCATATAGATGCCTTTGGACACCTAATATAGAAGGCTTTTGAATTATTGGGTGAATTATGTTTATATTACCTGACAGAGTGGAAAACAATGCAGGAAGTGTTCAGATTGCTCGTGCTCGTGCAATCTGAACTCTTCCTGCACTGTTTTCAAAGGACTTCTGTGATTGGTGTGGGAAAACGTGTATTTATGGAGTAAAGGGTTAAGTATATCAATTGAGCAGTAGTCACCCCAAATTAATATTTTTGAAAGACAGATGTCACATGATGTACCACTGCAGAAGATCTGTTGAACTTTAGTTCATACTAATTTACTTTAGCTTTATTGTGAAGAAACCTCAGCAGTTCTCTTTATGATCCGCTCTCTATTTTGCTTGCTCGACAGAACCTGTACTGAGTATTGAGAGATATTGGGTTGAGCTTGGGATTGAACCTGTACTGAGTATTGAGAGATATTGGGTTGAGCTTGGGATTGAACCTGTAACCTCTGGTGAGTGGCCAACACTCTATCCACTACACTTTCATCCCTCTTTTCGGCTGATTTTTTAACTGTTGAGCTGGAAAGGGCATTCTTGCAATAGTGAAATTAATTGATTTCCATTTTTAAGTTTTATGAGCTCTCTTGTATATTGTAGGTACTTGCGGATACATACCACGTTTTGATGAATACGGCGTATATACGGCTTCTTCAAACGATTTGTACCTTCAAACATTTTCTTGTCGTCACTTTTTTTACAACCATTTTTCTTACATTCCTGAGAAGAAAAAAGTTGTAAACATTAATAAATCTGCAAGTAGAATGTAGGTAGTATGGTGTGTTTTTTTAACAGAATAGAACAGAATGTAATTTTATTTACTTAAACTGTATACATTTTTTAATCAGATACAAACACAATTTACATACAAATACATGTGATAGGTGTTTCAATTAACATAACCTTTGCATCATTGTTTTATGTTATGTTAGATTTGTAAGTAACAAATGAATTATAACAAAAAACATAACTAATTAAATATTCACGTTTAAATGGAGGATGAAATCAAAGTGCATGAATTGATTTCCATTTTTAAATTTTCTGAGCTCTGTTGTAAAAAGTAGCTGCTTACAAATACATACCATGTTTATACAAATGCGGTGAACACATGGCTTCTTCATATAATTTGTACCTCCAAACTTTTTCTTGTCTTTACAGTAAGCACATTTTCCACAATCACTTCTCTGACATGCCTGAGAAGAAGAAAGATTTAAATATCACAAAATCCACAAGTACAATATCTGTACATCTGTAAAATAAAGCAATGTTACATTTAATATGAAGAAAGTTTGCATGAGGGTTTATGCCTTTATTCAACAATAGTTCAGATGGCCAGTGAATCTAGTCATTATTACTTGGTTACACTGTTGGAAGAATCATAGTAATGTTACAAGACACTGGAGTATTGCAACCAATATGTAACACCCCTATTTGTTTACCAATTTTGTTGCCATAGCAACCACAGTTTTTGTCAGTCTGAGAAAGTAATAAAATGATGGGCATGGTCTCCTTATTGCCCTCTTCACATGGCAATTTCATAAATGTAGCTTGGATACGTTTTGTGTAACTACAGAATATAGATTGCAGCTGTAATTTTACCTATTTTGTTTCCATAGCGACCACAATTTTTGCATGACTGAAAACTGAAAAAAAAATGACCAGCATTATCACCTTTTTTCCCTCTATCTATATGCTAAGTTTAATAAGCGTAGCTTTGATACTTTTAATGTTACCACAGGACTGTATCTAAGTTTACCAATTTTGTTGCCATAGCAACCACAATTTTGTTGGACTGAAAAAAATAAATAAAATGACCTGTATTATAACTTCATTGCCCTTTATCCACATACAAAGTTTTACGAACCCAGGTTGGATACTTTTTAAGTAATCTTTCCAGTCAGATGCCAGCCAGCCATATGGTCAGAGGGACAGAGGGTAAACCTGTAGTCCCCTCAGGTGAAACCATAAGGGACTGATAAGATGATAATCTTTTCATTTACCCCAAGTAATGCACCATAGCAGGATGGGGTGAATATTGACATATCTGTCGCTGGCAGTTAATTGATCTCCATTAGACACGACTATTCATTTTGGCAAAATTCCGCCAAAATGTGCCACTTGTTTTAAATCAGCCAATGGCATGGTCTAGATTGAACACCGGTAACAGCAGCATAATGCATTTAGGGCATCACAGAAAGAATTACCTGGTAGGCTGTGAATATAGTTTTATCAATATAGTGAAAGCAGAGCAGTAGTGTTAATGAAAAAGTGTAGGCCATTCACAATAGAGATTGTGGGTTTGATCTCTCGCTTGATCCGACGTATGTAAAAAAAACACTACTCAGGAAACGGATACAAGAGCGGTTCAAATAAGCTTTGAGCTTTCTTTGCAACTGAGCTAAAATAAATTAATATACCCTAAAACAGTGACAAAATAATCCCTCTTAGACTGGATGTTAAAATAAAGCTTACCTCGCATTTCCCACATCTCTTTTGTCTTCTTTGTTTCTTATTAGCCAAATGTCTTTTTTGAACCCCCTTTTTTTCAGAATCTATCCCTTTAATATTGGTCTTATTTTGTTGAGAACTTCTCAGTTTAAGGCAGGTCTCATTGCGATGAGAACTTCTTAGTTGAAGGTTTGTCATTTTTTGTTTTTGTTTGGAAAGATTCTTCTTGATATTTTCCTGTCGTCTCTTGTTGACATTGTATTTTTTCCGCTGTTGAAAGAATAAAATAAAACAATTTCCGAGATCTAATGAAAAATGGAATGTGGGCATTACATTGCACACAAGGCCTAGTAGGGATTTTTTTATGATTCTAGGTCCATAACGTTAATAATCTATTGTGACCAGTTCAAGAACTTGTCCGAGACTGTGGTTATATGACTATGTACTGTGTAAGTTTAGTGAAGTTCCAACAGAAAATAAAGAGACTTCCGCTGAATTAAATGTCTCACCTAGGCCATCCTTAAAAAAGTATTTGCTTGCTGTGCTCCAACCCAGTAATTTTCTTGTTGGTAGGTAGGTGGCTAAATTTTTTTTGGCCAAATTTTGATTTTGCATAGTCATTTTAAAAAACAATGGACAGAAATAATGAAAAAATAATTAAACACTTTGAAAGTCAATAAAAAAAATTGGGTAGCGGCAATTTTGAGTGAGTAGGTAGGAGCATGGCAAACAATTTATTTTTTTAAGGATGGCCCTATGTCGTTTTACCAAAAAATGAAGGTAAGGAGAAGTCCATTATAAGTGGCCAATATTCAAAGATATTCTGCATTGTTTTGAGTAGTATTACACAAATATTGGTCAAACAGTTTCTGTGAAGCAAGGTTCAACGTAAGAACTAAATGTTGAATTACTGTGTCGCTATTGACAGAAAAGTACATTATGTTACACCTATGTTTCTTTATTTTTTCTTCAAAGAGACCAGACAAAAATGCTGGTGAAGGAGCTCACACAACCGAAACGTTTACAGCTGGGAAGAACAACAGGTCCATGGCTCTCATTTGCCCATTTTTGGGGCCGTTATTCTGCCACATTCCCAATGGCAAATACTGATAATATAGTCAGACTTGTGTAAGCGGTCACCTCTATTAAGCAGCAACCTGTATCAAGCAACCATATTATCCATTTTCCATTTCTATGCTTTCACAGTAAATAAACCTTATTAAGCAACAACTTGTCTTTAAAGGCCACTTTTGCTCCTTCCCTTCACTGGCTGCTTAAGACAGGTTTGATTGTACCTTTTTTCTCCAATCCAAAGGAACAAAATTTCCCAATTTCAAAATGCAAAAAAAAAAAAATTTATTATGGGGGGGGGGGGGGGGGGGGCTGGGGGGAAGGTTTTTTTTATATTATGCTTTTAATGTAATCTTCTACAAGAACTTCTTTTTTTTATACATTTAATATATAATACAAATTTATTGTTATGAATATCAAAGGAACCTGTGCTATGTAATTTTCCCAATTTCTTTAAAAATAATGCTGACTATCCCAAAGTCACGGCCCCAACCTCATTCCAAAAAGTGCGAGCAAGAGCCACGAAGACGATTTCACATTGAGCTTTTATAGGACGAGCTTAAACTTGAAATTCCTAATCTAGAGATATAATCTTGATGATAAAGTTATAAATATTGAAATAATATTTATATGTTCATATTAATGTTTTACAGATATGTTGATTTAAATATTAATGTTAGTTGATATGTGTCTTTCTTTATAAACTTGCTTAATTGTAATTAGTGCAAGTCAATTGAACAGTCAATTATGAAATAAATCATTGTTTGCATACTCGTAAACACATAATGTTGACACAAACATATAACCTGTGTTATTGCTAGGTTATGCGTCAGTGCTTTTTGTCGTGGCCATTAGAATGTCCACTTACATATGTTGTTGTATGGTGTTTAGCGTCGCTTTCAACAATTTTTCAGTCATATCGCGACAGTGTCTACTTGAGACAGTATTCTAAGCACTGTGACACTGGAGTATCATGCCGCAGACACATGGTATGATACCCCGCCCAGTCACATTATACTGACACCGGGCCGACCAGACCTAGAACTCTCCTCTTATTGCTGAGCGTCAAGCGAGGAAGCTTCTAGTACCATTTTTAAAGTCTTTGGTATGACCGGGCCGGGGATTGAACCCACGACCTTCTGCATGCGAGGGGGACACTCTACCACTAGACCATGCCACTGTCCTCCACTTACATATATTGCTGATATAGTTATAAATGTTGATATAATATTTATATAATATTTATATGTTCATATGAATGTTTTACAGATGAGCCAATAGTATTGCACTGAAAAATAAAATGTAAACAAAACAAAGATCCAGCCTTGTTCAGTTGCAAACCCAAAAGATCCAGACCATTGACAGTATTATAATTGATTTGCCAAGACATAATGTACCCCTACGGCAGGTTGGATGTCATAAACTAAACTAAAGATGACTTTAATAGATTAAAACATAACTCCTATGTATCGCTACAGATGACTTCTAATAGAATATGACACTTCCAATGATATATATATATTAAAAAATAATTACCTGGTAAATATATATACTTACATATAAACCTAAACAGGGCATCTCTGAAGATGTACTCTTCTTCCACTGGAAATAGAAATATCAATCCATATATTGATACAAGGATTTAAATAGAAGGATAAGAAACTTGCATCTCCTGACTAAATGTTGATAAAACAGCACACAATACCATGTTATATATTTAGGTAACAGTATTAAAGGGTACCGCATGTCAGAATATAAATGGCCATTCATCGTTAAATAGACATGTAACTAACACAAAAATCAACAAATTTTAATTGAACGAAATTTATCAAGTGAGAAAAACGATATTAAATATCATGATTTCAAGCGTTTGCTATATATCATGGGCGCCGCCATTTTAAAGCTCTTTTATGTTGGAGGTTTTCAGTGACGTCATAACTGCACTTCCGTTCTAGTTCTCGCGAAAAATTTATTGTGTCGTTAGTGACTGCTCTCCACTGATACTCTTTTGTATATACACTAATTCACTTAACAATTGATAGATAGATATACAGTACATTAGTGAACATCGAAGGAAGACAATTAAACGCGAAAACTATTCTGAACTGAAGGACTTAACCATAAACAGTGTTTTCTTCGGCGGAATAAGTGAGTGGAGTAATGCGATATGTTTTGTGGGCAGCGTTGTTTTTAGTTTTCCTAATATGTGATTTCACATTGCCTCAGTGTCAAGCTTCTGGTGACATCACGAGCAAAACGCCTTTAAACTTTGGGGTAGGACTTAAGATTGCAGAATGAAGCGTACCAATGCCTTGGCGTACTACTACCAAAGCATACAATTTCTGATGATTTCAGTACGAAGATGACCATATGCGACATACATATAGACTTAGTGTATCTTATCCAGTGGGAAGCTCTTAAAAATGTGCTAATAACATATAGCTCAGCTGATTTCTGAAATTAAATTTGTAATTTTATATACTCTTCCAAAATATTGCGAAATTGATATAGCAAACTTTCACAATCTTATAATTGCAGGCTGTTTAAACAGGTGTGATAATCCAATTAACAATAAAAACAAGAGGTTAATGCCAAAACATAAGGTGTGAAAACGACATGGTATCTAAAAGTTATTATTAAAATACAAATTAAGGCCAATTAATTGTGACAGACCCGATTAGCTCTGTCAGTTACGTGTCTAACTATCAATCCAGGTGTCTTGAGTTCGAATCCCCACCCGGCGACAGTCTCTGTGATGACTGACATACAACTTTGTATCTCAATATCATTTGTCTCTCACTGCTGATTCGAGTGGAAAAATTATCAGTTACTTGCGGTTGTTGGGTGTGATCGAGTACTAGTTAACTTTTGCAGGAAACAGTGGTTAGGTTAACTGAACATCTGTACAGTAAACCCTCGATGGCAAAAAATGATGCTAAATATTCAGTCAACCATTAATTGTTCATAAACTCATTTTATTAATTTTATAATTATTAGGCAATTTAATTTATTGATATAAGGCTTTTTCACAGTCAACTAAGTAATTATTCTTGAATAGACATTTGAACTACCTCTACTTCGTAATGAAAAAAGATAAAGTAAAACCTTTGTTCCTTTATTTATTCATTAATACATGAAAAGTTTTTTTTACTGTTAAAATAGTGTTCTGGTATACAATTTATGAAAAATATTCATAAAATCATATAACAAAATTTTTTTACTTGTAAGTTTGCATTGATATTGAAACCCTAATTAACTGAAAATGTTTTAATTAATAATAAGGCATAATACTATGTGTTATAACATCCTGTCATAAACCCTGGGGTCATTAAACCTGGGGTGATTACGCTTATTAGGGTACAATATGCACACTGTGGCAGGGTATTTCTCATTACCACATAGTGTGAATGTGGTGTTGGTGAATTATGAAAGCTCAGCAGGGTGCCAGTAGCTGGACAGTAACATACACTTTGTGCAATATGCCTGTAGAGGGTACCACTCGAAATACCCACGGTCAAAATACCCACACCTCAAAAATGGCGAAGTAGTCAAAATACCCACAGCAGAATTTTCAGGGTATTCAAAATACCCACAGCAGAATTTTCAGGGTATTCAAAATACCCACAGTAGAATTTACAGGATAGTCAAAATACCCACAGTCATGGATACCAGGTCTACACTATTTTCCATATCAATCACTACAAAAAACTATTTATTGCAACTTTCCTTTGAAGAATTGGAATAAGGTGGGTAATTCAGTCAATCATTTAATTTTAAGCTTATGATCTTTTCTAATAATTACTTTATCTTCTTATAAAAAGGGTAAATTAAATGTTAAATTGGAGTAAAGTGGGTAATTAAGTATATCAATTAATTTGAAGCTTTTGATCTTTTTCTGATAATTACTTTGTTTGTCACT
This sequence comes from Panopea generosa, assembly GCA_029582155.1. Taxonomy (NCBI): domain Eukaryota; kingdom Metazoa; phylum Mollusca; class Bivalvia; order Adapedonta; family Hiatellidae; genus Panopea; species Panopea generosa. Next base: position 78,904,927 of record CM055898.1, on the reverse strand, counting down.
GTCAATTAGTTAATCATTTAATTGATTATTATTAAATCAATTATCCCTTTCGGATATGATGATATTAATGTACAGTTTTGTGTTCTTTAAAAGCAACTTTATTCTCCTCTTATTTTATATATTTCTCATAACTGTTATATATTTGGGTATATAATATGGTACATTTTGGTTGAAAATCATTGCACATTCAAAATGGAGATGGAGATCATTAAGAGCAATAAAGGTCAACGCAAACTTCTTTATGAAGGTTATGCTTACACTAAGAAAAGTCAGAATAAGTCGTCTATCCGGTGGGGATGCACTAAGAGAATCGGTTTCGACTGCCGTGGAACAGTGACAACTGATTTGCTGGTAAGTTACCTTTACTTCTATTCAAATAAATTGAAACAATATTGCCGACACTTTTATTTTAAGTACCAATAAGGGGGCATGTTGTAATCACACTGGCCACCTAGCCAGCTGTCCTTTCATCTGTCTGTCTGCCCTCTGATATGGGTCTGCATTGTCCCCCAAGTATCATATGTAGTTAAAGATATGATGAATGAGAAAGTGCTGTTTAACCCTTTCATGAAAGTGCTGTTTAACCCTTTCATGAAAGTGCTGTTTAACCCTTTCATCTATACAGTCATGTACATTTTGTGTGTATGTACATGAACAATTTCCTAACTTGCTCCCTCTGTAAAGATTAATATATATCACTCGATCAATTGAATATCTGTACTGATATTGTTAAAACATTGTGTAAATGTTTAATGCTAATAAGATGAATTGAATTGAATCTTATGCGCTGTCTGAAGGTTGAAAGTAAAAACCCTTTAATACGGCCACTCAATGACAAAGCATGGAGGTCCCTAAAGACAGGTGGTAGCTTAATGTAGAACAAAAGTTCTTTTGACTTTTGACCTGCATTAAGCTACCACCTATCTCTCCGGTTCTACTGTGGGTATTTTGAATACCCTGTAAATTCTACTGTGGGTATTTTGAATACCCTGAAAATTCTGCTGTGGGTATTTTGACTACTTTGCCATTTTTGAGGTGTGGGTATTTTGACAATGGGTATTTTGACATACACTCGCCTGTAGACATTATATTTCATATGACACTCCCTATAAGGAGAAACATTCATATATGTTCAGATAACTGGTAGAATAGATAATCATCATATATAAAATTGGGTAGTAACACCATTTGAATAACCAAAAGACAGTGCCAATTATGTAAAACAACAATAAAAAACCCCAACTCATTCATGCTTCATCTAAATTTACTAAAAAGGGTATGAAATCAAAATTTTATCAGCCATTTCTCAGTACGCAACAATGGCCGCACCAGCTAAACACGACAAGAAAAGAGATATAATATTATTTCTTATTCTCTCTTAGACAGGTAAATATATGTAACAAAACATTTTCCCTTAAACTCCATTCCTGGTCTAATTAGTGTTTTTTTTGTTGTTTTTTTTCGATAATGTATTGACTGAGTAGCAAACAGTATATACCCTGATAGTACAGCATGAATGTGCAGGCTCGCATGGATCTACATCAACACTGATGGCAATCAGGCCTTCTAAAATTGCCGGTTTTTCGGTTTTTGGACCGATTTCAGAAGATCAAAACCGGTTTTCGTTTCAAAGTTTAATAAAAAATCGGTCCAGATATTTTCAAAGTTCAATAAAAAATCGGTCCAGATATTTTCTATCGGTCGTATAAAATCTCATAAATTGCTCTTACCATGCCATACTGACCTGCGAAATACGCCTTGCGGCAATATAATTTGACCCAATAATCCGTTTGTTTTGTCACCTGCTGTGCGAAATGATGACAATTTCGACTAAACCATTGACGGTATTAGGGGAGTTTATCGGAAGAGTCTATATGTAGCACGCCTTAGATGTGTGATCAGTGACCCATAGCGTTCTGTCGGTTCATCAAAAGACTGTGTTTGCGTTCGTATATTTCTTTGATATACCGCTAGCCAAAGCTGGGACGGTCGGACCGAATATTGTTTGCGTCATTAAAATATTTGATAAAACGTGCGGTGTTACTTGTTTGTTTCATTTTTAAAAAAAATAATTTTAATTATAAAATTAATGACATTAATTAATGAAAGTGATAAAAGCCGGACCGATTTTGTTTTGATGTGGGACAGGTTCTGAATGGTTTATTTTTGTGGTTGAACCGTTACATTGGTTTCCACGGTGATTATTTCACGCAGCTTCCGAAACTTACATCACTTCCGGTTCGATCGAACATTTTTAATATAATGAAAATTATTCAGTAAAGCGGAAACATAATGTCAGTCATTAAAATGTACACATTGTGATAAAGTATGTTATAAATAATACACAAATAAACTTGAAATCGTTTCCTATTAATAAATAAACGGAGAAATACACGATGCAGCTGACATGGTGGGTGGGGTATGCATACATGTAATGGCATAATGTAAGGCAATTTTAGTGATTTTTTATAAATAAGTGCGATTCTTACGGTAGTAAAAAACCTGGACCGATTTGCATTTTGGAATTTTAGAAGGCCTGATGGCAATAATTACTTTTTTTATCAAGCTAAGGGTAATTTTACTATTTTGAAAAATTCAATCATCAATGTCAGGCTACATGATAAGATGTCAGAGTCGTGATTGATGGGTTTCGGATTTGATCTCTGGTTCATGATCGGTGTGACTGTTTAACAGTTATCATCTTTTTGGGTGAAAACTTCATAAGACATTGCTGTGACAACTCTGTATTATTTCTGTGATACATTCTAAATCTTCTAAATTTCCAATAGTGTGGTCATTGCATCTGCAGCACGTATTTTCGTTAGACGAAAGCATCATTACACAGTTTTAGCAGTTGCAAAAATCTTTCACATGTGTGAACAACTGTGCCGTCTCACTATTTCTCTCATCTTCTAATTCATTTAACTCTGCTTCTGAAAATTCTGATTCAAAGTTGTAGGCCACAAGTCCTTCTCCGTTATTAAAATCCATTTTATTATTCTTGCGAGTACTTTTGCCGGTGACTATAATTGCACGTTTCTATATCTGCTGTAGCATATAAATCAATTATGTTTTAAACCAGAAGTGCAGTTATGACGTCACGCAGGTATCCAATATGGCGACTTCCACCACAAAGACGATGTGCGAAAATGACCGTTACAAAACGAGCTGATATATCTTTATGGACTCGAATTTATGCATAATAATACTATTAATAGAAAGCTGAACCCATAGCTATTCATATTATCCTGTTTTATACACAGGGTTGCGTTCCCCTTTAAGTGTAATAAATATTGTAATACTTTGATATACTTAGTTGTTTGATAGAAAAACAATAAAACAATTTATGGAGGGGATCCAAAAACTAATAGCACATTGTAAAATAGTGTATGCAGCCATGTATACACTGCACATGGTATGATCACAGTATTAAAAAGAACAAGCCAATTTGCGTAGTGTTTTTTACCCCAAATACTTGGCAAAGTTTGTCCCCATTCCTCCCTAATATTAGAAAATGTATGCTAAAAAATGGGGTTTAATGCCTGTTTAAAACAATAAAAATCAGGGATGCTGACCTGTTCACTGTTTTAAACATACATACTTATGACTTGCCTTAAAAGTAAAAAACACTGTCGCTGATCGATATATATCTGAACATTACTTGTTTCACTGATTTAGGAAATAACTGACTTGGTATAATTTTTTCTGGCTGTTCCGTATATCCATGAACAGACAACCAACAGATTTACTTATATGTATGTGTGCAGACCCTTACTTTTGTTTCTATCATGTCTACAAGAAAATGGTTAACAGACGGACAATCTATCATGTCTACAAGAAAATGGTTAACAGACGGACAATCTATCATGTCTACAATAAATGGTTAACAGACGGACAATCTATCATGTCTACAAGAAAATAGTTAACAGACGGACAATCTATCATGTCTACAAGAAAAATGGTTAACAAACGGACACTCTATCACGACATAAGGCGGCCAGTAGAGCTAAAAATGTAACACATATTTTCATCAGTCTTTATCAGTATAATAATTTGTATTTTTTATGATTTTTTTCTCATATTATCGGCAGCGAGAATTTGGGTTTATTGTACAGTTCTGCCTCACGAAAGATTTTAAGTGCGAAAACTTTTTTTCTAATACGTACTGGTTCATTCTCAATTATTGAAGAAGAATCTATGATGTTAGGTGTAACTGGATCATCCTCACAGTACAAGATTGTGTCTTCCAGTGATGTATCATCAGTACATAAGTGGATCTCATTTTCTTTACTTGAAGTCTTTCCTCTGTCATTTGTAAGTCTCTCTTTCAACTGTAAAAGATAATATATTTTTTTAATTTGATACATAAAAAATCAATATTTTTGCAGAGTCAAAATAACTTTAAATGACACAAAAACAACAAATTGTAGATAAATCTGATGGTCACCTCGGGAATATTAGGAGGTTTTTGGTAGCCTCTTAATATTGAACAGAGCAAATGATTCAGGACGCAATAGCTTGTGCGACAGTGTACATGCGTAAGCGGATCCTGCACAAAAAATTACTGGACCAGGCTAGAATTGGGTTCCCATTGTTTCGTAGTGCGTATAAATTATAAATAATATTATGCTTGTAAAGATGATACATTTTTAACGCAAAAAAATCCAAGCAAGTAAACCTAGTGTGGAGCGCGTGGTCTAGTGATAGAGCACTGAACTTATGATCGTAGGGTTGTGGGTTCGATCCTCCGCCATGGCTATGTGTGATGTCCTTGAGCAAGACACCTTTTCTACACATGCTTGTACTGGTTTTAACCCAGAAAGACTTCGAGTGTGATTTGTCTAAGTTGTAAGAATTTGTTTCACAACTGAAGTAAAGTAAAATAAGTTTAAACCAAAACAAACCTATTTCATAATTCATGATTCAAAAGACAAGATGTAGATCTATGTGTCATTAAACACAAAAGAGCACATGCCAGAGGGTACACTATTTATTTTCAGCCATAAGAGACTCCCAAAAATCATGAAAATAACAATTTCAGTAGGAATTGTAGTGATGTAAAATTAAATAATCAATAAGAATCAAAAATGTTATTTAAGTTCATTTGGCTTGTAATGTGATACTAGGAAAGCTAGTATTACTAACATAATAACATAAATAAAACTGTATTATAATAACTATCATAAACAACATGTATAATGTGCATAGATAAGACTTAAAGTCTAGAAATAGACCAACAAAATAAAAAGTGAGCCTAAATAATGGGGCAAAGGGAGATAGTTTTGGAGCAAGGCATTCTCAGACATAGTGTCTGACACATTAGCTAGTATACTCACTATACTGACTCGGACATAGTCTCTGACACATTAGCTAGTATACTCACTATACTGACTCGGACATAGTCTCTGACACATTAGCTATTATACTCATTATACTGACTCAGACATAGTCTCTGACACATTAGCTGGTATACTCACTATACTGACTCAGACATTACATTATCAGACAAAATATTATAATTCTCAGATACAGTGGAAATATAGATCTTACTCAGAAACAGTGATTATATATCACAGTGTTTACAAGTCTCAGACATTTTAATACAGTATTGTAATTTTCAGACACAGTGACATTGTTGTTATCAAAAAGTGGTAATATCATTTTCAAACCTGGTCAAAAATGTTATGCTTTGTATAATTTGCATACACTTTTAAAATATGAGTTCAAAATAATACAGAAACAATGTCTTATGAAGCTTTCACCCAAAAAGATGATAACAGTCACACTGATCATGAACCAGAGATCAAATCCGAAACCCATGAATCACGAGTCTGGCATCTTATCATGTAGCCTGACATTGATGATTGAAACTTAAAATAGTAAAATTACCATTCGCTTGATAAATAAACAAAAGTAATTTTTGCAGTCAGTGATGATGTAGATTCAGGCGAGTCTGCACATTCATGCTGTACTATCAGGGTATATATACTGTTTGCTACTCAGTCAATAAATTATCAAATAACACTTTTTAGACCAGGAATTGAATTAAAGGGAAAATGGTCTGTTACATATATTTATCTGTCTAAGAGAGAATAATAAATAACTTTATATCTCTTTTCTTATCGTGTTTAGCTGGTGCGGCCTGGCATTGTTGCAGAGCACACTGAGAAATGGCTGATAAAATTTTGATTTCATACCCTTTTTAGTATAATTAGATGAAGCATGGATAAGTTTTTTTGTTGTTGTTTTACATAACTGGCACTGTCTTTTGGTTATTCAAATTGTGTTACTACCCAATTTTATATATGATGATTATCTATTCTACCAGTTCCCTGAACATATATGAATGTGTCTCCTTATAGGGAGTGTCATATGGAATATAATGTCTACAGGCATATTGCACAAAGTGTATGTTACTGTCCAGCTACTGGCACCCTGCTGTGCTTTCATAATTCACCAACACCACATTCACACCATGTGGTAATGAGAAATACCCTGCCACAGTGTGCATATTGTACCCTAATTAGCATAAATCACCCCAGGTTTTATGACCCCAGGGTTTATGACAGGATGTTATATCACATAGTATTATGGCTTATTACTAATTTAAACATTTTCAGTTAACTAGGGGTTCAATATCAATGCAAACTTTCAAGTAAAAAATTATGTAGTATGACTTTATGTATATTTTTCATAAATTGTACACCAGTACACTATTTTAACAGTAAAAACAAAAGTCTGCTTTTGAATAACATACAATAGCAAAGCATAAGAAGGAAAACAAATGTACATTTTCATATATTTATGAATAAATAAAGGAACAATGGTTTTAATTTATCTTTTAACATTACAAAGTAAAGGTAGTTCAAATGTCTAATCAAGAATAATGACCTAGCTGACTGTGAAAAGCCATATATCAATAAACTAAATTGCCAATTGATTATAAAATTAATAAAAGGAGTTTAAGAACAATAAATGGTTGACTGAAAATTTAGCGTCATTCTTTGCCATCGTGGGCTTAATACAGATTGAACGTTAATCTAACCTCTGTTTCCTGGTACCCTGAAAAGTTAACCAGTACTCGAGCACACCCCATATCCACAAGTAGCTGATAACTTTCCCACTTGAATCAGCAGTGAGAGACAAATGATAATGAGACGCATTGTTGTATGTCAATCATCACATAGACTGTTGCCGGGTGGGGATTCGAACTTGCGACACCTGGATTGATAGTCAGACACGTAACTGACTGAGCTAATCAGGCCTGTCACAATTAAATGGCTTTTCTTTGTATTTTAATAATAAATTTTAGATATCATGTCGTTTTCACACCGTATGTTTTGGCATTAACCTTTTTTTTATGTTTATTGGATTATCGCACCTGTTTAATCAGCACACAATTGTAACATTGTGAAAGTTTGCTATTAATTTCGCAATATTTTGGAAGAGTATATAAAATTAAATTTCAGAAATCAGTTGAGCTATTAAGTGTTATTATCACATTTTTAAGAGCTTCCCACTGGATAATATATCTATATGGTAATCTTCATCCTGAAATCATATGCTTGGGTTGTGGTATGCCAAGGCATTGGTATGCTTCATTCTGCAATCTTAGGGCCTACCCAGAAGTATTAGGCGTTTTGCGCGTGACGTCACCATGCACAAGTAAGCAAACACAAAGGTTCAATTATTATCAAGATTAAATGTCAACATGGTCAATTATTGTTTTAGTCTGGGGCCGTTTTGACTGTTAATCGAGGATACACATCATTGGCAATTTTTCGCATGTCAGTTAAAGATCATCTATATATTAAAAGTCATACCTGTGCAACTTGCTTCTTTTCTAACAGTTTGATGGTGGACTTTCTGACACTTTCTCGTTTCTGGAGAGTAGTAATGATGGTTGGCACAGCGTCTGGTTTCAATGTTTTTCTCTTGTGCTGAAAGTCAAGTGACTCTGCCACAGAACTAGCAAAACTACCACTAAAACAATCCTTTGTAAAGTGATCCTCACAAACAACTAAAGATTTAGATGCCTTGAATGTTTCAAAACGTACTTTTCCATTTTTGATGTAATCGATCCATTTTTTGCACAGTTTTCTACTATCTTTAGATTTTTCCGGGTCTGGTATTCTAAACAAACTTTTTTTGTTTTTTCCAAACTTATTAGTACAACCAAAAGCTTGACACTGAGGCATTGTGAAATCACATATTAGGAAAACTAAACACAACGCTGTCCACAAAACATATCGCATTACTCCACCCACTTATTCCGCTGGAGAAAACAATGTTTAATGGGTTAAAGGAGAACGCAACCCTGTGTATAAAACAGGATAATATGAATAGCTATGAGTTCAGCTTTCTATTTATAGTATTAATATGCATAAATTCGAGTCCATAAAGATATATCAGCTCGTTTTGTAACGGTCATTTTAGCACATCGACTTTGTCATGGAAGCCGCCATATTGGACACCTGCGTGACGTCACAACTGCACTTCCGGTTTAACACACGATTAATTTATACGCTACAGCAGATATAGAAACGTGAAATTATAGTCACCGGCAAAAGTACTCGCAAGAATAATAAAATGGATTTTAATAACGGAGAAGGACTTGTGGCCTACAACTTTGAACCAGAATTTTCGGAAGCAGAGTTAAATGAATTAGAAAACGAGAGAAAAAGTGAGACGGCACAGTCGTTCACACATGTGAACGATTTTTGCAACTACGAAAACTGTATAATGATGCCTTCGTCTGACGAAAATACGTGCTGCAGATGCAATGACCTTACTATTGGAAATTTAGAAGATTTAGAATGTATCACAGAACACTCTCACTTCGAAACAATTGTGCTAAATCCAGTAGTTCTCGAGGTTGCCTTCATACAGATAATGGCCTATAAGGGGAGTCGTGGAAGAGCACCAGATGCATTAAGGAACACGTACGTAATGGTTTGTGGTATTGTTTTTCTCCGCACTTTTTTTAAAAATCATTCAGGGTAGATTGCATATCAATCATTGGGTCGAGAGTTCGAATCCTTTTCTGGCCACAATCTTCGTGATGATTGACATGTGACATTGCGTCTCATTGTCATTTGTCTCTCAACGTCGATTTAAGTGGGAATGTTATAAGTTACTTGCGGAGATGGACTTTTTTGTTGTGCTCGAGTACTGGTATAACACTAAAATAAATGTTCATACAAACGAACAAAAGAATAAATGAACAACTTTAAATGTGTTTTATCTTTGGTTTAATGAAGTTTTATACACATATATGCAATAATAAAAACAATCAACCAATACAATCAGCATAAGCAATATTTTACGCACATAGGTGATCAATAGACATACATGAATAAGATATACGTCTTTTTTATTGTCAAACTGTAATATACCCTCACAAATAATAAAAAATATTTTCCTATAATATAATAATAATATGTCATATTTGTTTCCAGACAGTCCCGTCTATAATTTGCATACACTTTTAAAATATGAGTTCAAAATAATACAGAAACAATGTCTTATGAAGCTTTCACCCAAAAAGATGATAACAGTCACACTGATCATGAACCAGAGATCAAATCCGAAACCCATGAATCACGAGTCTGGCATCTTATCATGTAGCCTGACATTGATGATTGAAATTTAAAATAGTAAAATTACCATTCGCTTGATAAATAAACAAAAGTAATTTTTGCAGTCAGTGTTGATGTAGATTCAGGCGAGTCTGCACATTCATGCTGTACTATCAGGGTATATATACTGTTTGCTACTCAGTCAATAAATTATCAAATAACACTTTTTAGACCAGGAATTGAATTAAAGGGAAAATGGTCTGTTACATATATTTATCTGTCTAAGAGAGAATAATAAATAACTTTATATCTCTTTTCTTATCGTGTTTAGCTGGTGCGGCCTGGCATTGTTGCAGAGCACACTGAGAAATGGCTGATAAAATTTTGATTTCATACCCTTTTTAGTATAATTAGATGAAGCATGGATAAGTTTTTTTGTTGTTGTTTTACATAACTGGCACTGTCTTTTGGTTATTCAAATTGTGTTACTACCCAATTTTATATATGATGATTATCTATTCTACCAGTTCCCTGAACATATATGAATGTGTCTCCTTATAGGGAGTGTCATATGGAATATAATGTCTACAGGCATATTGCACAAAGTGTATGTTACTGTCCAGCTACTGGCACCCTGCTGAGCTTTCATAATTCACCAACACCACATTCACACCATGTGGTAATGAGAAATACCCTGCCACAGTGTGCATATTGTACCCTAATTAGCATAAATCACCCCAGGTTTTATGACCCCAGGGTTTATGACAGGATGTTATATCACATAGTATTATGGCTTATTACTAATTTAAACATTTTCAGTTAACTAGGGGTTCAATATCAATGCAAACTTTCAAGTAAAAAATTATGTAGTATGACTTTATGTATATTTTTCATAAATTGTACACCAGTACACTATTTTAACAGTAAAAACAAAAGTCTGCTTTTGAATAACATACAATAGCAAAGCATAAGAAGGAAAACAAATGTACATTCATATATTTATGAATAAATAAAGGAACAATGGTTTTAATTTATCTTTTAACATTACAAAGTAAAGGTAGTTCAAATGTCTAATCAAGAATAATGACCTAGCTGACTGTGAAAAGCCATATATCAATAAACTAAATTGCCAATTGATTATAAAATTAATAAAAGGAGTTTAAGAACAATAAATGGTTGACTGAAAATTTAGCGTCATTCTTTGCCATCGTGGGCTTAATACAGATTGAACGTTAATCTAACCTCTGTTTCCTGGTACCCTGAAAAGTTAACCAGTACTCGAGCACACCCCATATCCACAAGTAGCTGATAACTTTCCCACTTGAATCAGCAGTGAGAGACAAATGATAATGAGACGCATTGTTGTATGTCAATCATCACATAGACTGTTGCCGGGTGGGGATTCGAACTTGCGACACCTGGATTGATAGTCAGACACGTAACTGACTGAGCTAATCAGGCCTGTCACAATTAAATGGCTTTTCTTTGTATTTTAATAATAAATTTTAGATATCATGTCGTTTTCACACCGTATGTTTTGGCATTAACCTTTTTTTTATGTTTATTGGATTATCGCACCTGTTTAATCAGCACACAATTGTAACATTGTGAAAGTTTGCTATTAATTTCGCAATATTTTGGAAGAGTATATAAAATTAAATTTCAGAAATCAGTTGAGCTATTAAGTGTTATTATCACATTTTTAAGAGCTTCCCACTGGATAATATATCTATATGGTAATCTTCATCCTGAAATCATATGCTTGGGTTGTGGTATGCCAAGGCATTGGTATGCTTCATTCTGCAATCTTAGGGCCTACCCAGAAGTATTAGGCGTTTTGCGCGTGACGTCACCATGCACAAGTAAGCAAACACAAAGGTTCAATTATTATCAAGATTAAATGTCAACATGGTCAATTATTGTTTTAGTCTGGGGCCGTTTTGACTGTTAATCGAGGATACACATCATGGGCAATTTTTCGCATGTCAGTTAAAGATCATCTATATATTAAAAATCATACCTGTGCAATTTGCTTCTTTTCTAACAGTTTGATGGTGGACTTTCTGACACTTTCTCGTTTCTGGAGAGTAGTAATGATGGTTGGCACAGCGTCTGGTTTCAATGTTTTTCTCTTGTGCTGAAAGTCAAGTGACTCTGCCACAGAACTAGCAAAACTACCACTAAAACAATCCTTTGTAAAGTGATCCTCACAAACAACTAAAGATTTAGATGCCTTGAATGTTTCAAAACGTACTTTTCCATTTTTGATGTTATCGATCCATTTTTTGCACAGTTTTCTACTATCTTTAGATTTTTCCGGGTCTGGTATTCTAAACAAACTTTTTTTGTTTTTTCCAAACTTATTAGTACAACCAAAAGCTTGACACTGAGGCATTGTGAAATAATTATATTAGGAAAACTAAACACAACGCTGTCCACAAAACATATCGCATTACTCCACCCACTTATTCCGCTGGAGAAAACAATGTTTAATGGGTTAAGTCCTTCAATTCAGAATCGTTTTCGCGTTTAATTGTCTACCTTCGATGTTCACTAATGCACTGTATATCTGTATATAAACTGATTACGTATATTAGTGTATATACATAAGAGTTTCAGTAGAGAGCAGTCACTAACGACACAATACAATTTGCGCGATAACTAGAACGGAAGTGCAGTTATGACGTCACCGAATACCTCCATCACAAAAGAGCTACAAAATGGCGGCGCCCATAGCATTTAGGCATAGTGCCACCATTGCAAAAAGGAAGTGCTTCCGTGGGGTAGTCGCATAATGGCGGTTGTAAATAATCCTCAATTCTTCTTCTTTAAAAATGCATTTTCCTATTTTTAATGCTCATTTTTTTATTTGAATGGCATTATTGATGTATTTTGAACATTTTGATAGCATTGTCATGTTTGAATTGTGAATTTAGAAAAAAAAAATGATGCTTGGAAATTGGGGTATGAATTCATGATTTCGGAAGTCTACTTTCACTTTGTCACCAGTGTACACACTGAGCAGAAAAAAAATCTCTTATATGACACATGACCCCTACTTTTCTCATCATATTTTGATAGTGCAGAGGTTGACAAACAGTAAAATGTAGGTTTCACTTCTTTCATTTGGGACCCTCTATGAATGACAAGCCTTCAAACTTTTATTATTTACTATAGAATAAAGAACAAAAATCAATGGTGGGGTTACACCTATAAGAGAGACTTGAGTGAAATGGGGGTGATTTTCCAAAATGTTAATTGTAGGTAAAATAACCTCTTTTCTACACTCTCATAGTATTAAATGACAAATTGGAGACATTTGCTTCATAAAAAAACTCATTTTGGCAAGTGTATGCCTCAAATAAAGCATATATGTGCATATTTACATTGAAATTTCATGAAAAATCACACAATTTTGAAGGTTTTTTATTTTGGATGATTTAAATGTGCAATTTTTAGCATGTACATTGTATTGAATAATGTATTTTGGTAAGATAATGTCTTCAGTGTATCATGAGACTGTTTTGGTGTAAAAATTTTAATGGAATTAGGTAAAAAAAAAAATTTATGGGTAAAATTAGTCGAACACATCAAAATTGCATGTCGGTCAACATCTCGCGCCTGTATATAATGATCATGTAAAAAGTGGTATTTTGACAAAAGTTTCAGTATTTAATGCCTGCAACTTGGCAGTATTACTTCAAATTGGTAGTACTTAGCAAAAATGATGTAATTATGAAATTAAAAAAAAAAGAGTTTCCTTATAGGCATAGTGCCACCATTGCAAAAAGGAAGTGCTTCCGTGGGGTAGTCGCATAATGGCGGTTGTAAATAATCCTCAATTCTTCTTCTTTAAAAATGCATTTTCCTATTTTTAATGCTCATTTTTTTATTTGAATGGCATTATTGATGTATTTTGAACATTTTGATAGCATTGTCATGTTTGAATTGTGAATTTAGAAAAAAAAAATGATGCTTGGAAATTGGGGTATGAATTCATGATTTCGGAAGTCTACTTTCACTTTGTCACCAGTGTACACACTGAGCAGAAAAAAAATCTCTTATATGACACATGACCCCTACTTTTCTCATCATATTTTGATAGTGCAGAGGTTGACAAACAGTAAAATGTAGGTTTCACTTCTTTCATTTGGGACCCTCTATGAATGACAAGCCTTCAAACTTTTATTATTTACTATAGAATAAAGAACAAAAATCAATGGTGGGGTTACACCTATAAGAGAGACTTGAGTGAAATGGGGGTGATTTTCCAAAATGTTAATTGTAGGTAAAATAACCTCTTTTCTACACTCTCATAGTATTAAATGACAAATTGGAGACATTTGCTTCATAAAAAAACTCATTTTGGCAAGTGTATGCCTCAAATAAAGCATATATGTGCATATTTACATTGAAATTTCATGAAAAATCACACAATTTTGAAGGTTTTTTATTTTGGATGATTTAAATGTGCAATTTTTAGCATGTACATTGTATTGAATAATGTATTTTGGTAAGATAATGTCTTCAGTGTATCATGAGACTGTTTTGGTGTAAAAATTTTAATGGAATTAGGTAAAAAAAAAAATTTATGGGTAAAATTAGTCGAACACATCAAAATTGCATGTCGGTCAACATCTCGCGCCTGTATATAATGATCATGTAAAAAGTGGTATTTTGACAAAAGTTTCAGTATTTAATGCCTGCAACTTGGCAGTATTACTTCAAATTGGTAGTACTTAGCAAAAATGATGTAATTATGAAATTAAAAAAAAAAGAGTTTCCTTATAGGCATAGTGCCACCATTGCAAAAAGGAAGTGCTTCCGTGGGGTAGTCGCATAATGGCGGTTGTAAATAATCCTCAATTCTTCTTCTTTAAAAATGCATTTTCCTATTTTTAATGCTCATTTTTTTATTTGAATGGCATTATTGATGTATTTTGAACATTTTGATAGCATTGTCATGTTTGAATTGTGAATTTAGAAAAAAAAAATGATGCTTGGAAATTGGGGTATGAATTCATGATTTCGGAAGTCTACTTTCACTTTGTCACCAGTGTACACACTGAGCAGAAAAAAAATCTCTTATATGACACATGACCCCTACTTTTCTCATCATATTTTGATAGTGCAGAGGTTGACAAACAGTAAAATGTAGGTTTCACTTCTTTCATTTGGGACCCTCTATGAATGACAAGCCTTCAAACTTTTATTATTTACTATAGAATAAAGAACAAAAATCAATGGTGGGGTTACACCTTTAGGAAACGCTTGAAATCATGATATTTAATGTCATTTTTCTCATTTGATAAATTTCATACAATTAAAATTTGTTGATTTTTGTGTTATTTACATGTCTATTTAACGATAAATAGCCATTTATATTCTGACGTGTGGTACCCTTTAACTATTTGGTAAATTAATAATTCATAATTTACAGGCATCTGATTGCTTGTACATAAAATTTAAGTTGCATGTAATCTTCGATGTTTTAAAATGTTTTGATCACAAAATATGATCTTGAATTAAAGATTTTGAGGTTTAAAGTAAATTTTCTCGTAATTTGTTATTATTTTAGCAGCTATAATAATAACAAATTACGAGAAAATTTAGTATACAAATTTTGTGATCAGAAGTACTACAACAATTTTAAACACAAATCGCTGTAAATGGTATTGTTTTGTAGAGAATTTCATTATACAATGAAAGAATTTTAATTTACATCTCTGAAATGAATGGGCAGGGCAGTAGTCTAATGGATAGAGTGTTGGCTGTTCACACCAGAGGTTGCATGTTCAATTCCCCAGTCGACCTGATGCCTCTCATAAAACAACACTCAGTGCTGGTTCTTTCCAGGAAACGGATTCGAGAGCGGTTCATATAAGCTCTGAGCTTTCATCGCAATCGAGCTAAAATAAATAAGTATAAACTAAATGAATGGAAGTTAAGATATTTGAAAATGAGCTTCGCAAAGGCACTAATCTTACTTCAGCAAGAGCTGTCAGAAGACAACAAAGCTCGCCTATGGGATAAAACTCACCACCCATGCAAAGATTGAAATTGGAAGCAAACACCAAAATGCAAAAGTTTAACCTGGGTGTCTATAGACACCGCCTTCAGCGCCACCGGGGTCATGGCAATAAAAAATTATAATAAATAATATGATTTTATAACAAAACCTTATATCTCTTGTTTACACATCTGCGACGTATACAGGGCTTCTTCAAACTGTCGTCACCTCCAAACATTTTCATGTCTTTACAGAATTTGCATCTTCCACAATTTTTTCTAAGACATTCCTAAAAATAAGAAAATGAAAATCTTGTTTACACTACTACTCGATACAACATATACAGGGCTTCTTCAAAGAGTTGATACCTCTGAATATTTTCTTGTCTTTAGATGAAATATATATTTCACACTGAAGCCTACTAAGTTTTCCCATTTTTTTCTTAGTTTCTTCCCAGAATAACACAACATTTGTGACCAGCATCTACACTGTAATGAGTAATTTGTAGTTGGGAAGACTGCTCGGCATAAAATCTAATGCTGTTATATAAATAAAATTTATATCATGAAGTATAAAGAATCTCATAATCATGTGACGATAATCGATTATAACTGATCGAAAATACTCATCCGATTCTCATATGAATGATGAAATTTAATAATCAATTATAATCGAAAACGTTTTTTAGTTTATTTGGCTTAGAACTTGATAATAGGAAACTAAGTATTACTAACAGACTGTATTGGAAGAACTTTAATAAAGGAAACTAATTTTAATCATAAATAAAGAACATAAGAATAATTATAATTAACAACATGTATTATGAGCATAAATTAGACTTTTAGGGTCTAGGGTCTTGAATATACACATAGATATACTAACACCTTGAATATACACATAGATCTACTAACACCTTGAATATACACATAGCTCTACTAACACCTTGAATATACACATAGATCTACTAACACCTTGAATATACACATAGATCTACTAACACATTGAATATACACATAGATCTACTAACACCTTGAATATACACATAGATCTACTAACACCTTGAATATACACATAGATCTATTAACACCTTGAATATACACATAGATCTACTAACACCTTGAATATACACATAGCCCTACTAACACATTGAATATACACATAGCTCTACTAACACCTTGAATATACACATAACTCTACTAACACCTTGAATATACACATAACTCTACTAACACTTTGAATATACACATAGATCTATGGAGATATCCTTAATATCATTCATAGATTAGGTGTTTAAGTAAACAAACCTTGCATTTTTCACATCTAGAGCTCCTTTTATGTCTGAGTTTGTTTTTATAGAAGTCACCATTACACGAGTCTGTACTGCTGTCTTCCTTGGCAGGCGTTGTTATAATGGCTTCCACCTGCAGCAGGAGCAGGAGACACATTTTAAAGAATGTCGATCTTTAATAAATATTCCTAGTTGTCAGTTCTTATTTATGGAGTGTGCAGTCTAAGGTAGAGTTTAGGACCAGGTTATAATCCCTGCCATCACACTTTTTCCACATATGCTTATTACTGGCTTTGTCCAGCAAGACTTTAAGTGTGATTTGTTGTAGGATCGCAGCGGTGGTAGAGCATTCACCTGGCATGTGGAAAGTTGTGGGTTCGATTACCAGCCAGGTAATACCGAGATTTAACAAGAGTTGTCAGAAGAAAACAAAGCTCGCCGATGGGATAAAAAACACCACCCATGCAAAGATTGAAATTGGAGACAAACACCAAAACTTAAACGCAACTAAATGCAAAAAATTAACCTGGGTGTCTACAGACGATAAATTAAGTCCAAAAGGACCATTACTCTGCCAAAATGCAACCCGAGTTATGGGTCTTGTCTCTGTCGATGATGGTGAACACACATGTGAAGTTTCATTCATATCCAATGAATGGTTGCATAGATATCTTACCTAATAAAAAACTTTAACCTGAAAAATTAAGTAAAAAAAGGGCCATCACTGTGCCAAAATGCAACCCAGAGTTATGGTTCTTGTCTCTGTGTGTTCCCAGGTGTCTACAGACGATGCCGACGACGACGACGCTGGGGTCATGGCACTAGCTCTCCTTGGACATCATCTCGGCAAGCTAAAAAATGGTAGACAGATTCACAAAAGTTGTAAGCTTTCTTCTGAATCCCTTTCATAATTGTATACACATGTGTTAACTAATATGTGATATTTTCAATGTAATTGTATATATTTATGAATAAAATATGTTTAACCTAAAAAATGGTACAAGAAGCGTCCACCCTTGGCACTCAGCCTAAAGGATAGTTCTAGGGTTGGTCGGCCCGGTGTCAGTATAAAGGGACTGGGTGGGGTATCATACCATGTGTCTGCACTGAAGTGTGGCAGCACTTACACTAACGGCAAGAAAACACCATTGCAATGCAACTTAAAAAATTTTGAAAGTGACACTAAATCCCTTACAACAACATTTTAGTTGGAGTAAGGATTTGTTCCGTAATCAATGTCAAATAAGTTTAAAAAGTTCTAATTGTTTCCCAATAAAAACAACACAAAATTGATCCTAAAAAATCAGATCAACATGAGAAACAATATGAGTACAAATCAAAATATAATAGAACAATATCCGATGTCACCTTCCATGACATTTTATATCAAGATGGTATTGACCAATCCATGAGGGTCAAACTTACCTTGCCATAAAAGGAAATCTAATGATCAGAATGTTATGTCGTTTTTCATATAAAGAAAATTTGATGATTATTCAAAGATATTGCACTGATGCATAATCAAAGTTGAGAGCAGAGGATTGAAGATGTTCCCAGAAAGAACATCAGATTCTGTTGCTCACAGAACTTTACAAACATACAAATCTGCTGGTCTAAAATATATCACAAAGTTTGATTATAAATGATTTAAAGAAATACTGTAAATCAGACCTTATGTGAAATAATGGCCTTGCTATCTTCATCCATTGCCACAGCTGTATTGTCTTCTGAATGCCTTACCCCACCAAGTTCCATGTTAGCAAAATCATCAGTGTCAGAAGTCTTGCATTTAAACTGATCTGCAAACAAAATCACTCCTTTTACAGGAAGAACGTTTTTCTTGCTTGTTCCTCTGGTATGATCATATTGCTCATCTCCCCCTGAGAGGGAACTGATATCTTCATGATGTACTTGTTTTGTTTTAAGTCCATCTTCAAGTTTTTTAACATTTTCTGTATCTTCAGAATCAAGTTGCTGTTCAGGATCTGAATCTACTGTAGCACCTTTAGATTCATTTCCATGTTTATCATTATCAACATTTTCTGTACAATATTTCTCTACTTTGTTGCAAAAAGATTTCGCCTGATTTTCACAACCCCCATCATCTTTACAATCAGAAGTGGACTCTTCTAGTTCCAGTTCATCTTCGCAGCAATCCTCTGAATCATCTTTGAAGTTGGAAACAAATTCTTCTTCTTCATCATTTACTGCATCATCAGAATCACACTCCATGCACAATAACCCATAAACCTGTTCATCAGTATTACCATTATATTCAGTGTTTTTATTATTCATTTTTGTCACAGAAGAAATTTCACCTGACTTTTCCTTCAGTGTGTCTTTGCCAGTGTTTCTAGATGTTATCCCTGCCTCACATAGTTTGTCACCAGAACCACATGGTATGCAATCCATTTCCTCAGGTTGAATATTAAGAGCACCATCCATATTTACAGTATATATCACAATGGGCCTCCACTACCGACACATTTTTTCAAC
This sequence comes from Panopea generosa, assembly GCA_029582155.1. NCBI lineage: Eukaryota > Metazoa > Mollusca > Bivalvia > Adapedonta > Hiatellidae > Panopea > Panopea generosa. The sequence continues at coordinate 78,885,555 of CM055898.1, read as the reverse complement.
CTTAACAGGAGTAGTCTGAAAAAAAATGTAAGTATCAGTATGTATGTACGACTAAAAAGCGTTGTTTCAAAATATGCTGACAACCAAAATAGAAATGTGTTGATAGGATCATGAATGACATTTCTAACAACTGCTTATCAAAATGTCCAGATGAGATCTGCACATTATGTTCCACAACTCTTTCATTGTTTTGAATAATTTTCTGCGCCTTATTAGATTATATAAATGACCTATTCAAGAATGTATCCAAGACATTATGGTTATATAACTACGGTGTATGTTTGGTGAGGATCAAATGAAAAATAAGGTTACTAGAATACACACAAGGTGAAATAGTGCAATTATTGATGATTTAACCCTTTACTCCATACATACGCATTTTCCCGCACCAATCACAGAAGGCCATTGAAAACAGTGCAATCTGAGCACTTCCTGCACTGTTTTCCACTCTGTCAGTTAATATAAACATAATTCACCCTTTGCTGATTCGTGGTGAATAAATGCTTTCAATATTAGAGGTGTCCAAAAGGCGTCTATATGAAGTAAAGGGTTAAGGGCCATAACTCTAGCATTGATAATCAGATTTGACCATTTCAAGAACTTGTCTGAGATAACATGTTTATATAACTGGTGAGGATCAAATTAATAATACAGGTGCTAGAGTGCACACATGGTCAAATAATGCAACTGAACATGTCTGAGATATTGGGGTTATATAACTACTATATAAGTTTGGTGAATATCTAATGATTACTGAGGGTGCTAAAGTGAGCTCAACAAACGTTTACTAACAACGAACAGCTGATCAGAATAGCTCAAATATATATGCCCAGCATATTACATTAGTGTGGCTATTTTTTGCACCAACATCATTTGGATTTGAATTATTTACTGATAATATGCAGCATTATGATCTAAACTGTGTGTTGTGTAACTGAATTGACAAGCATGATAAAAAAGAGATGCATCCAAATCAATCACTACGTGGCGGCCTGAAGACCATGCCAGCAATATAGACAACTCTTGGTGGATTATTTCAGTAAATTTATAACTGTGTTGTCTCCCTTGAATCACTATGAAAAAAACCCAAAACTTATGGAACATTAAAAGAATATGCATATATAACAAATCCAATCTCATTAAAATTAGATCAACTTCAGCTTCGATACTCTACACATACTACTGTACATACTGTGTGTATAATAATATTAGGCTATGCTAGATTGGTGCAATCTACACAATCAGGTAAAACATTGATCACAATAATGTTCTGATTGGGCTCTATTACAAACTGGACCCAGATGTTGATAACACCTGTTGTCGTTGTCAGTGTTTTTAATTGGGTTAAACACTCGTTTCAACACATTTAAGGTTATATATGGCATTCCAGTTTTACTGGTGGAGGAAGACCTCAGACTGAGTAGAACATCTATATATTACTCCCAACAATCAATTTCTGATTATAACTGGGAACCACCGTCCTTCCGGAAGAAACTGGTAACTTTCTCACATAAAGTTTTTGGAGTGAGCGGGACTTAAACCGACAACCTTAGTGGTGAGAGGTAAGTGATCTTGAGATTGTGCCTTAAAACCACTACGCCACGTAAGAACTTAATACTTATGTACAGGATTGATATGCATAATGTGATTGTAAACACAATATCACAAGCAAATCAAGGACCGCAACTCTGACAGTAAATATCCAATCAGTTTATAGAGTTAAAGAACTTTTAGTTTTACTTTATATGTAATGTGGTTTTGATATTTCAAAACATTTTAAACACAACCTAAAAGTAAGGCATACCTATCACTGTTTTTTTGCACCTAGAAAATTAGACAAAATCCTAATATGTTGGTATTAGACAGATGACAAAAACGGTGGGGAATTAGATATTTAAACAGACTACCACCCTGGAGAATTTAATCAAGGGGTCAGTCTATTTCAATTGAATGATTTATCATTAAATGTGTAAACAGTGTTAAACAGATTGTACATTTATTTAAAAAGAATTCAAACATAAATTTTAGTAATGAAATAAACTATATGACTGTCTAAAAAAGTATGAAAAAAAAAATGGAAAAAAGACATTTTTCCTAACAAAGTTAAAAAATAACCTTATCTATAAGATACATAGCACTGTAGTGTGCAGTATTTAAGATGCCTCTTTATAGAGGAAGACCATAATTTTGACAAGTTGTTATTTACAATTCTCAAAATTATATGAAAGAGACATTATAATTACATTATAAATTATTTGACACATTTGGGGTATGCAACAACATGTAACAAAAAAAACCACCAAGTTTTAATCAGTTACAGAAAAAATTCTACAGAAGTGTATCTTACTGATACATTTTCAATCAAATATAGATTTTTTACACCTACCTGTATTTTCAAAATACAACATTTTTTTTTTTATTAAAAAGGTTACTTACACTGTATTTCTTAAAGGGAATTTATCAGAATTATTCAAACTTTAAAATTGGCTGAAATATTTTTTTTTTCAATATATTATCACGACTATATATACTCACTGACCCTGTATTGCCAAAAATAGATATATTTAAACCTGTCAAAATAATATATTGAAAAGGGATTTTCTAACATGGGCCATGCACTGAGGTAAGACTAAAATAGATTTCCTGCTTTAAAGTGCAACATATTTTGTGACATATTAAATGAGAAACATGATTTCATTTTGATTTCAAATTATTGCATTATACACAAAGTTTAGGGGGGATGGGACATACACCGTTTTTTTTTTAAATAGTAGTTCCGCCATTGATGCAGGTTTACACGTAGTAAGAATTGTTTCATCTTAGAAAGAGTCTGAATAACGTCAAGCAGAAGTTAAGTGCTGTCTATTTTTAGAATTGGGTTTTCGTTTACCGCTCCAATTTAAATATCGACTCTGTCCCATTTTAGTGGATTTGCCATACCAATTCATTCAGATTTGATTTATAATGATAATGAGATACTTTTTATCCATCGACAATTATTTTATTTTTTAAGACATTTCTAGCATGTTTTTCTGATATACTCCCTTTAAATTTGATATATATAAAAATATGTACCTATTTAAAGATTAATATTTCTATATGGTTATAACCTGGTTCATAAGTGTTAACAAGTTAAAAAAAATCAAGGACTTATATATAATTTATAATAAAGAAAGAAAAGCAACTCACATTCACCTTTTGTGAAAGCTTGTGTATTCATGTAATTTCTCACCAAATCTTGTTTTCATTTATCTTAAGGACTCACACCACTGTTATCTCCCTTGAGTACTCCGGACCTACAGATGAAGGAGGTAGAAATAAAACTTTAGTTCTCTTTTTCTTCTTTTTTCAGGGCTTTGTACTGCAATGTTTTGTTTTTTGGCTAGCATAAGTTAAATGGTCAGTATTTTAGAAATCACCACTGAAAAATTGATGCTGATACCAGCTTTCTGGACAGCTCTGTGTCATTTCAGAATTGTTGGTTCGAACTGCATCTAGGGCGAATAGTTGACATATTATTACTCTGGAAATTGATAGGTCTCACAAAAACATTGAATTTAAAAAAAAAACAACCTTGTCAAGGTATACTTTTTTTTCTTTATAATTGCATATCTTGAACCAGTGAAGAATTTGAGCCCAGACACATGCTGCAGAATTTAATTTTTCACTCTGTTTTGGACATTAATGTTACAATGGAGTCCTATGGGAAATGTAATAGTGGTGTGAGACGTTAACATAAACTGACAGATCTGCATGTTGCAGTGTTGAGGGATGCTGATTTCTTTAAATAGAAAGTATTAAACTATAATTTGGACATATTATGAATAGTTGACCACAATCTGAGTTTTTAAACATTTCAATATAACTGATGGTGCAGATTTGCATTTTTTTTCATGCATTTATGATTGAGATTACACACATTGACCAAACTTTGTATATGTCAATTTCTTGATATTCATATTATCCATGTATGATTTAGTATTCTGTTAAATGTGGAAACAAAAAGAGAGATACATCATGTCTAATGCATGGCAGAATGCTGGTTTACTCTGTAGATAGTCATTTTGGTGTTTCCTTGCCCTAAGTAGTGTCCAGTCTCATATTTCATGAACACCTGTCCTCATAGACAGATCCCATTTGTGACACTCTCTCCATCATGTGTGGTTTTGCCATATTTCTGTAGAGCTACCTCCCCTTAATTCAGGTTGAAGTATCTGCAAGATCACACTGAATTCTAATGGACATGCTTATTGTTCAGATTGTGAATTTGAAGCTGAATTTTACATTAATTTATTACCCCACCCACTTATTTCTGCATACAAAAATAGAATTGTTTGCAAAATGAAATAAATTGCATATTTACAGTGGACTGAGAGTTTGTACTAATTTTTATTGTTTAATTATGAAAATGCAGTAGTTGCAAACTTGCCAAGAGGCCAGTTTACGGTTAACTTCGGTTGTTTTTGGTTGTCAGCGCATTAAATTCTGCATCGAATCATTGAATTTGGCGAAGATTTTACTTGTACTCCATTTTTATAGAAAATGCTATAGATATGCAGAATTTTACATTGAATGTCATGTATGCATTATCTATTGGGCCTGTGTTGCCCTTTTTATATTGGAATTGATGTGTAAACAGGGTAATGGAGTACTTTAGCATGAAATTAGCTTGATTTGTTTGCTTTTGTGGTTGCCATATCATTCTGATATTGAAATTTTATCTAAAATATGTTATGTTTAATAAGTTTTGTTCCACAATATCATTTTTTTGTAATCAAAATGTCTGTTTTTCTTCCTATTTTCAATCACCTTTTCATTTTACCATGTAGTTGTGAAAGTTTCAGACCTTTTTAGACACAGTTAGTCAAGTAATCATGAAATTTAGACTGTAGGGTTGTGAATTCTTGCTTTTTTACAAGAAATAGCAGCATTTTGACTGAAACCATGTGTCACTAAAATTTATCTTATTTCAGAACTAGTTCAGATATGGGGATGCATTTAGCTTTATTAAACTTGTATTGAGCATTGTAACATAATATGTAAATTTAGAATCTTAAATTTAAAAAAAAAGTCCTCTTCAGGACTCACCACTGTTATCTCCCTTGAGTACTCTGGACCTACAGATGAAGGAGGTAGAAATAAAACTTTAGTTCTCTTTTTCTTCTTATTTCAGGGCTTTGTACTGCAATACTTTGTTTTTTGCTAGCACGAGTTAAATGGTCAGTATTATAGAAGTCACCACTGAAAATTTGATGCTGATACCAGCTTTCTGGACAATTCTGTGCCATTTCAAAATTGTTGGTTCGAACTGCATCTAGAGCGAATAGCTGACATATTACTCTGGAAATTGATAGGTCTCACAAAAACATTGAATTTAAAAAAAACAACCTGGTCAAGGTATACTTTTTTTTCTTTATAATTGCATATCTTGAACCAGTGAAGAATTTGAGCCCAGACACATGCTGCAGAATTTAATTTTTCACTCTGTTTTGGACATAAATGTTACAATGGAGCCCTATGGGAAATGTAATAGTGGTGTGAGACGTTAAGTTTATTTTATCTCCAGAATACAAATAAAAATTTATTACTTTGCAGAATAAGGCCATCTTTAAAAAAAATATATTTGTTTGGTGTGCTCAAATCCAGTATCTTTCATGTGGTTAGGTAGGTAACTATTTTTTTTTTGTCAGATTCTTATTTTCTCGTAGTTATTTTAAAGAAAAATGGACAGAAAACCTGTAAAAAAATCAACAATTTGAAAAGTCAATGAAAAAGTTTAAGTGAGTAGGTAGGAGCAAGGCAAACAAATCTTTTTTTAAGGATGACTTGACATCACAACAAAATTTGTTTACAATTGGTGAGATAGTAATGATTACATAATGTGTATACTGTCACTAAAAATGAACAAATTACTTGAAATTTTACCTCAAAATTACAAGATAAATTTGCATGTTCACCCCATTAGCAAACAATAATGGAAACATACAACTTAAACTTTATAACAAAAAATCAATTGCCTGTGGAATTTTAATATTAAATTTGACAAATACTTAATCCATCAATTCTAATTTACCAATATTTAGTTAGGTAGCTTATCCTTCTACACCAAGTCCTTGATAAATTTTATTTCATATTGCCATATCACAAAATGTGTCCCTTCTAACATTAGACTGAATTGCTCTCTTTCACAGAAACATTTTCACTTACCCATGGCCATTTGGTGATTCAAGGGCATGTAACTTTACTAATAAAATTCAGAATTATCTTACTCAAGAACTTGACCAAGATTACAGATTCCTCTCTTCAAAAATCTGCTTTAACAAGTTTTAGTTTATCTTTATGTCTAATTAGGTATGCTTTACTTAACTATGTGTTCTATATCTTAATTATATGTATGCTTATTTTATCAATGTATCCTTGATTGTAAATTATACCGTACCGAAACGGAAGCCGTCTTATTCAAATACCGAACTCTCTTTTTTTTGTGGCACTTGGTCGCCAATTTTAATTAACTGCTCACCAACAATGTTTCAATGAATCGAATTAACGATAAAAAGAGTAAAAAAATTTTAAAATACCCGCTGACACATACGTATTGTCATTTCCTAAAGCATGTCAATGTTTCAGAAATATTGTGCGGTACGAATTGACTCAAGTACGACTTGACACGGAAGGTCCGACGTCTCGCATTGGGATACGAAAGTATTTGTCATCTGAGGGAATATCTTCATTTCAGTACGGCCTGAATTGTGTGGATGTTATATTTTACAATAATGAAAGTGAAATTTTACAAACGTCTGATGTTTGGCATTAAAATTAATGAAGATACAAACCTTCGCCGAAAAAGAAAATGGCGGATAAATATTGTTATGCGCGCGCATATATGACGTTTTACAATTAGACTGGCCTCTCGATTTTTCGGGCCGGGAATTTAATCTAATGTTGGACGCTTGTTTTTCAAAAAAGGGTGATCAAGTCTGCCAGCAAATCAACGAAATAACACTCGGCCATTTCCGCCTGCATCACAGAATTGGTTAGAATTAACATTTTCTTGCAAATCGCAATAAATGAGTGATTTTTCTCGGCAAATCATATTATGAAAAGTAAGCTTTGCAAGCAACATTAGAATAAAAACAAACAAACATCCAAATAGTTTATTAGGCACAAAACAGCACTTATGTGTTACATTGCTGCAAGCGTTCAGGTACATGCAACTTCGTTCGGCCAATGACTGGGTATTATCGTAGACAACTTTTTTGAAAATATTAGTCAATCATGGTGTCTGAAAGCTAAGTTATCACTCTAAGTTGGAATGCAATATATAATTTTCGATGAATTGTTTATTGTTGTTGTTTTTTTTGTACATTGGGAGGCCATAATACTTATCAAATTATGCCAAAATCTAAAATGATTGATTAAATCACATACCCGATATATGCATACAGTCAATAACTCCTTGACATAGTTTAGTCAGTGACTGAATTACATATATATGTCTCTGGTTTAGTTACAGGGTCTACCCTTTAAAAACCCGTCGTACCTCTCCGCCCCCCCCCCCCCCTCAAAAAACAAAATAATCTCCCATATTTTATAACTATATGTCTACTGAACACCATGTGATATTCTGTTGCGCCCCCTAAGTACGCCCCCCCCCCCCCCTACACACACACCTGGATCCGCTCCTGACTATTAATGACTATATCAAGTACTATATCTGCTTCTACTACTGATAAATAACAATAACAATAACAAATCAGCTTACAACATATCAAAACAAGTGACTAGAGGATCTTTTAAATAAGTCTTACTATAATCTGAAGAACATTTTCATTTAAGAATGACATTAATCGAACCTACACGTGTTTGGAGCTGTTTTGGATAAACTTTTAATTCCAAATGAGATCCCTTTCATTTATACCGGAACTATAACAGCTCACACAAGGAACCAAAAATCCACTTATCTGGTACTTAATACATTTTCCTAAGAAATAAATCCTTCATTGCTATATTAAAGTGAAAATTATGATATATAAAAGGGAATATATCAGGAATTTTCAAAATTTTAAAATTGGTTTAAAATATTTTTTTTACTAATATATCATGCCTATACATACTCATTGGCCCCGTATTGTCAAAGGGATGTCTATTTAAACTTGCTAATATATTGAAAAAGGGGTTTCTTACTTGGGCTATGCGCCTAGGTTAGACTAAAATAGTATTCCCGCTTACAATTGCAACATATTTTGTGACATTAAATGAGTTACATTCGGGTTTTTTTCAATTTGATCCGTTATAAGGTTTACCCGTAGCAAAAATTGTTTCATTTTAGCAAAGACTTGTGTAGAAGGATAGGAAACGTGCATCTCCTAACAAAATGTTGATCAAATAGCATACGAAGTATTAATAATTTGCAAATTAATCATTCATAATTCACAGGCAACCGATTTCTTGTACATAAACTGTAAGTTGTTTGTAATCTTTGATGTTTAAACATGTTTCGATCACGCAAAATGATCTTGAATTAAAAATATCGAGGTTTGAAGAAAAAAATTTCATAATTTGTGGTCATTCAAATTTTGTAATCAAAAGTACTTCAACAATTTTAAACACATATTTCTGGGTATGTCATTGCTTTGAGGATAATTTCATTCTGCTATGTAAGAATTTTGATTTGTGTTCCTGAGATGATTGGAAGTTAAGATAATTGAAAACGAGATTTTGCGTGAATACGCGGTCGTTCACAAAATCTCAATCAGTTGCCTTTCTTTCACTTTATAATTCCTTGATTTTAGATAGAGTCTCTATTTTTAGAATGGGGATTTCGTTTCAAGTTTACCACTCCGATTGAAACATCGATTTTGCCACGTTTCGGTGGATTTGATATACCCATGGAATTATATAGAGAAGGAATCTTCACTTCCATTCATCTCGGGAACACAAATCAAAATTTGTACACTGCAGAATGAAATTGTCATCAAAATAAAACCATTCCCAGAAATTTGTGTTTTAAATTGTTGAAGTAGGCCTTACTTGTCATTACAAAATGTGTATATTGCAGCTAAAATAACGACAAATTACGATAAATTTTCCTTCAAATCTCAATATGTTTAGTTTAATTCAAGAGCATTCTGCGTGATCGAAACATGCTTAAACATCTAAGATTACATCAATTTATATTTTTGTACAAGAAATCAGTTGCCTGTGAATTATGAATGATAAATTTGCAATTTATGAATCCTTCGTGTGCTGTTTAAAGAAATATTTTTATCAGTTCTAAATTCTGTTGCACCTATAAAAGAGGTACGTCTTAAACAAAGAAGTGAGCTTTGGTTAGATTCTAATATTTTAGAACTAATTAAACAAAGAGTCTTTTATATGTATCATTTTAAGAAATCAAAGAAGAAGGAATTTTATAAAGCATATTGTTCATGTAGAAATTTAGCACAGAGGGAGGTTAAAAGAGCCAAATCTGAGTATCTTTCCAATAAGGACAACATTCCTGCAAAATATTTGAAAAATGCGGCGCCATTTTTAAAGATACAAATAACATTTTTGATAAATAGTTCCATTACTAGTAATGAAATTCCGTGCGATCTTAAAAGTGCCAAAGTAAAACCTTTGTTTAAAAATAATGATAGGTCTGATGTATCTTACTATAGACCAGTTAGTATTTTATCAATTGTTTCTAAAATTCTAGAAAGAACTGTATATAATCAGTTAGAATCTTTTTTAACTAACAATAATATGTTATATGATCTTCTGAGTGGATTCCGAGGGAACTACTCGACTGACTCCTGCCTTACTCACCTCTCAGATCACATAAAAAATCAAAAGGCAAAAGGCCTATTTACTGGCATGATTATGCTTGATCTGCAAAAAGCATTCGATACAGTTGATCACAACATTTTATGTCGTAAGTTAGAACTGATGGGCATGGAGCCAATTGAGTGGTTTCAATCGTACTTGTCAGGTAGAACACAAGGTGTTTATATTAACAATACCATGTCCGACTTTGAAAATATTGTATGTGGAGTTCCTCAAGGAAGTATTTTGGGGCCATTACTGTTTTTATGCTATGTAAATAATATGAGCATTAGTACAAGTAAAAAATGTAAAATTATTTTCTATGCCGATGACAGTGCTATTCTTTTTTTCACATACAGATCCTGGTGTAATTAGTGAAGGTTTAGGCAATGAACTAAAAAAATGTAATAAATGGTTAATAGACAACAAACTGTCATTGCATCTGGGAAAGACAGAATGTATATTATTTGGGTCGAAACGCAGGCTTGCTAAAGTGAAACAATTTTTAGTGCTTAGTAATGGTCACACCATACAAGCACAAACATTAGTCAAATATCTCGGGGCAATGTTAGATAATGATTTGTCTGCTACATCCATTGTGAACAATATTGTTAAAAAGGTTAATTCTAGAATAAAATTGTTGTATAGACACAAACACTACTTAAATTTATCCCTTAGAAAGACTCTTTGTAATTCTTTGATACAGTGTCATTTTGATTATGCATGTTCTTCATGGTATAGTAGTCTTACAAAAACGTTAAAGAAAAAGTTACAAGTTGCTCAAAATAAAATGATTAGATTTATTCTCAGCTACGATAGTAAAGCTACTTTGTCTGCGTCAAAATTTAAAGATCTTGGAATACTTGACATTGAAAATAGAAATAGACAATTAAGATTGAATCAAGTTCATAAGCTTTTTAACAATTCATGTCATTCTTATCTTAAAGAAAATTTTACAACGGTGTCTAATTCACACCATCCTGCAACTAGAGGAAGTACTTTTAATTTTATTGTGCTATGTGTCAATAGTTTTACAACATCAACTTTCTTTTATAATGGCATTTTGGATTGGAATCAATTACCCCATACTATTAAGGAAATTAGGAAAAAAAATAAATTTAAAAAAGAAGTGAAGAATTATCTATTCGTGCAAATGGAAAATGTAGAGAAATGTGAATTCACCTTTTATTAAATTATTTTTTTTTTTTTAAATCTTTTTTATTGTTATTAATGTGGATTTATAGCTGTGATACATATTTTAAATATATTTGATGAATAACAAAGTATAATTTCATAAGTTTTGTAATAAATGCCAATATATTTATCCATGACATTATTTTTTAAAAGGACCCCATTGGAAATAAGTTGTAAAACTTTATGGGCTATCCTGTGAAATATATATGTTCTCAAAATTATTATTGTGTAACAAGATAAAATATTAATCTGTGATATCTGATATATAGTATATTAGATAATCAACTAGTTTAATATATTATTTAAAATACATGTTATTGCTTCTGTATTAGTGCATGTGTTTGATGTGTCTTTGTATAAATGACATATATATTATCACAAATAAATAAATAAAAAAAATAAAAAAAAAGTTTCATCAAATTTAGTCAGGATATGCAAGTTTTCTATCCTTCTTTACAAGTCTTTGGATATACCAAACCATTTGGATTTTATTTATTTATGATAATGGTATGCTTTTAACCCATTTCAAAAATAATTATGACATGAGGTCAATTTTAGCATATTTGACATTGACCATATGTAGCCGCAATCAAACGCGCTGCTGCCTGTAGCCGCAGTCGAAGCAGAAAGGAGCCGCAAAATATACTTGTTCAGTAGAGTAGAGTTGTCTGCCCATGTTGACCGACATAATTGGCGGTTTTGAAGATTGTATGATTATATTTAAATAGCAATATTTAATTCACTTAAAGGGGACATGCAAATAAAAAGCACATAGTTAAAACGCTTCCAGGGTGTAACATATTCCAGATTAAGTAAGTATAATGTATTTTTATGAAGTATGCACCTTTATTTTCTGTCGCTTTTACTTCGTCCCCCGACCCCATGTCATCCTTACAAAGGAAAAATTAACCAAAAGGATGTTTGTCCAAAGTGGAAAAGGTTATAAGGTAACTAGCAAAAATTGACTATATAAAATAGTTCAAAGTACTTCATATAAATATGTGAGTTACCAAAGGTAGCTGATGTATGGTGCGACCATTTTGATTTCTGATTGCCAGACGAAATTGGAAATCAATCACTTCCAAGAACTTTGACGCGTATATCTCCTCAGGTGTGCATTTGCTCAGCTTCAACAAACAGTGAACTAAATTTATATATATCCTCGCAATACAATGCTCCAGATAAGCTGTGTTTTTGCGAATTTCACTGAAATAAATTGTTGGAAAACACAAATTTTTTTATAATTTTGTTTTTGAGCTTACCAGCTACGCTAATAATTTGCTTTCACACAAAACATTGTTAGTCCATGCGTATCCCAAACAGCTGTTTCGCATTTCCTGTATTTTGGTAAACGGGTAATAGCCAGATAAACTGATTCCGGGTTATTACAGTTCGTACCTCACAAGCTATTAGCAGAGTAGAAATAAGTACCAGTTTATTCAGTCCTTTTTGTAGAGGAGTTTGCATAAATTTCGTACTGGTATGTAGTAATGAAAAATGTCTAGATGATCAAGATCACACACTTTGACTAAATGTCACAGTGAGACTGAATATCTCAGCTTGAAAAGGAAAAAACATGTTCTAACCCAAACCATAATACAATTTTGAGTAACTTTTTGCACCCCAACACCCATATTTTTAAAACAGTATTATCTGACATTGTCCACAACGAATTGGACAAGAAAGTCTGAGACTGATGCAGTTGTGCATTCATACTACAATCATGGTCCTGTGATAATTTCAAATTAATGTTTTAAACAAATATCTGCAAGAAGGGTACTTCTCCAGAACCTCTATAATTTCTGACATGCGCAGTCAATCATGTTTATAAATTTTGACCTTGACCTATTATGCTTTAGTTTTCAATTAAAAATGAAATTTAGAAATTTTGCAGTTTATAATATTTTTTTATCAAATTTTCCTTAAAAAAAATGTGACAAAAACACGAAAATTGATTGCAGTATATTTTTTTCATGTTCAGGTATTGGAGGTTTTTGAGAAAAAAAACAGCAAAATAAAGATTGGGAAGCTACGGATAATTAAGGGAAACAAGGACAAGTATTCACATGTACTTATGAACCACTTCCAGGAGCTGTGGTAGAAAATAACATGATGTCGCAGTTCCCTGATCTGGAGGTGTTGAAGGAGATTCCCGGGTATCAGGCCATACTGAAGGCAGTACTTAAAAGTCAAATACAGCTGTTGGTAAGTTATAACAAGTGCAGATCGAGACAAAGAAGCGGCCAAAACAAGGTCATATGATAATATGCATGTTGAATAGAATTCATAACACTAACTGAGCCGGGCCTAATTAGCTCAGTTGGTAATGCGTCTTGATTATCAATTCAGGTATCGTGAGTTTGAATTCCCCTGCAACAGTCTCCGTGATGATTGATATACAACATTGTGTCTCATCATCATTTGTCTCTCACCACTGATTCAAGTGGGAAAGTTATCAGTTGCTTACGGAGATGTGGTGTGATTGAGTACTGGTTAACCTTTCAGGATCCCAGGAAACAGTGGTTAGGTTTACTGATTGTCTGTAAGCCCTTGATGGCATAAAAACATGACGCTAAATATACAATCAATCAAAACACTAACAAATTGAAAAACAACTTCCTTAACTTCATTATCAGTAAAAACAAATACTTTTCCTCCAAATTACATGTAAAGGGTAGAGAAAAGATAGTACTGGAATGTAACGCAAAGGAAACATTTATTATAGTGATAAAGTATTCATTACAATATAATGGAAAAGCATGGAAAGATGTTTTGTATATGATTAGCCATAGCTAGGCCCAGTTAGCTTAGTCATTAGTGCGTCTGACTAAAAATCCAGGGGTCGTGAGTTTGAATCCCCGCTTGGCAGTCTTCATGATGATTGAAAAGGTCCAATTCTTTGAGATTTGGGAAATACACACTAGTGATTGAGGGGAAATTTGGATTTTTTTAAAGCTTTAAGTAACTTGGAAAATACAGCAGAACACTCTTAAGATCATGTTCTGTTTATCAGTGTGCTGCATATCCAGTTGGGTTTGTTTAATCCTCTATTCAAAATTACATTTCCCTAAAAAAATCCATTTTGAGAATTTTTGGGTCTCAATTTGGGGAGAAAAACATAATCTTTTAATAAGGAAGTAACCAATTCTAGGGTTCAATAAGGTTAAAAAGCCCTGTGACTACTGACATTCTTTTCTATTATGGTTTTATAATGTCTATAATATGATAACTTGTATTGTAAAATATTTATTCTCCAATGTATTACAGGTGGAGCAGCTGTCCTGTCAGACAGGCGAGGAATCAGTTATTCTCACAGCCAGTGTTTCTGATGGCACTTTGTGTCACCTTGGCTCCGAATCAGGAAAGGTCTTCCTTGAAGATCATGAAGACTTCAAATCTCAGTTTCTTGGATTTTGCCTGAAACGTAAGTACTTGATTCATCTTCATCTATGACATTGTTCATTGCTCCAGGTAAACACTTTCTAATGGTTTTTTTTAAATTTACATACAGGAGTGCAAATCAGCATTGGACATGATGGATATTGGCAATTTCAGCATTTAAATGAAAATTGGTAGCATATACAGAAAATTCAAGGTTTCAACGAACATGGTATTCATAAATTTAATTAGAAAAGGCTCTGATGACATTTTACAATTCTGAACTGATTTAGCTTACCAGAACTGAAGTCTCATAGATCACATATGAGCTTTTGTTGTTGCCCTGTGTCCATTGACCATCCATTGGAAACATTTTACTTTAAACAACTTCTCTAAAACTGCTAGACACATTGATCAAATTTGAAGCATTCTTATGTGAAGCTCTCCGAGTTTTATTCAAGTCCTGACCCCAGGGTTTATCAGTTTGTTTGTGTTTTTTTTCAATTTATAAATTCTCTCCAAAACTGCAAGGCCTAAAAACAGATTTGGGATAATCTTATCTATACTGGTTTGTCTTACATTATTCTTTTTCATTTTGTCTAGCTCCATGTTATTATTTTCTTGGTATTGTCTCGTTTAACGTTTTCATATACTCATACTGCAGCTGTGGTCTAGTGGTAGAGCATACGCCTTGCATGCAGAAATGTGGGTTCAATCCCTGGCCGTTTCATACCAAAGACTTAAAAAATGGTGCAAGAAGTTTCCTTATTGCTTGATGCTCAGCATTAAGAGGATAGTTTATGGTCTGGTTAGCCCAGTGTCAGTATAATGTGACTGGGTGGGGTATCATATCATGTGTGGTATGATACACCAGTGTGGCAGCGCTTAGAATAGTGTCTGAAGTAGACACCGTCATAATATGACTGAAAAATTGTTGAAAATGATGCTAAGCACCATACGACTTGTCATATATTCACTTTGTCTGATATTTATTAACTTTAAGTTACAGTATACAAACTGTCTTTTTCTTCTTCAGGTAATCATAAGAGAAAAGTCGCAGAAACAGCTCAAAAGGAGATTCCAGAACTGCCAATAAGATCAAAACGGGCAAAACTAGCCTGACACTTACTCCACTCCTGTGCACCCTATGACGCTACACAAGGTCAGCCCGGGTCGAAATGTTGCCAGGACAGCGACGCCCTCCTGTACACACGGAGACGAAACTACATCCATCACACGCTGAAGAACAATCTGCCAATATCGCAAACTCAAAAACTTTCAGAACAGACACGTATCAAGGTGTTGATAATACTTCAGTGCAGCTAAGTGATGTGCAAGCCAGAGATGGACAATATATCTGGGTTTGGTCCGGACACTTCTGTGATACCCCAGTCATCAGATGCCATACATGAACAGACTCATTTAAGTGCAGGAGATTCTAATCAAAGTATTCAATCATTATCAGTCATTAAGCAAGAGCCAGAAGAAGATCTGGAGATTACAGGAGTAGAAATGAGCAATAATTTAGAAGGTAGCCAATCAGGCTTTGATCAGAGTCAGTGGCTCCCAGATGCATCTGATAGACTGGGTTACGGGGCTTCAGGCTCAGAAACTGATGCGACAATGTTATTCGATGCTGGGAACCAATCTAACCATGGCAACAGTAAGTTGAATTTCTAACACAGTAGTACTAACAAAACATTGGTTCAGAAAATGCAACTTAATTAAACTTACTCAAGCTTTAATGTTTATTTGTCTAGGATAAACCTGGAATACAGATTAATTTCAGATTTTCTGAATGCATTTTTAGATTCTTCAAATAAGATATTGTCTTGCTTTAAATTTTTACAACTCTACCATTCGAATGAAGTGTTACCCCTGCCCGTCCTGTTAATTTGGTTTTTGATAATTAAATTCTGAAAGGGTCGATGTATTTATCAATGTTTGATATGTAGCTACATAATATGAAATACACATTCAGTTTGATATTTGTCAATATTTTACGTGCATTATGGCCCTTGTTTTTACTTAATTTTTGTAAATTTTAAGAACATATATTTGGGGCATAGCTTCTCTGATTTTTTTAATAGATGAGAATAAGTTTGATAAATTTGATCAATGAAAGCATAGAAATATTTTTTTCAAGATATTATCTGAAAATTTTAACTTTATTTTTGAAAGAAACATGGATGTCATTTTGTGACTTTAATACAAAAACAAAATATAGTTCAAGAAGCACAAATAGTTTGCACTTGGATATTTGAGATACATTGCTGGAAATATTATATCAAAGAAAATGGATAATTGTTGAAACTGAGCTATGTTTCTTCTACCAGAACTGGAAACTAGCAAGGACATGAATTGTGCCACAACAACAGAGACGGACAGTGTTACCTACCCTTACTCACCAGTGCAGGTTAAGATAGAACAACCTTCAGATCTCGTGACCAATGTAGAACAAGTATCAGATGAGACGTGGAAAGAGGTTTTTGTTTGTTCTAAACACAACATTTCAGAAGAAGATGGAGTGAACATTCATACATATAGGAAAACTAAAGCAGACATAAACCGTGTTAATACTTTTCTGTTGGAGGAAGGACAGAACCGTGAAATACAAGACATCGAGCCAGAAGTGCTTGACCCTTTGTTAGCCAAATTTATTAAGAGTGCCAAAAAGGCAGATGGTCAAGAGTATGAACCAAACACATTACGTAATTTTATATCAACTGTTGACAGACATCTAAGAACGGAAAATTATGGATATACAATAATGAACTCTAAAGTGGAGTATTTTCCTCTTACCAAGCGTACTCTAATCAGTCGACAAAATGAACTGAAAGAATTAGGAAAAGGCAACATGGAAAATAAGTCCGACACACTGACAGAAGCAGATATTGATATTTTGTATGAAAAAAATATTCTTGGCCAAAGCTCTCAGGAAAGTTTGTTAAATACAGTGTGGTTAAATAATCAAATATATTTCGGTTTTAAGAGTACGACAGAGCATTACCAACTACTGTGGGGTGATATCGAGCTTAAGACATCTTTCGATGATCTGGAGTATTTAGAATATAGCAAGAGATTAAGCAGCGCAAAAGCCTGATAAAAAATTTGGTGGTCATTCTAATACTGTCGTGTTTGCCAATCTGGAACAGCCATCAAGGTGTCCCGTGCAGGCGTATAAAGCCTACGCAGCAAAGCGACCACCTGACTACTCCTTCCCCTACAGTCCTTTTTATCTAAGTGCATGTGCAAAGGGGCCATTAGAATTAGGAAATGATACATACGTGAAAATGAGATGTGGAGAGAAGAGATTGAGCTCATTGCTCAAAGTAATGGCAGAGAATGCAGGATTGAATAAAAAAATCACTAACAGGAGTGCATCTAGAAAAAGTGGCGGGTATTATAGTGTAAACAGACAGTACATGAAACATGCTCAGTAAGTCTTAAAACAAAAACTAGAATATGGGCTAGACATTGTAGTTTTAACTAGCAGTGCTGAACAAGACAATTATAAACCAGTTAAAGGACTTGTAAATACTGTAATTAGATGAAGGTGATGAATATTTGAGTAGTGCTGCAAGTGTATAAATTAAAAATCTAGGAAATTGATTAGAAACAGAAAATCTCTATATGCAACTTGTATTATAGTTCAAAATTCATTATTGGTAACAAATTTATCATGTTTTTTGTGTGTTTTTTTTCCATTATTGGAAAAAGAAGTTAATTACAGTTTTGATACTAAATAATTTTAATCCAAGTCTAAGTTCCATCTGGAATTTAGAGACTGTGTCCATCTAGGATGTCTTTAGTAAATATGAAGGATTATTGACATTAAGTCTGGTTATTATGATATAATTTAAAGAGCTTGGGAAACTACAGTAATTAAGTGACTTCTAGACATACATCTACTACATCATGTATAATGTCGTGACATTTATTTTTTAACTGAGTTTTTCATTGGCATTGAATTATTCTGTCATTACTTAGTTTATTATTGTTTAACAAGTCAATATAAAAAAAATAAATATTTTAAAAACTAAAATAAAAAAGGAAGATAAAAACCTGAAAAGTTCCTTGTATTCAAATAACTATATGAATGCTGTTTAAGAACAATTGTCTTATTCCACTTGGAGGTTTTGTTGGTACCAATATTTTTTCCCCATCATCATGTGCATTTTCCATGGAATTACATACATGTATATATGTTTGACCCCAGTTTGTCAGAAGGTCAGTAAGCTCAGTCGGTAGCACATCTGACTACCAATCCAGAGACCGTGAGTTTGAATCCTGACCACAGAATAAAACACCACATTCTCCTTGACAATTGATATACAACATTGATTCTCATTGTCATTCATTTCTCACTGTTGATTCAAGTGGGAAAGTTATCAGTTACAAAAAGCAGTAGACCTATTTCTACAACTTCTGTGATAAAACCATTGACCAATTTAAGCAGTGACCAAAAAATAAAATCTAAGTTATGTATTTAATGCAGATTATACTAGTGAGTGTTGAACACGTACTTATTTTACATGGAATGACTACTTGAGCATTATATTAGATTTATTTCCAAATAATTTTACAACAGTGCTTTTAATCCCCCCAACCGCCATAATTTCAGTGAACTTTAGCAAACTCGCTTTGCATTAATCAATATTTATGAATTTGTACATACAGTCAAAGCTCGTAATCTCGATATCGGAGGGAATGACACAAAAATACATCAAGATATTAGAATATCAACATAGATTTTGTCTGCCGATAATATTTATTTTCATCAGCTGATTAGTGTCGTCTGTTGTATGTCAAATGTACTTTCGCTTTCATATTGGTCCATGCAGTACTATTAGAATTACAGTTTCATGATAAATGCTCATATCTGGAAGTATGAGATATAAGTTGTTCTGTCATACTGACAATGAGGCTGATTGATTGAATCAAATGATTATCAAATTATACAATTTACATGCAGTCACTCAATTCAATGACACTATGTTTGCAATACTATTCCAGTCATTATACCTGACATATATACAGAAGACTGATAATTATGTCACTTCTTATACAAACTGAAAAATAGCACACAGATTTTCACTTGATATGGAAATCAAAAACAATATTGTGGCAACATTTATAATATCGAGACAAACATTCAATTAAAAGTGTAAAATGATCGATCTGGAACTAAAATATCATACAGATATAGAAAAATGGACACAGAAAAAATCAAGAAATAAAAAGTAATATATTTAGAAATACAAAGAAGGGGAAAGTTGGGAATAGCCAAAAATATTGACACTATTGGAATATTATCTTAATTAAGCCTTTACTCCATAGATACGCGTTTTACCGCACCAATCACAGAAGGCTTTTGAAAACAGTGCAGGAAGAGTTCAGATTGCTCGTAACGAGCTATCTGAACACTTCCTGCACTGTTTTCCACTCTGTCAGTTAATATAAACATAATTCACCCATTGCTGATACGTGGTGAATTAATGCTTTCAATATTAAAGGTGTCCAAAGGTGTCTTTATGAAGTAAAGGGTTAAGCATAATGGGTTTCAGGCCGTTCTTTAAAAAAAATGTGTTTGCCGTGCTCATTCCTGCTCACTCAAAATTGTAGCTACCCAAACTTTTTATTGACTTTCAAAGCCTTGACTTTTTTCATGATTTTTGCCCATTTTTGTTTAAAATGACTATGTAAAATCAAAATCTACTAACAAAAAAAGTTAGCCACCTACCTACCAACGTGAAAAATACTGGGTCAACACAGCAAACTAACATTTTTTTAAGGGTTACCTCAACTGTATTTATATTCTGTTTGACCCTGTGTTCAGGAAAATGTGGCCGGTTTTGTAGGTATCATGTTTGTATACAATTTGAATTCCGCAGAAAACCTGTACATTAAGAAGAAGCATTAATAAAACTTGCTATCTGAAATACTGACACCTTTGTTTTAATTATTTAACCCAATATATTTATGAAAAATATAGGTGTTACAGCATGGTCAGAAAACTGATCTTAAATCTGTATTCCAGAGCTCTGAAGCTTCTAGATTATAGCAATGGCATAATTCAAATAATGATTTTCTGAACAAATGTTTTGTGTTATTTTCAATTGATGGGTTTTATTATATAAAACTGATTATAAAATTCTGAATTTTAATCTTAAATTCAGTGATAATAATTATAAATAATTCATCGTTATGAAAATACTAAAATCTATTGAACAGGTCTGCCAATCTATTGGTACCTTCCACTAAAACCCATGATTCCTGATTTTTATGATCGCGCCTAAAAAGTAAATTCTTGTATGTCATATTTAAATTGGCATTTAATTAAATTGATGTAAAAATTTGGTCTATTTTAATTATTTGATTAATATTTATTTGTTGAAGGAAACCTATTACGTATTTGTTGAATGAAACCCATCATACGAAAGTTTGTTGTGATTTACGCAAATTTACTTTTGATATTAGAAAATATATTGTAACTTAGAGAAAACAGAATTTTCAGATGCTGTATCCTATCAAGGCATTGTACACTGTACTTCTATTTTAAAACTGGAGAGTTATATTGGCAAGGAATCAATTTCACAAAAATTTGTAAGATTTACATTTACGAGAAAAACTTACTTTTACGTGTGAAAGTTATCATACGATTGTTTGTGAAATTGATTTCTGATGTTTCATCCTCCATTTATGTTACTATGTTTACATCCATTGAAACACACAAATATGCAGGTCCATGTATTCCAAATTTGACCCAGAAACTTGTTTATTGGTACCAAACTTGACAATGACATCAAAATTTTAAAATTTTAAATTAACATTTTCTGCATATTATATATTGTTTTAGGCAACACTTATTGCCTACTCATCCCATGTGCTGACAAAGAGGTTTGAAACAAACAAAAATATTTACCAGTAAATGCATTTATAATTTTACTTAAGACCAAAAAGTAAAATCTTGTTGACTTGCTGTTTTGTTACCTACCCATCCTAAAATATTTAATAGCTCTACTATTTTAAAAATATATATTTTATAACCGATAGTTTTGGAAATTTTTTTATTATTTCGTAAAGAGTTTCATATTATTGAAAAAAAATTAACTGAAATCAGTGGTTGAGAAAACAGCAAGCAAATAGCATTTTTCAAATGGCCATAAGTAGTGTAGAAAGGAAACTGTTTTTCACAGGTGGCCATATTATTCAATTAAGTATTAAGTGTAGAAAGGAACTGTTTTTTACAGAAAGTTTCATACTGTAGTGGTTAGCTGTAATTAAACGCCACGGTGATCAAGCATACAGCTTCTGAAATCTTTTTTTTTGCACCACGTTGAAGTTTGTAGTTTAGCAATGCCTGTGAACACATAGACAGTTAACTACCAGTGTTTTTTTGGCCATTTTTAGAGCTGTTATTGGGTCATATTTCCAATGCCAAATTATATTATAGTATCTTTTTTTCCCCAATTGAGTGGTAAAAATTCTAAACTGAAAACTTTAATAGTTGTAAAATGAAATTTGCCATAATTCCTTTATGAAATAAACAAAGTTTGTTCCCATTCTGAATTGAGTATGACATTGATTCTCTAATTAAATGGCCAAAGAAGCAAATGTACACATTTTTGTGAAGTTGAACAAATATATTTAATGCAAAAGTTTTTCACATGTTGAGGAAAATGCTGCTAAAATTCCCAATTCCAAGGATATTGGTCCACTTCATAAAATGGTGAAAAAGATCACTGACTATGTATCACTGTCAGCATATAACAGCCTGAATGTGAATGGCAGAAAATAGGTTTTAAATAATAACATCAGTTTATTGTTTTTCAAACATCAGTAACTCTTCATCATTGCTAAGATCAGAAAAAAGAAGATTTGTCACTATGCCTCATTATTTATAAAATTTAAAAAACTAACAAAGAGCTTTTGTCTTGACCCTGGTGTTGATGCCATCATTGTTGCCGGGCAGTTAAAGTTTTATGATTGGCTCAGCTTTATGTTTGTTTCAGAACAAAATACTTGTGTTATCGTGTCTAAAACTTAATAAACACATTCGTATCCTGTTATGTAATCAATTGTATATAACCTAAATTTTCATACTATAAAACTTGGTTAATATTTTTTATTAGCTATGTTTTGATTTTTAGCTCTACTTTCGGCCAGAATGGCTTATGCGATGGTGCATTGTCCGTCACCCGTCGTCTGTCGTCTGTTAGCAGCACTTTCTCTGAAACCACTAGGCCAATTTAACTGAAACTTCACATGGATGTTTCTACTGCATAGGAGACTATACAGAAGACTTTTCTTTTCAATTTGAAATTCAAGATGGCCACCATTACTAAAAATAGTCCAAAACTTGAAAAATTTTCTTCTCATGAACTGCCCAACAGATTTTCAAAATATTTATGTAGTAATGATGACCAATTATAGTTTCGTTAGATTTGTTCAAATGGTGTCCCTAGGGTTAAAAATGACCCAGCCATGAGGATTCAATTGATGAGGGACACATGAGTGATGATGTCATAATATTATTATTTTTTTTTAAATGGAAATGATTTTGCCTTTATCTTCACAGAAGCATTGTTTGGTGAAGGACATTCAGATTTGTAAAAATGACTGGGTTCCACTGTCTAAAGGTGTCAGGAGGGCCCCCAAAAGGGTAAAATATGGGAATTACAAAAACATTTTTCTTTAGAACCAGTATGTCAGATTTGTTCATATTTGGCATACATTATCCCTATGTGTAGGTGATGGCAGATAAGATTTACATAGGAATATTATAGGGAAAACTGATTTTTATGCTTCCCCAAAGGAGGGAAGCATATAGTCGCCGCTTTGTCTGCGTCCGTCCATGCGTCCGTCTGTCCGTCACCAATTCTTGTCCGGGCTATTTCTCTACAACGTCGTGTTGGAATTTTATGAAACTTGCTAGGATGCATCATTACCAAGCGCAGATGCGCATATTGTCTTTGTGTTCCGGTTTGATGATTTTTCACAGAGTTATGGCCCTTTGATTGAGCCTGTGACCAAATTCTTGTCCGGGCTATTTCTCTACAACCTCTGGTTGACATTTTATGAAACTTGCTAGGATTCATCATTACCAAGTGCAGATTCGCATATTGTTATTGTGTTCAGGTTCGATGATTTTTCACGGAGTTATGGCCCTTTGATTCTATTTATGACCAAATTCTTGTCCGGGCTATTTCTCTACAACCTCAGGTTGGAATTTTATGAAACTTGCTAGGATGCATCATTATCAAGTGCAGATGTATATACTACCTTTCTGTTCTGGTTCGATAATTTTTCACAGAGTTATGGCCCTTTGATTCTATTTGTGACCAAATTCTTGTCTGTGCTATAAATTCTTTACAATTCCATTTTGGAATTTTATGAAACTTGCTAGGATGCATCATTACCAAGTGCAGATGCGCATATTGTCTATGTGTTCCGGTTAGATGATTTGTCACAGAGTTATGGCCCTTTGATAGAGCCTGTGACCAAATTATTGTCCGCGCTATTTCTCTACAACCCCATGTTGGAATTTTGTGAAACATGTTAGGATGCATCATTACCAAGTGCAGATGCGCATATTGTCTATGTGTTCCTTTCAATTTTTTTTCACAGAGTTATGGACCTTTGATTGAGTCTGTGACCAAATTATTGTCTGCGCTATTTCTATACAACCCCATGTTGGAATTTTGTGAAACTTGCTAGGATGCATCCAAGTGCAGATGCGCATATTGTCTTTGTTCCAGTTTGATGATTTTTCTTGAGTAATGGCCCTTTGATTCTGTCTGTGACAAAATTATTGTCTGCGCTATTTCTCTATAACCCCATGTTGGAATTTTATGAAACTTGCTTGGATGCATCATTACCAAGTGTAGATGAGCATTTGTCTGTGTTTCGGTTCGATGATTTTTCATGAAGTTATTGCCCTTTCATTGAGTCTGTGACCAAATTATTGTCTGTGTTTTTTCTCTTCAACCTCACGTTGGAATTTTATGAAACTTGCTATGTTTGTGTTTCGGTTCGATGATTTTTCACAGAGTTATGGCCCTTTGATTCAGTCTGTGACCAAATTCTTTACCGCTCTATTTCTCTACAACCTGTGGTTGGAATTTTATGAAACTTGCTAGGATGCATCATTACCAAGTGAAGATGCTCATATTGTCGTCATGACACTGTTTTCCTACAACTTCTGGTTTTAATTCTGTAAAACTAGCTAGGATCTGCGCATATTGTCATTTTGTTCCTGTTAAATGATCTGCGAATTTGTTCTGTGAAGTGCAGAGCCACATATTGTTTCTGCTATACAGTTTGGTATTATTCAACCAAGTAGCCTGTACAGAAGCAAACACTCACTAGGGGAGCACCCATCAGTTCCACCGATATTTTCTTGTTTCATTTTGCATCCATGTGTACAAAAAAAACTTCTTTTTAAAATTTGAATCATTTCTGCTCATAACAAATCACTAAGAGTGGGTGATTGAAGTGCTGACAAATTAAGGGACTGGGTTGTATGAGGGTTTTCTACAGGGGACTATATTTTTTTTTACAGATGAATGGTATGGGAATTTAAAGTATTTCCTTTTCATACACAAGCATTTAAGTCTTTGTTCAGTACCAGTGTTTTCTCCAGATTCAATTTTTTTGGGGGTCATTGATGACCCACTGACTAAAAATCTGGGGGTCATTTCCAAATCTGGGGGTCATCAGTTGACGAGTTTTAAACATAATCAACTTGAATAAATGGAGGTAAAAAATTACATATTTTACTAAAACGGTTTTACTTCCCATTTCACACAAATTCTCAATCAAAACTGCAACTTAAGTTAACAACTTCAAAACAATTTAACTTCAAATGAATGTTTCACGTCTGGCAACAATTTACAACAACTAGAAACTAGTTGTTTTTATGATCATGGCCACAGGGCCATGAACTTTTCAAATGCCATGTACACAGCTCAATCATCAAGGCCCTACCTATTTTTAATGAAAAACACTAAAATTATTCATATTTTATATTTCGGCTGAGCCACATGTTTAGGATTACCATGCATTATACTCTTTGAAAAACAAAACTTTGTTGTTTTCTTTTTCCCAAAAGCATTTATCTTCTGGCTCATAGCTAGACTCATTTTAGAGTAATGTTACCTTAAAAAAATAATATAAAAACATCTTAATGGTGTATAAACGAAAATTTATTAAATCTTAAAAATGAATATAATTTTTATAAGTTAATTTCTTTTTCCCATAACCATTTTTATCGTCCTTTAAAGAAACATAAATGGCACCGGGAAAACCACCGTAACACTTGGACTGGCCGATGTTTAAACGGGTATTAAAATGTCGCACATGCGCATCTCGATACCTTATAGAAAACAGAATAAAAAGTTTTTCAGATACAATATTATCCGATCATTTTAACTTTTTTTGGAAAGTTTCACGCTTTCCACATTTCATCTTTATATACAAACAACCTAAAACTGAGTATTATATCAATGCTATAGTTGCAGTGTCTGTTTGAGCAGATGTTGTCCTAGTCTTGGTCATATTCGAGCAAGCTGTCATCGCAAACTACAATATTGCTTCGCGGAAAATTGTATTGTGATCATAATCGTCGATGCGATTGCATCAGTATAGCGTTAATAACCAATTAAAGCGTTAACATCACTTGGTAGAACTGGGTGACCGGGGTTTCCCTGAATCAGACAACGTGATCTGTCAAAACAGCTAGCATTGTAAAAAATAACTCTGACACCAATATGCGTAATTTGAATTTCACGTGATCTGTAAAAAACAGCTGGTATTGTAAAAAAGAACTCTGAAACCAGCTTGTCGAAACAAATGTGCGTAATTTGAATTTCTGTATTTGTAAGGTTTCATCATAGTGGACGCACTGAACAAACTTGATTGCATCAAATGAGATTTAATTGCGTCAAAAACGCAAGAAACGCGCTCTGGAGAAAACACTGCAGTACGGGTGTGGTGGGGGTTTTTATCCATAAGTTGTTAAGACGACCCCTCAAAGAGGGTAATATATTGGGAAATTTCAAAAAGTGCTATGGCCACTATGAGTCAGTAGAGTGTCCTCAGGCCCTCTTGCGCCTCTTGTTCAGTAATAATATTGATTCTTCAAACTGATCACCATCCTGTTTAAAAAAGTTTACATCACTGACCTTGACCTACTTAAAGGACACTAAGAGCCTCTGTATCTGTAGTCATTGCTCTTGTTAACTTTTCATCTTTTATAATTTTATTCATCACAAGGTATTACAGGACACAGCAGAGTGCATTTATGTAATTAAAGTACATGTACATCTTAAGATTGGGCCAATATTTAACTAATGTTTGTTTACTCTCTCCTGATCTTAGTTTTCAAAACTTGGTAGTTTAAAGTATGAAAATATTTGTTTTATTTTTCTCAATAGCAAAAAAAGTATCATCCGAAAAATTGAAATTAATGATTTGCATGTAATTGCTTCAATGTAATAAAATAACTTGCCCCAAAAAACTGAAAATTACTTTTTGAGTTGGCTACAGTAATTTTGATGCATAGGTATGGAGAGAGCAAACAAAAATCATTTTAATTTGGCCTTGATGAAAAAAAAATAAGGGAAGATAGATGTTATTAAAAAAACATTAAAATGTTTACAAATGATTAATAGTGCTACATATTTTCCTATTATTATCCTCAAAATTAGCTGGAAAACCATTATTATTTATAATGAAAATCAATAAATATGCATGACTCACTTTTGGTCAGTTACTTTCATATACAGTAAAACCTCTGAAAACTTGACACTATAATCCGGACTTCTCTATAAACCATGCATGCACTTTCTAAAGTCCCAAAAAATGTTCCTTCATTTTCTATACTGAGTTCCAAAAGTTTTGCACAATTTTTCAAAAACGGTTAAAGGTTGATGAAAGATTAAAGTATGTATGCTTAGAGCAACATTTAGTTTATTGAATTTCATAAACACATCAAATTTTACGACACAGCAAATCCGTGTAAACATATAAACCGTCACACTCTCTCAGATGAAAAGTACCGGTAAAGATTTTGTCAATATCAGGTATGATCCCGTTGGCGGCTATACAGCTAAGGTACCATGATTGCATTGTTCATACCACTGTCCTTGTATGAGATTCAATTCTTTTTTTTCTTTTTTTCAATTTTTTTTATTCCATTCTTGGAGAAGTGCCGCTTCCAGTTGCGCTATGGTCTGGGGTTTAACTGGTAGACGTTGAATTCTCTGACCCAGCATTTCCCACACATGCTCAATGGGAGCCAGGTCTGGTGACATCGCTGGCGTTGTCCT
Source organism: Panopea generosa (assembly GCA_029582155.1). Taxonomy (NCBI): domain Eukaryota; kingdom Metazoa; phylum Mollusca; class Bivalvia; order Adapedonta; family Hiatellidae; genus Panopea; species Panopea generosa. Next base: position 78,857,848 of record CM055898.1, on the reverse strand, counting down.
GCTGGAGGGTAATGACGTTGTTTTTCGCCATAAATGGCCTAACAATAGGTCGCAGAACCTGGTCTTGATATGCTTTGACAGTTACTGGAACACGGAAAATATGCAGCACAGTTCTTGAATTTTCACTCACTCCGCACCAAACCATAACACCACCACTGCCGAAACGATCTACCTCCTGGATGCAACACTGGGCATACCGTTCACGCTCACGACCATCAGCATTGTTAATGTTTAACTTGGATTCATCGGTGAACAGTACAGTTTGCCAATGACGCCTTGTCCAACAAAGATGGTTGTTGGCCCATTGGAGAGGGCAAACTTAATGCTGATGGGTCGACATGGACCAAAAAAAACAGCCTCCGCACTCCCAAATTCTGCTCTCGTAGATACCTACTGATGGTCTGTTTGCTTATTCTCAGTTTGTTTCTACCAGGGGTTGTACTGGCAGTTTCTGTGGCTGGTAGGAACTGATCACGGAAATGCTGCAGCCACATTCGCCTGAAACATGAACCAATGAAGATGTCATTCAGCGAAATGCACAACTTTGCAAGTATTGATATGAAGGCATAATGGAGTTTCTTGACTAAAATAATGCTTTAGATAAAAAATCAAATTTCTTCCAAACAAGTCACTGCAAAGCATTAGAATCACTTTTGTTATGATCTCTATATCCTACCACTTCATTTTTGTATAAAACAATAAGTTCTATAAACAAACAAAATGGTTAGTACCTGTCCTGGGCAGGTGTGGTTAACCTCGGCCTGCCGCTTCCGTGTTGATCCTACACTTCCCGTTTGCAGGAATGTATTACAAAGCCTCCTGATAGATTGTCACGTGGCATCCCATTGCGGCGGCCACCCCACCTACAGGCGCCCTTAGCAACTAACATCCCCACTACCCTGTTTCGCTGGTCTGTAGTTAACGTAACCCTCATGGCATTGACAAATCCAGAACAAAACTATCCGCACAAATTGTTTTCCCCATTCAATGGCATTTTTTTAATACATGTAGGCCAATCTTTTCGATAAATTTGATATAATTAACAATTTTCACGTGCATGAATACCTGTTTGAGTAGTTTGACTCTGTATATGCAACTGGGCTTGATGACAGTAATTTTCCATGGGTCAGAAATAAAGACTATACTCGTAACATCGATTCATAGATCTGTGCTGCGTGTAAATCACATATTTTGAAAAAGATATAAAACTGAATTCCTATGCAAAACTTTTGGAACTCGGTGTATATTAGACTAAATTCTATTATAAATTCGAACTTCTCTATTCCGGGTGAAAATGTGTTCGATTTCTATAATGTACATAATAACTGTCGTGTACTTCAGAAATCATTACAACTGAGAGGGAAGATGTCTTTTCAGATAAATATTGAAATTTTCCATATTGCACTTGAAAATGGTTATACCTGTTGTGAAATATTTTACACTTTTTATACCAACATCAAGTCTGGACCTATCTCATCATATAAATGTATCTTTAATTTATTTATTGACTTTTTTAACTAATTACATGCAGCATTTCAAAGATCATCTCATTCTCCCATTATTGTCCTGGCCATTTGTAAAACCATGAAATTGCTCAAAAGTCAGGTCAGATTCAGTAAAGATAAGCTTAAATCTCTATCAACCTGAAACCTCTCTAAACTGGACTTTTGTTCTTTCCCAAGGGTGCCAAATATGTAGAGTACACACATTATATAATATGCAGGTTATATATTTTCTTAAAAAAGAGCCCATTGTGAGATTTACGACTCACCGATTGCTTGCCGGAAATTTTTCGTGACTATATTATATATATATAATATATATATAGAGAGATCTGTCCGATATGAATTATCATTTGAATGAGTCTGTACGCGCGGATAGTTCTCTTTTTTACGAATGTGTACTTCATGCCAGCCACATTGTTATTATCATCTTGACTTGGTAGTCAGAAAATATCGGGATATTTTGGATTGTTGTATTTTCAATTGAGGAGGTAATTGTCACCTACCCTCTACAAGATGAATTATGGGTAAATGTCACCTACCCTCTACAAGATGAATTATGGGTGAATATGGTGAACGTGATTTAAATTATAAATTGGTTCTTGTTCACAATGGACCTATTTTCATTGTGTGTGTATTGTCTTGTTAATTATGATGTAAATATAATATATATGCACCACCTTTTACTACATAATGATAAAGAATGTTACCTTAAAGGTATTGTATGTCCTTCCAAAAAAATTGATTAATACTTCTGAACATGCAAAACTTTGACTCAAATCTTACAAGTTTTATCGGTACTTTATGATTAACTGTACATGTTTTTTCCCTTAATAAACATAATTTATGAGAAAGTTACTTGTAACTATCAGTACCTAAAATACTGTCGAATATAGATACTTGTATCAGTAGATCACAATAACAATACACTTGTCAGAGACAGATCAGATGTCAGACATGGTCCTTGTATCAGTAGATCACAATAACAACAAAAGGTAGAGTACAGTCTTGTACACCAGAGGACATCCCTGATCAGTTGAGTTGTTGTGATACCAGACTCATGGTCCTTGTATCAGTAGATCATAATAACAACAAAAGGTAGAGTACAGTTTGTACACCAGAGGACATCCCTGATCAGTTGACTTGCTGTGATACCAGACATGGTCCTTGTATCAGTAGATCATAATAACAACAAAAGGTAGAGTACAGTCTTGTACACCAGAGGACATCCCTGATCAGTTGAC
>CM055898.1:78504114-78854602 GCA_029582155.1 Panopea generosa | reverse complement strand
ATGTAGAGTACACACATTATATAATATGCAGGTTATATATTTTCTTAAAAAAGAGCCCATTGTGAGATTTACGACTCACCGATTGCTTGCCGGAAATTTTTCGTGACTATATTATATATATATAATATATATATAGAGAGATCTGTCCGATATGAATTATCATTTGAATGAGTCTGTACGCGCGGATAGTTCTCTTTTTTACGAATGTGTACTTCATGCCAGCCACATTGTTATTATCATCTTGACTTGGTAGTCAGAAAATATCGGGATATTTTGGATTGTTGTATTTTCAATTGAGGAGGTAATTGTCACCTACCCTCTACAAGATGAATTATGGGTAAATGTCACCTACCCTCTACAAGATGAATTATGGGTGAATATGGTGAACGTGATTTAAATTATAAATTGGTTCTTGTTCACAATGGACCTATTTTCATTGTGTGTGTATTGTCTTGTTAATTATGATGTAAATATAATATATATGCACCACCTTTTACTACATAATGATAAAGAATGTTACCTTAAAGGTATTGTATGTCCTTCCAAAAAAATTGATTAATACTTCTGAACATGCAAAACTTTGACTCAAATCTTACAAGTTTTATCGGTACTTTATGATTAACTGTACATGTTTTTTCCCTTAATAAACATAATTTATGAGAAAAGTTACTTGTAACTATCAGTACCTAAAATAACTGTCGAATATCAGACAGACTTATGGTCCTTGTATCAGTAGATCACAATAACAACAAAAGGTAGAGTACAGTCTTGTACACCAGAGGACATCCCTGATCAGTTGAGTTGTTGTGATACCAGACTCATGGTCCTTGTATCAGTAGATCATAATAACAACAAAAGGTAGAGTACAGTCTTGTACACCAGAGGACATCCCTGATCAGTTGACTTGCTGTGATACCAGACTTATGGTCCTTGTATCAGTAGATCATAATAACAACAAAAGGTAGAGTACAGTCTTGTACACCAGAGGACATCCCTGATCAGTTGACTTGTTGTGATACCAGACACATGGTCCTTGTATCAGTAGATCATAATAACAACAAAAGGTAGAGTACAGTCTTGTACATCAGAGGACATCCCTGATCAGTTGACTTGTTGTGATACCAGACACATGGTCCTTGTATCAGTAGACCATAATATCAACAAAAGGTAGAGTACAGTCTTGTACATCAGAGGACATCCCTGATCAGTTGACTTGTGATACCAGACTCATGGTCCTTGTATCAGTAGATCATAATAACAACAAAAGGTAGAGTACAGTCTTGTACACCAGAGGACATTCCTGATCAGTTGACTTGCTGTGATACCAGACACCTGGTCCTTGTATCAGTAGATCATAATAACAACAAAAGGTAGAGTACAGTCTTGTACACCAGAGGACATTCCTGATCAGTTGACTTGCTGTGATACCAGACTCATGGTCCTTGTATCAGTAGATCATAATAACAACAAAAGGTAGAGTACAGTCTTGTACACCAGAGGACATTCATGATCAGTTGACTTGCTGTGATACCAGACACATGGTCCTTGTATCAGTAGGTCACAATAACAACAAAAGGTAGAGTACAGTCTTGTACACCAGAGGACATCCCTGATCAGTTGACTTGTTGTGATACCAGACACATGGTCCTTGTATCAGTAGATCATAATAACAACAAAAGGTAGAGTACAGTCTTGTACATTAGAGGACATTCCTGATCAGTTGACTTGTTGTGATACCAGACACATGGTCCCTGTATCAGTAGATCATAATAACAACAAAAGGTAGAGTACAGTCTTGTACATCAGAGGACATCCCTGATCAGTTGACTTGTTGTGATACCAGACACATGGTCCCTGTATCAGTAGATCATAATAACAACAAAAGGTAGAGTACAGTCTTGTACATCAGAGGACATCCCTGATCAGTTGACTTGTTGTGATACCAGACACATGGTCCTTGTATCAGTAGATCATAATAACAACAAAAGGTAGAGTACAGTCTTGTACATCAGAGGACATTCCTGATCAGTTGACTTGTTGTGATACCAGACACATGGTCCTTGTATCAGTAGATCATAATAACAACAAAAGGTAGAGTACAGTCTTGTACATCAGAGGACATCCCTGATCAGTTGACTTGTTGTGATACCAGACACATGGTCCTTGTATCAGTAGATCATAATAACAACAAAAGGTAGAGTACAGTCTTGTACATCAGAGGACATCCCTGATCAGTTGACTTGTTGTGATACCAGACACATGGTCCTTGTATCAGTAGATCATAATAACAACAAAAGGTAGAGTACAGTCTTGTACATCAGAGGACATCCCTGATCAGTTGACTTGTTGTGATACCAGACACATGGTCCTTGTATCAGTAGATCATAATAACAACAAAAGGTAGAGTACAGTCTTGTACATCAGAGGACATCCCTGATCAGTTGACTTGTTGTGATACCAGACACATGGTCCTTGTATCAGTAGATCATAATAACAACAAAAGGTAGAGTACAGTCTTGTACATCAGAGGACATCCCTGATCAGTTGACTTGTTGTGATACCAGACACATGGTCCTTGTATCAGTAGATCATAATAACAACAAAAGGTAGAGTACAGTCTTGTACATCAGAGGACATCCCTGATCAGTTGACTTGTTGTGATACCAGACACATGGTCCTTGTATCAGTAGATCATAATAACAACAAAAGGTAGAGTACAGTCTTGTACACCAGAGGACATCCCTGATCAGTTGACTTGTTGTGATACCAGACTCATGGTCCTTGTATCAGTAGATCATAATAACAACAAAAGGTAGAGTACAGTCTTGTACACCAGAGGACATCCCTGATCAGTTGACTTGTTGTGATACCAGACACATGGTCCTTGTATCAGTAGATCATAATAACAACAAAAGGTAGAGTACAGTCTTGTACATCAGAGGACATCCCTGATCAGTTGACTTGTTGTGATACCAGACACATGGTCCTTGTATCAGTAGATCATAATAACAACAAAAGGTAGAGTACAGTCTTGTACACCAGAGGACATCCCTGATCAGTTGACTTGTTGTGATACAAGACGCATGGTCCTTGTATCAGTAGATCATAATAACAACAAAAGGTAGAGTACAGTCTTGTACATCAGAGGACATCCCTGATCAGTTGACTTGTTGTGATACCAGACACATGGTCCTTGTATCAGTAGATCATAATAACAACAAAAGGTAGAGTACAGTCTTGTACATCAGAGGACATCCCTGATCAGTTGACTTGTTGTGATACCAGACACATGGTCCTTGTATCAGTAGATCATAATAACAACAAAAGGTAGAGTACAGTCTTGTACATCAGAGGACATCCCTGATCAGTTGACTTGTTGTGATACCAGACACATGGTCCTTGTATCAGTAGATCATAATAACAACAAAAGGTAGAGTACAGTCTTGTACACCAGAGGACATCCCTGATCAGTTGACTTGTGATACCAGACTCACGGTCCTTGTATCAGTAGATCATAATAACAACAAAAGGTAGAGTACAGTCTTGTACATCAGAGGACATTCCTGATCAGTTGACTTGTTGTGATACCAGACTCATGGTCCTTGTATCAGTAGATCATAATAACAACAAAAGATAGAGTACAGTCTTGTACACCAGAGGACATCCCTGATCAGTTGACTTGTTGTGATACCAGACTCATGGTCCTTGTATCAGTAGATCATAATAACAACAAAAGGTAGAGTACAGTCTTGTACATCAGAGGACATCCCTGATCAGTTGACTTGTTGTGATACCAGACACATGGTCCTTGTATCAGTAGATCATAATAACAACAAAAGGTAGAGTACAGTCTTGTACATCAGAGGACATCCCTGATCAGTTGACTTGTTGTGATACCAGACACATGGCCCTTGTATCAGTAGATCATAATAACAACAAAAGGTAGAGTACAGTCTTGTATATCAGAGGACATTCCTGATCAGTTGACTTGTTGTGATACCAGACACATGGTCCTTGTATCAGTAGATCATAATATCAACAAAAGATAGAGTACAGTCTTGTACACCAGAGGACATTCCTGATCAGTTGACTTGTTGTGATACCAGACACATGGTCCTTGTATCAGTAGATCATAATATCAACAAAAGGTAGAGTACAGTCTTGTACATCAGAGGACATCCCTGATCAGTTGACTTGTTGTGATACCAGACACATGGTCCTTGTATCAGTAGATCATAATAACAACAAAAGGTAGAGTACAGTCTTGTACATCAGAGGACATCCCTGATCAGTTGACTTGTTGTGATACCAGACTCATGGTCCTTGTATCAGTAGGTCATAATAACAACAAAAGGTAGAGTACAGTCTTGTACATCAGAGGACATTCCTGATCAGTTGACTTGCTGTGATACAAGACACATGGTCCTTGTATCAGTAGGTCACAATAACAACAAAAGGTAGAGTACAGTCTTGTACATCAGAGGACATCCCTGATCAGTTGACTTGTTGTGATACCAGACACATGGTCCTTGTATCAGTAGATCATAATAACAACAAAAGGTAGAGTACAGTCTTGTACACCAGAGGACATTCCTGATCAGTTGACTTGCTGTGATACCAGACATATGGTCCTTGTATCAGTAGGTCACAATAACAACAAAAGGTAGAGTACAGTCTTGTACATCAGAGGACATCCCTGATCAGTTGACTTGTTGTGATACCAGACTCATGGTCCTTGTATCAGTAGATCATAATAACAACAAAAGGTAGAGTACAGTCTTGTACACCAGAGGACATCCCTGATCAGTTGACTTGTTGTGATACCAGACACATGGTCCTTGTATCAGTAGATCATAATAACAACAAAAGGTAGAGTACAGTCTTGTACATCAGAGGACATCCCTGATCAGTTGACTTGCTGTGATACCAGACACATGGTCCTTGTATCAGTAGGTCACAATAACAACAAAAGGTAGAGTACAGTCTTGTACATCAGAGGACATCCCTGACCAGTTGACTTGTTGTGATACCAGACGCATGGTCCTTGTATCAGTAGATCATAATAACAACAAAAGGTAGAGTACAGTCTTGTATATCAGAGGACATCCCTGATCAGTTGACTTGTTGTGATACCAGACTCATGGTCCTTGTATCAGTAGATCATAATAACAACAAAAGGTAGAGTACAGTCTTGTACACCAGAGGACATTCCTGATCAGTTGACTTGCTGTGATACCAGACACATGGTCCTTGTATCAGTAGGTCACAATAACAACAAAAGGTAGAGTACAGTCTTGTACATCAGAGGACATCCCTGATCAGTTGACTTGTTGTGATACCAGACTCATGGTCCTTGTATCAGTAGATCATAATAACAACAAAAGGTAGAGTACAGTCTTGTACACCAGAGGACATCCCTGATCAGTTGACTTGTTGTGATACCAGACACATGGTCCTTGTATCAGTAGGTCATAATAACAACAAAAGGTAGAGTACAGTCTTGTACATCAGAGGACATCCCTGATCAGTTGACTTGTTGTGATACCAGACTCATGGTCCTTGTATCAGTAGATCATAATATCAACAAAAGGTAGAGTACAGTCTTGTACATCAGACGACATCCCTGATCAGTTGACTTGCTGTGATACCAGACTCATGGTCCTTGTATCAGTAGATCATAATAACAACAAAAGGTAGAGTACAGTCTTGTACACCAGAGGACATCCCTGATCAGTTGACTTGTTGTGAAACCAGACTCACGGTCCTTGTATCAGTAGATCATAATATCAACAAAAGGTAGAGTACAGTCTTGTATATCAGAGGACATCCCTGATCAGTTGACTTGTTGTGATACCAGACACATGGTCCTTGTATCAGTAGATCATAATAACAACAAAAGATAGAGTACAGTCTTGTACACCAGAGGACATCCCTGATCAGTTGACTTGTTGTGATACCAGACTCACGGTCCTTGTATCAGTAGATCATAATATCAACAAAAGGTAGAGTACAGTCTTGTACACCAGAGGACATCCCTGATCAGTTGACTTGCTGTGATACCAGACACATGGTCCTTGTATCAGTAGATCATAATAACAACAAAAGGTAGAGTACAGTTTTGTATATCAGAGGACATCCCTGATCAGTTGACTTGTTGTGATACCAGACTTATGGTCCTTGTATCAGTAGATCATAATAACAACAAAAGGTAGAGTACAGTCTTGTACACCAGAGGACATCCCTGATCAGTTGACTTGTGATACCAGACTCATGGTCCTTGTATCAGTAGATCATAATAACAACAAAAGGTAGAGTACAGTCTTGTACACCAGAGGACATCCCTGATCAGTTGGCTTGTTGTGATACCAGACACATGGCCCTTGTATCAGTAGATCATAATAACAACAAAAGGTAGAGTACAGTCATGTACATCAGAGGACATCCCTGATCAGTTGACTTGTTGTGATACCAGACACATGGTCCTTGTATCAGTAGATCATAATAACAACAAAAGGTAGAGTACAGTCTTGTACACCAGAGGACATTCCTGATCAGTTGACTTGCTGTGATACCAGACACATGGTCCTTGTATCAGTAGGTCACAATAACAACAAAAGATAGAGTACAGTCTTGTACATCAGAGGACATTCCTGATCAGTTGACTTGTTGTGATACCAGACACATGGTCCTTGTATCAGTAGATCATAATAACAACAAAAGGTAGAGTACAGTCTTGTACACCAGAGGACATCCCTGATCAGTTGACTTGTTGTGATACCAGACACATGGTCCTTGTATCAGTAGATCATAATAACAACAAAAGGTAGAGTACAGTCTTGTACACCAGAGGACATCCCTGATCAGTTGACTTGCTGTGATACCAGACACATGGTCCTTGTATCAGTAGGTCACAATTACAACAAAAGGTAGAGTACAGTCTTGTACATCAGAGGACATTCCTGATCAGTTGACTTGTTGTGATACCAGACACATGGTCCTTGTATCAGTAGATCATAATAACAACAAAAGGTAGAGTACAGTCTGGTACACCAGAGGACATCCCTGATCAGTTGACTTGTTGTGATACCAGACACATGGTCCTTGTATCAGTAGATCATAATAACAACAAAAGGTAGAGTACAGTCTTGTACATCAGACGACATCCCTGATCAGTTGACTTGTTGTGATACCAGACACATGGTCCTTGTATCAGTAGATCATAATATCAACAAAAGGTAGAGTACAGTCTTGTACATCAGACGACATCCCTGATCAGTTGACTTGCTGTGATACCAGACTCATGGTCCTTGTATCAGTAGATCATAATAACAACAAAAGGTAGAGTACAGTCTTGTACACCAGAGGACATCCCTGATCAGTTGACTTGTTGTGATACCAGATACATGGTCCTTGTATCAGTAGATCATAATAACAACAAAAGGTAGAGTACAGTCTTGTACACCAGAGGACATTCCTGATCAGTTGACTTGTTGTGATACCAGACACATGGCCCTTGTATCAGTAGATCATAATAACAACAAAAGGTAGAGTACAGTCTTGTACACCAGAGGACATCCCTGATCAGTTGACTTGTGATACCAGACTCATGGTCCTTGTATCAGTAGATCATAATAACAACAAAAGGTAGAGTACAGTCTTGTACATCAGAGGACATTCCTGATCAGTTGACTTGTTGTGATACCAGACACATGGTCCTTGTATCAGTAGATCATAATAACAACAAAAGGTAGAGTACAGTCTTGTACACCAGAGGTCATCCCTGATCAGTTGACTTGTGATACCAGACTCATGGTCCTTGTATCAGTAGATCATAATAACAACAAAAGGTAGAGTACAGTCTTGTACATCAGAGGACATCCCTGATCAGTTGACTTGTTGTGATACCAGACTCATGGCCCTTGAATGATGTACACCTGTAGGTACACCTTCCAAGGGTTGTATTATTTTTTCCGAGGATTATGAAAAAAACAACATGGAATACTCTGAGGGCTTAAAATTTCTGTGTTTTTTGTACCAATTTCTGCAAAAAAAAATTTCCCACCTTATACAAATGTACACGCCAATGATTGGAATTTGGTGTCATAATTACTCAGGGTTTAATCCGCGGAAAAGTATGTCTTGGTAGTTTATTAAACAGAAGTAAAAGTGGATTCTTCATGCAAGTATTTTAATTATAAAAAAATAATAACTAAAATAATTAAAGCTGACAATGTTTACTTTCATGTGTATGTAAACAAACAACAACACATAACCAGTGTGGCTGAACAATGTGACTTTTTATACAGTACACAGCCAGAATACACAAAGATGTTGACAGAGCTGACATTGTTTACCTTTATGTGTATGTAAACAAACAACAACACATAACCATTGTGGCTGAACCACGTGACTTTTTATACAGTACACAGCCAGAATACACAAATGGTATTGACAAAGGTGACAGTGTTTACCTTCATGTGTATGTAAACAAACAACACACAACCAGTGTGGCTGAACCATGTGACGTTTTATACAGTACACAGCCAGAATACACAAATATGTTGACAGAGCTGACAGTGTTTACCTTTATGTGTATGTAAGCAAACAACAACACACAACCAGTGTGGCTGAACCATGTGACGTTTTATACAGTACACAGCCAGAATACACAAATATGTTGACAAAGCTGACAGTGTTTACCTTTATGTGTATGTAAGCAAACAACAACACACAACCAGTGTGGCTGAACCACGTGACTTTTTATACAGTACACAGCCAGAATACGCAAATATGTTGACAGAGCTGACAGTGTTTACCTTCATGTGTATGTAAGCAAACAACAACACACAACCAGTGTGGCTGAACCACGTGACTTTTTATACAGTACACAGCCAGAATACACAAATATGTTGACAGAGCTGACAGTGTTTACCTTCATGTGTATGTAAGTAAACAACAACACACAACCAGTGTGGCTGAACCACGTGACTTTTTATACAGTACACAGCCAAGAGCTGACAGTGTTTACCTTCATGTTTATGTAAACAAACAACAACACACAACCAGTGTGGCTGAACCATGTGACGTTTTATACAGTACACAGCCAGAATACACAAATATGTTGACAGAGCTGACAGTGTTTACCTTCATGTGTATGTAAGCAAACAACAACACACAACCAGTGTGGCTGAACCACGTGACTTTTTATACAGTACACAGCCAGAATACACACATATGTTGACAGAGCTGACAGTGTTTACCTTCATGTGTATGTAAGCAAACAACAACACACAACCAGTGTGGCTGAACCACGTGACTTTTTATACAGTACACAGCCAGAATACACAAATATGTTGACAGAGCTGACAGTGTTTACCTTCATGTGTATGTAAGCAAACAACAACACACAACCAGTGTGGCTGAACCACGTGACGTTTTATACAGTACACAGCCAGAATACACAAATAAGTTGACAGAGCTGACAATGTTTACCTTCATGTGTATGTAAGCAAACAACAACACATAACCAGTGTGGCTGAACCATGTGACTTTTTATACAGTACACAGCCAGAATACAGAAATATGTTGACAGAGCTGACAGTGTTTACCTTCATGTGTATGTAAACAAACAACAACACATAACCAGTGTGGCTGAACCATGTGAATTTTTTATACAGTACACAGCCAGAATACACAAATGGTATTGACAAAGGTGACATTGTTTACCTTTATGTGTATGTAAACAAACAACAACAACACATAATCAGTGAACCATGTGACTTTTTATACAGTACACAGCCAGAAAACACATCAGTTCAGGTACAATTTTTATCATAATTTTCTTAAAAGTTAGTGTATTTTGATACAATAAAGTACACATTTAGCTTCCATGAAATGAGATTGTTTAATATCCCCATACATGTCTATTATAAAGTTGTGTAATTTGTCAAAAAACTCGCTCTAAAAGTTTGAAAAATTGAATTTTGCTGTGATTATGTTTACAGCCTCTTTTGACTTGTAAAATTGTTGTTTTTGTGTGGTGTTTAGTATCACTTTCAACAATTTTTCAGTGACAGTGTCTGCTTGAGACAGTATTCTAAGCACTGCCACACTGGAGTATCAGGATGCACATGATATGATACCCCACCCAGTCACATTATACTGAGACCAGCTGACCAATCTATAATTATCCTCTTAATGCTGAATACAGAGTAAGCTTCTAGTGCCATTTTTCAAGTCTTTGATATGGTTGGGGATTGAACCTATGACCTTCTGCATGCGAGGCAGGTGCTCTACCGTCAGACCACTGCTGCAGTTGACTTGTAAATAATCTCTTTGTTAGGGAGTATATCTCAAACATAATAAGAAATGTTGATATCGTTCTTTCACTGTTTTTCATAAATCATTTTTACGCAAATGCACAAAACAAAAATAAAATGTATGTTGCAAAATGATAAAATTTCTTTTCTTTCAGATATAAATGCCTAGAAATCAGTAATATTTGAAGCTAAGTCACATTTGCCAAAGATGTGGAAAGGCGTCTTTCACAAAAAAAAACACCTTATGCAGCATGAAAGAAGACGCAGTGGTATAGGTGATTTGCTTGCTGTGGATTTCCATTCTTTTTGCCTTCCAGTTAACTAGTCACATGGTGAGGAGAAGAATCATATTTGCCAAACATGTGGCAAAGCTTTCGAAGTCAAGCATGATTTAGCTCGCCATGAAGGAAGGGAAAAAATGTGATCAGTGCAGTTTCATTTCAGATGAATAGATGTAGTGGAGACCGTTTTGGCCAGTAATGACATAGAGGTACATGTTTCAACTGCAGTTTCAGATAATCTTGCTGTACAGAGCTTCATCAAACAACTGACCAATCAGCATGCTCAAATCTCACTGCCATGTGACATACCAAACCGGGGAGAGTAGGTTCGTTCTACAGTCTGAGAGCTGCATAAAGCACTCTTTTTTGACATGAAAACGGAAATTTATACAATGTCAGAAATGGACAGTTTAAAGGGGGCTAGCACAGTCCGACACTGAGAATTGCGGTCTGTAAAACTCTTACATTTAGGATGGGAAATGGGGAATAAATGGATCGTTTGACAGCGCTGCAATGGGATTTTAAAGTCGTTTTTAATTATGTGTAAATGGCATAATAAGATACAACATGCATAAGATAATACTGTCACTATGCTAAACCCTTCCTAATTGATGTATTTAGAAACTGTAGTACTGTATTGTATTCTGATCTGCTTCTATAATATAAAAATGGGCAATTTCTGAGTTGGTGGGTGGGGGATTTGGAGAAAAAAATTTATGCATAAAATCTTGTTTATTAGTCAGGAGGATTTTTATTATATTCGGGTTTTCCTTTTTTTCGCATTATTTTCTTAAGTTGCTTTTAACTCAAAGTGCACTATTCTGATTGCCCTTTGTCTTCTTAAGGCTGTTAACGTTTTGTTATATACACGATAGTGCCCAATCATCAGTAAATGCTTTATTGACCTTGTGCACACTCAACCACCCACTTTTTTAACTAGAAATTCTCTGTATCTTCAATAAACTGACATAGACATGCAAATTATAGATATTAATAAAAATATAGATATCACTCAAAATACAAAATATATATTAAAAAATACAATACAAATGTCAATATAGATAATGATAGTAACATCATTACAATACAAATATAAATATACATAAATAAATACATTATACAAATACTAACTAATACAAATATAGATTTGATCCAATACAAATATAGATATTAACATAAATTATATACAATATAGATGTAAATGTTAATACAAATACAATACAAATATCAATATAAGTTTTAACAATAGAAATATGATACAATATAAATATACTGATATTAATACAATACAATACAAATAAAGATACAATACAATACAAATATAGATAAAATACAATTACCATAGACATAGGAATGGTGTAAGATGTTGCAGTCTCAAGATTACTTATCTGTCACTGCTGTTGTCATGGATTCTATGGCTTGCGTGTTTGAAATGTTCTCAACAATAACTGTTTGTGTAACATACATATATTTCATTTATGTTATACCTGGCAAACTTGTAACTGAATGCGGAAACATCACCACATTCGCGTGTTTACTCTTGCAACAGAATATTTTTTAGTGATGATAAAGGTATACGTTTTCTATAATATAATGGTCTGGCTATTCTTAGCTTACCGTTCAACCAAATGATACTACTTGTAGATTTACTTGTCTCAATCAGTGTTTATATTCTGTCTCGGAGCTTTTAAACTTTAAACCACTTTTTTAAATGGCCCGGTTTGCTCAAGAAGTGAGTCTGACTTTAAATCCAGGGGTTGTGAGTTCAAATTCATCCCCGGCCACAGTCTCTTTGATGACAGATATTCAGCATTCCGTCTCATTGTCACTCATTTCTCACTGCTGATTTAAGTGAGTGAGAAAGTTATCAGTTACTTGCAGTGATGGGTGTGCTCACGTACTGGTTAGCCTTCCAGGAATCCAGGAAAGAGTAATTAGGTAAACCAATTGTCTGTTAGCCCTCAATGGCATAAAAATAAAGCTAAATATTCAAATAAACAAATAAAAACTACATGTAGTTGAAAGGAGAAAAAAAAAAACAGGATAAGAATGTCTTTTTAATAAATTTAGTATTGTTATATTATTTCATCTTTTATTTTCAGATGAGTCTGATATTACCGCCAAAATTGAAGTGATGGACGAATCATTTCTGAACGAACCAGTTTTAGATACCTCCATGTCTGGATTGGGAATATACAGGTGCACTATATGCTGCCGGGCTTTCAAGAAACAGATCACCCTGGACAGACATTACGAAGAAAAACAGGGAGACTCATTTGGATGTAAACATTGTAAAAGCCATTTCAAGAACCAGGAAACATTTGAGCGGCATGTCAACCAAAAACACCAGAATCTGTGCAATGAGTGCGGCAAAAAATTCTCAACTCAAAATGCTGTTAAAGTGCATAAAATCCGCGTACATAATATTTGTGCAGGTGCTACAATAAAGACATATAAATGTCCAATTGAAAACTGTTCAAAGATATTTACACGGATTACGCATTTTAATGCACATGTAAATTTACATTCTGGTGACAAACCGTACGAGTGTCAAACGTGTTGCAGAATGTTTGCCGGGAAATCTTCTTGCAAGGAACATGAAAAAAAATGTAGAAATGATAATAAAAAACTGTACGTGTGATAGCTTGTGCTATCTGTAATAAAGCGTTTAGACATTGAGCACCCTTGAAGCACCATGCTGATACTGTGCATGGTCTTAATACCAGTATATACCAATATGAAAAATGCGAGAATGGTTATAAGTCAAAATATAAAATAATCTTATGCCCCATCTCAATAGAAGCTTGATAAAACAAGAGTAATAACACTTGTCAGGATGTAGGACCAAAATCTTTTGCGGACACAAGAACAGAAATGAAGTCAATTTGAACTACAGTAAACTCCGTATATTTTAAATGTCGCTGCCACCTAATATGGAGGAGGAGGTAAAGATTGTCTCTTAATCAACTTTCCTTTCATTTGTTGAAGCTCACACTAATAATTTATATTCACACAATATTCATGTATAAACAGTTTTATTTTAAACATATATGATTACAGTGATAATGAACGGAACAAAAGATGAAGATACAATAGTTTATGTTTTATTCAGTAAGTTCATGATTGAATGTGTACAAAAATTTAAAGTGACAGCACATCCTGCATCATTTATTATAATTGAATGTTTACAGTTTGTAAATAGGATCTACTGGGATAAAAAATCCTAAAATAAATACAAGTTTTAAAACTAAATGTCTGTTCGAGCGACTTCTCAGCCTGCTAAAATTTCCTTCAAAGCCAAAGATTTGAGGCGACTTTTTTTAATCATCATGTGTTTGTATGTATAGGCTCATGTTAAGGTTATGTGCATTCTAGCACTTGCATTTTTCACTGTATGTTGATCAAACCTTACCATAATATCTCGGACAAGTTCTTGGATTGACCAAATTGGATCATTTAACATTTATGTCCAGACGTTGTATGTTAACAATTGCATTGAATGCCGTTGTGTGCACTCTAGCACTCATACCTAATTTCATAAGTAATGAACTAGTCAAGTTAGACAATTTATGGCTGGAACACCACATATAGCTCAAACCATTTATCTGGTCCTGACCGATTCCTATGACCATGTATATACATGTATAGTACTATGATGGTAGATAATCCTTAACTCCAACTATATTGTCCAGTCCCGTTGGGTTCGAGTCCTGTTTGGTTTGAGTCCTGTTTGGTTCGAGTCATCGAAGCTCTGCTGTATATCAGGGCTTAAAAAATGCAAATCTGTCCAAAGTTTTTATTGCCGTAAGAATTGCTGCCGTAAGAATCACACTTTTTCCTTTTAAAACCACTCTACATTATGCCCTTGCATGTATATATATATATATCCCAATACCCATCCATCGTGCAATTTGATCAGTTCGTTTATTTTTCATGCTATCTGTGTTTAATTTGACTAAACTTTTCTAAATATGTACATTATTATTACCAGCTTCATGTATTCTCATTTGAATGAACCAGTTTCAATCAATTTCACACAAAAAATAGATTCGGGATGTAAACCGGAAGTATCGTGTATACCGGATATAGCCTGGGTTTGTTTCAAGTCGATGTCACATTTAATGCTTTGAATATTGCCAGAAACTCTTTTTATTGAATGTGACATTTAAACAGACTAGCCAGTAGCAATATTATTCTCGCTAAACTATATATGAATATATGTTAATTTGCGTACAAACCACTTTCAACTCTTGTCTCCTATTATATTATTATCAATTTATTAAAAAAACGTTCGCATCTAATGGAAGATATTTAAAATGGAATATAATACTTATTGACGAAATCCTATTTAAGTGAACACAAACAAACTGCACAATTCCATTGCATGTATTGAATGAAATAACACGCTGGCTGTCGTCTCTTTGATGACTGTGACGTCACCCTATGTCGGCTAGAAAATATCTGGACCGATTTTTTATTAAATTTTTAAATGAAAACCGGTTTTGAACAGTAGAAATCAGTCCAAAGACCAAAAAATCCGGTGATTTTAGAAGCCCTGCTGTATTAGTCATAGGTGCTTATGTCATCTAAACAGCTAAGAACTTTCATCTAAATTCTGAGCACCAATTGAGGAAGCTTCTTGTTCCAGTTTTTAAGCCTTTGGTATGACCAGACCAGGGATTGACCCATGACCTTCCACATCTGAGGGTGACACTCTACTATTTTACCATCGCTGTGGTATTGACAGTGTTAGACATATTCTTTGTTTCGATTGAGGGATAATTTTGATGAATTTTTATCAGTTAATCTAATTGTTCAAACTAATTGAAAAAAATTGATTCATATAATTTTATGTTATAATCTAAATTTTTAACTCTACTGGCCAAAGGTCAGCAGGGCTTATGTCATGGTAAATTGTCCATTGTTGTCGATCTGTTAAACTTTTTTCTTGTAGATGCAATGGCACCCCCATTTTTCATTGAATCTTAACCAAACTTGCACAGCAGTTATATAACCACAAGATCTTGGACAATATATTAAACTAGATTGATTCCACCACAAATGCTCCCACAACAGGGCTTATAAGCACATTTTAAAGGAAACTTTAAAAATGATGTTCTGTGAAAGTTCAAGCCATAGATCTTAGACAGTTAACATGCACAGCAATTGTATGGAGATCCCGTAAAAGGGTTGTTTCAATCAGGTACCCATGGTCCAATTTGGGGCCGTACCAGGATCACTGTTTTATATAGAGTGATATAGGGAAAATGTTAACATTTTCATGTAGACACAATAGCAACTCCATTTTTGTCTCTGCTGGCCAAAGGCCACCAGCACCTATGTCATGGTAAATTGTCTGTCATCTGTCTGGCACTTCTATTAAGCAGCCACATTTGCTATTTACCATTTATATGCTGAAAGATCAAATTTGACCTGTATTAAACAACAACCTGTCTTAAATGGTCACTTTTACTCATTCCCTTGGCTGGCTGCTTAAGACAGGATTGACTGCATATAGGATATTTGATTTGTAGGAGGTGGAAAAAATATAGCTAAAGCTATGAAAGGCAGACTGACTGTAGCCAAGGCAGCAAAGAAGTACTCTATTCCTAGAATTACTGTCAATGACCAGGTGAAGGGAAGGAGTACAAATGTGTAATAACAAGGCCATAATAAATTAATTGCTAGATTATCATCCCCGCCCGCCCCCTAATTTTTATTTTCATGAAATGAAAATAAAGCCCCCCCCCATTTTTAAGAAAAATTTTGATGATAATCTAGCAATTAATTTATAATGGCCTAAAGGATAATAATACATCTGCTCCTTCCTTACTGCGGCAGCAAGAATCGATGCTTCCCATGTCTGGCTTGGTAACATACATAAGGGTTGGGAATGAAGATGAATTTGCTAATGATTACTGACATTAAAAAAAAAAGTGTTCTTTTTTTCTCATATTTTATCAGAAAAAAGCTTGAATTCAAACCATTGATCGTAGAAAGAAATTACCTGCATTTTGGAGAATTTAGTACAAGATAATTTTATGCCTGGAACAAATACATCACTGAACAGTTTTATTCAAAATTGATTTTAGTGAAACCATTGCTTGCAAAAAAAGAATGACCTTGCCATATACAAGTACCTGTATGTACACGTAATAGGCTGAACAGTGACAAATTGATACAGGATATGATATAGGCTATTGGTAATCAAAGGTACTAATTAAATATAACGTAAATAAAGAAACGATGACATCACTTGCCATTAACTATATCCAGATTTGTTAAAATATTTTGAGTAAAAATGTTTGCCAGTTACTGATAGAATGAAGGTGCCCAGCCCCACCATTAAATCCCGGGTGTAATTTTTTCAAAGGTTTGTTATTTTCCGAGGATTATAAGAACACATGGAATCATAATAACCTGAGGTTTACAAGAATTTCCATGGTTTTTATTCCAAATTCCTCAGATTTTTTTCTCCCTTACAAAATTTTTAAGTCCATGTGTTTTTCTTCTTCTCCAAACCTTGGAGTTTGGTCTCTGAATACTCTGAGGTTTAAACCATGGAAAATGTACTTCCAGTTTTAGCAAGATGATAGATGATATTATTTGTTATGATAATTTGAATTATGGTGAGTTTAAGATAACCTTAATCCCTGTTCATTGTTTATTTAACATGCATTTTAATACTAATACATGTACTTATCTAATTGCAGATTACCTGACCAGGTACAAAGACTTTTTCCCCAATAAAGAACACAATGAAGACTTTTTGCCAAAAAAGGAACACAAGAAATATAGGAGAAAAGCCTGCAGCTGTGACCTGTGTGGGAAGTGTTTTATTCAGGCAAGCGATTTGAAGCGACACTTGAGAATACATACAGGGGAAAAGCCTTTTCAGTGTCAAATATGCCGGAAAAAGTTTGCTGTCAAGTCAAATTTAAAATATCACATGACTATTCATAGTAGATATTTGGACAACAAAGAAAGATAAAGAACTTTTATATGGAGAAATAAACTACCTTTGTATATCTTGAGTATTAAATTTTACATTGATTGTGAAACAAGTTCTTACAACAAAAATTACATTAAACATATGTAGATAGCGTTTACCTAATGCTGTGAATGGGCATCAAACCTAGATATGGCATGAATGATACACTAAGAAAAAAAATTCTTACTTTGTATTTCAATTTCATTCCAGCAATTTCACCACTTTAAAACATAAATTTAACAAATAAATTTAGGTTGGCGTACATGGTCTGTATTTAAAGGTCATTCATGGCCGATTGGTCTATGCCGCTTTTGTCAAGTAACCACCTTCATGCAGCTCGGTTCAGAAGCTTTACATGAGAAAGTTTGCCAGTAGCTTGTGGATCGGGATGGTTCAGCTCATTCTGAGATCTATCGTCCTTTGCCAATGAAACAATTTATGCCATAATATAACTTGTCATGTGTTACGTATATCAAAGTTGTTTATGTACATTTTGATTGTTTACTTTCATCTAAATAATTCATATCATCTATTACACCTCGATTGTTTACCTATTAAGTGAAACCTGTCTTAAGCAGCAAGTCAAGGAAAGGAACAAAATTGACCTTTTAAGACAGGTTGTTGCTTAATACAGGTTAATTTGCTCTGAAAGTATAGAAATGGGAAATAGAAATGTGGCTGCTTAATAGAGGTGACCGCTTACACAGGTTTGACATAATTAACTTCTTTTTTTGGTGGCTTGTCAGTCAGTCTGTTGGTTGGTCAGTCTGTCCGTCTGTGGACAATTTTTGTGATCACTATTTCTCACCAGCCATAGGCCAAGTTCAATGAAATTTCACAAGGGTGCATTTTGTCGGCATGTTGCGCCAGAATAATTTTTCAATGAGTTACGGCCTTTTCACTTTTTCATTCATATTTTTTGTGATTGCTATTTCTCGAAAACCATTGGCCTGGATTTAATGACACTTCTCAAAAAAGATAAGTACCAAGCCTAATTGTACATATCATGGGTATGTTGTGCCCAAATAATTTTTCAATGAGTTATGGCCCTTTGAATTATTCGGACATTTTTTTTGTGGTCACTATTTCTCGACAACCATTGGCTGGAATTCAATGACACTTTACAAAAGTGATTGGTTACCTTAATTGATCCACTGTATCAAACTGGGCAGCAAAAGTGTGCAATAACTGTGTCAGGGCGCCATCTGAGGGTATTCATCACCTTCAGTGATATTTCCAGTTGTGAAAAAAAACATTTTTGACAGTAATTTTTAAGAATGAGTATACTCTGTAAAGAGCTATTGTTCACAGTCATTTGATCCTTCCATACCTTTGATACTGTATTCCCCAAAATAAATGCCACTTAAATTTTTCAGACAAAATTGGTTGGGTGAGGGGGTTTGGTATTTATATGGGGTAATATGATATGTCTATTTTCAAATAATATCTACCATTTATTAATTTTCTGTTTGTTTACGGGTATGCATATATATGGCAAAGTGCTATGTATGAGTCTAATTATTTCAATTGATTTGAAATGAAAGACATGTTTTAATTTATTCTCTATCTTTTTAATAGGCATATGTTTACAAGTACATTGTATAGTTACAATGTTTATGTTACAATTGCAATTTTTGTGTGGAGTTTTTATTTTGTATATTTGACATTTGGTACTGAAACTCTTTATAGCCACAATGTAAAGTGACTGGATACTGCATGTATAGGTAATTACTATATAAACCACATGTCTTAAACTTATTTATTTAGCCTCAATTGTGAAACAAGTTATTACATCTTGGACAAATCACGCTCTAAGTCTTCCTGGGTAGAACCAGTACTAAGCACATGTGGATAAAGTGTCTCGCTGAAGGACACCACACATAGCAGTGGCACAGGATCGTACCCACGACACTCCGATCCTGGGTCTTATGCTCTTATTCAGGACTACGCGCTCCACACAACACCTTATAAATTGTTATTATAGATGTTGATCTTCTCCCATTTTTGCTTTTAGAAAAGCAAGTGTCAAAGCTGATCAAGACTAGTTACTCTGTGTCATAAGATGCACAAACTTGGAAACAGACAACAAAACGTTTTTTCTATAAAAGTAATTTACACATCCTTCACAATGTTATTTTAGCCGTTTCGTATATAGGGTTGTTCAACTCTTAAAACATACATTTATTGCCAATATAGTAAACCTTTACACAACAAGCAGTATTATGTTTGTAAATGATTATTAACAGCAATAAAAATCACTTTTTTAAAGCAGCACATGCTGAAGGTTTTTTGTTTTAACAAATTTTGAATAATGTTCTGTTTAAAAAATGTGAAAATCTATCAAGTGAGTATTGGTAGTTTTGTAATTTTTAAACAAAATAAAAAGTTCTTGTTAATTTCAGCTTTTTAGTTTTTGCTTTGACCCTTATTATAATTAATCTAGATCATCGATAGATAGAAATAAACATGAGTGAAAATAAGTGTGCCTCTCAGTTGTTTTTTATAATAACATATATTTGCATTAGCACATGCCCTTTATGACATCAATTAACGAAATAAACAATCGCCAATATTTTGGATCGACAACTGATTAAATTGGAATATGCAGTACCACTGACACACCAGCTGCCTTCGCAAATCTAAGCGTTTGCATTAACTTTTCCAAATTCATGAAAACAATTTATTTATATTTTTTTTAACACAAGTATGTAAATTTCATATTTTAATCTACATATTAAAGGCATACCATGTATATATATTAACCCTAAATATTACAATTGCATGAATAGAATAATACAAATACCAATTAAAGATAACCTGAAGTAATTCCACCTAATATTGACAATATAGTGTATGCTATAGTTGAGATGATCTTCTGTTTCAAGAGTATATAGTTTATCAATGTTTTATATATGCTATACAATTATGCACTACCTTCAAATCATATGGTAATATACCAGTTCTTGTAAATGAATCTTTAGTCTAATGTACCAACACATACTGTTTATCAGTGCTGGATATCCTTCCACATTCTAAGTTGTTTCAGTTTCACATCATAGGGCATTATATCAGTACCAGTTCCTGAAATGGATCTTTAGTTGAAACAGTTTATAAAACATCTAAGCTCAAAGCGATGTACTAGTACTACAAACTTTAACCTGCTTAAAAACTCTTTGACACATTTTATAAAGGGCAATAATTCTGTCAAAGGGCAATCCAGAGTTATTATTCTTGTTCTTTTGAGTTTCCTAAAAGATGTTGAACACACATGTAAAGTTTTATTCATATCAAATGATAGGTTGATAAAATATGTACCTGTTCAAAAACTCTAACCAAATTTTCGAAAGGGTCTTAATTCTGCCAAAATGCAACCCAGAGTTATGGTTCTTGTCCCTGTGTGCTCCATTGATGATACTTAACACACGTGAATGCCTGATAAAAAATTTAACCTGAAAAATCAACTAGGCACAGTGCAAGTATAGTATGTTTGAAAATGTGTGCCATTTTTATGCTTACCGATATTGTATTTAGGAGTATAGTACACCAGTTTAAAATGAGATGTTTGTTTCAGTTATTGAGAGATGTGTGGGACTTGGATGGGTGATTACAAAAACTCACCTATTCAAAGATTATTGTCATGCTAAAAATGACTTTAGCCTCCTTTAAGATATTTTGATAAATTTTGATTTACTGCCGTCTCACTACACATCTCAACTTGAGATTTTCCTCAATTCGAAAGTTTTAAATGTTGTGACGTTTAAAGCTTAATGAGTTCAAACAATTGTTTCTAGAAATTGAATTTCCGAGTTGAGGAAAATCTCAGCTTGAGATGTTTAGGGAACGGCCCCAGATCTGTAGAGCATTGAATTATTCTTTTTACATAATTTTTTTTTTTTTTTTTTTATGGGGGTCTAATGCCATATATAACATATTATATATGGAATATCCAGTTTAATTGTTGTAGGAAGACCTCAGAATGAATCTGAGTAGAACCACCGTCCTTCCGTAAATAACTGGCAGTCATAAAATTAAATTCAAGTTGACTAGTAGTCTAGTAGCAGTAAACCATACAATATTTATAAGTAAAAAAATAACAATGAAATCGACAAATCGCAAAACGGAAGGTATAACTTAATTTTTCAGTATCTACACAAACTGGAGAAATAATGATGGATCACATTTACAGTTTGCATCGACTCTTCTTAAAAATGTGTAATATTTGTGTTAATTAATCAGGGAGTAAGTAGTGGTAATTTATTCTGATTGGTTTAAAAAATTGTTTATATTATTTAGATAAAATATTCAAGTACAATCAATTTTAAACGCCTGTGTAGTTTTTAATAGGAGGAAAACAAAAGTTTCAGGGGATTTCCAATATTTGAACAGTTTTAGTATATAAGTGATCTGTTTGTGTCTTTTTCTGACTTGTGATTGGAGCGCTATTTAAGACAGGGAAAGATGTGACACAGACTAACACGTTTTTATTATTCTGTGATATACTTGTGAAAGTAACAAAGTTTATGTTTGAGAAAAGGAGTCGTCTAACAATGTTACTGTTTTTCTTCGTTCAGATATGTTTGTGTGTGGAAAACATTTGTATACATCCTCGCCCTACAAGTTCTACTACAAGGAACATGTTCTCTGATGAACTTCTGCTACTGGAAAATTCTAACCAAACAAGTGAACATGCAATTAATGGAGAGATAAGTGGGATAGACACTGATATTGGACCCAAAATTCTGCTCTCAATAAAACACTGAAATCCAACAATGTAAACAGAACATTTCTAAGTGAGACTTACAGCCCTAGTGATCTTGAATCAGTTGATGATCATTGGTCACTTCAGGAATACAGAGAATGGATATAAACCAATGAAAAAACAGTTAACAAACATCTTCTAATCAAATCAGTTCTTTTGTTTGCTTTTGATTTTAAATGTTATGAGAGAGAGGGATTACTGTCCCTGCCTTGGCCTGTAAGGGCCAAGTACCTGTGGTACATAGCAGTCAACACCTGTAAGCTGGTTAATCACCATACAGAGTTTAAAGTTATCCACATTGCCATCATGGAGATAGCTGATTGCAACCAAATCATGAAGAAGGAAACATTTATGGAAATCTTAATTAATTAAAAAAAAACAAAGTAGACACTACAAATGTGGTGAGAAGAAATGGAACGCTATGTTTTCAGAAATGTATCAAAAGACATTTTCAACCGATGAGAGGATAAACAGGTTGAAATCTAACTTCCCGCCTGTCAAGCCCAGAATGCTGCATTTTACAAAAACGTCCCAAAGGAACGATGGTTACACCAATGGCTGGAGAGACATCTTTAAATCAATCAGAGTCAGACAGTCCAAGAACATTGAATATATCTCAGATATTAGGTGATACCATTGCAAGTTTTGGTCAAAACCATCAAAAACTAAACCATCCATGTTTATACAAAAGATGGCAGTTCATAGATGTGAGTTACTCAAATTCTGAAGGAAAACACCACGCACATTTAATGACGAAAGGAGCACAGTTGCCTGAACTTCAGTACTTCAACATGTCGCATTCTAATCTCAATGACTTGCCTGCTCAGCTCTTGGAATGGAGACGCTTTTTCCCAAAAATGAAATATGTCATCCTTTCATATAATGAAATTAAAGATATATATCTGCCTTAAGTGACAATGGAATATGTAATTATCATGTAGGAGTCATTTACCTTCGTTACAACAACTTCACCACCTTGACCAAGAAAGATATTGAGACACTAAGAGAAAACAGTAGAATAGTAATCATAGATTTGCACAATAATCCATATGTGTGCGACTGAAAAATGACAGGTTTTGAAGAAACATGCAAAAAAAAGTCTCCTTTGCAGCGTTATCATTCATTACATTCATTCACCCCTGCAACAGGCTAAATGTCAGGATTTTTGACAAAACTTAGATAGTTACAGTTTATTCAGTTGTTAGTATATTGTTAAAACCAGACTAGAAACAAATTGTCACTATTTTACATTAGAACAAAAACAGCAAAGCAGCTTTTACAAGAAAAAACGATGAACTATTTTCTTGCAGTTTGACGCAGAGTGTTTCCCGATTAATACACATTGGAAATGGCAGTGATCATGTGACTTGAAAGTCTCATGAAGCCAAAAGTAGTACCGAGCCAATGACAGAGAAGAATGTAATGGGTTGAATGTGTTAGAGAGTGATGGTTATACTGAGTTACATGAACGCTTTAACTTGTTATATGCACTATATTGATGTAAGCGCATAGATGATTATGATCATATAGGTAATTTTCCGCGAAGCAGTATCGAACAATTTGAAGAAAACATCTTTGAAAACAAACGTATGCTGCAACAATAGCACTGATATATACCTGTTTTAGGTTGTTTGTATATAAAGGTGAAATGTGGAAATTGTACACCTTTCGAAAAAAAAACTCCTGGTATTTCAGTGTTTAAAATGTACAGACGATACTCTACCTTATTTTGTTTGATAAGGTATCGAGATGCGCATGCGTGACTGTTTAATACCAGTCTAAACATTGACTGGTCTGTGTTTTAAGGTGGTCTTTCCGGCGTCATTTATGTTAATTTAACAGATGTTTAAAAGGTCATTGAAAAATAAATAACTTTTAGAAAATTATTACATTTTGAAAGAAACAAATTATGTTAAAGCAACACATCCACGTTTAAACTTTTTTAAAAAGTTTTTCAATTGAGTTGTGAGCACATTTCCCATACATAAATATATGGTCAGTGAGCTGTATATGTGCTAACAAACACTATCCAGAACGCTTTAGAATTATAAAAAAAGATGTCCAAATTATAAAGCGTGACAAACGCTTTATAAATTATTTTTAAATTGCCGAGGATTCCAGCTTGGCTTCAAATTGAATTATGCGAGTCGTATTAAAAAACTTCACGTTTTAGTGCGTAGTGTACTTTACCTGCCTTGAAAGTCATTTTGACAAATTTTTTTGACTCGGGGATGAGTTACACGCTTGTTTTATAAAGTGTTAGTCACGCATTATAATTTGGGCATCATTTTGTTCGGGATTGTGTTTATATGCTCACATACAGGTAATTGATCATATGTTTGTATGGTAAATGTGCTCATAACTCAATTAAATTTTTTTTTTTTAAAAGTTCAAACATGGATGTGTTGCTTTAAAAGAAATGATTACATAATTTCAGAAAATTTAACAAGTAACCATTAAAATGTTTCTGTTATCTTTTTAAATTTAAGGTAATATTACTCAAAAATGAGTCTAGCTATGAGCAAGAAAATAAATGCTTCTTGGAAAATGAACACAACAATTTGGTTTTGTTTTCCAAGGAGTATAATGCTTAGTAATGCTAAAAATGTATCTCAGCTGAAATATAAAAGATTGAAATTAATATTTTTAGTGTTTTTCATTAATAAAAATAATTAGGGCAATGATTATTTAGCTGGGGTGATGACAATTGAAAAGTTCATGGCCCTGTGGTCATGATCATAAAAAAGTTAATGTTGCACACTGCTGTTAGGAAGAAAAAGACAACTAGTTTCTAGTTGTTGTAACATGTTGGCAGAAGTGAAATATTCTTCGAGTTAAATTAATTTAACTGAAGTTGCAGTTTTGATTTTGAATTTTTTATGAAACAGAACGTAAAACTGTTTTAGTAAATTATGTCTTGTTTTTCCCTATATTTCTAAGTTTTAGACTAGTCAACTGCTGACCACCAGATTTTGAAATTGACCCTCAGATTTGGAGTTTTCAATGACCCCAAAAAAATTTGAGCTGGAGAAAACACTGAATGTCCAACAACTTCCTGCACAGCCACTGGTGTACGTACGAGTTAAAGGCCGCATTCACACAAAGTCTCACGGAGAGGAAACAACACTTAATCATGGTCATTAAAGTGGAACTAGACAAGCGTCTCATTGATCCAGATCTGAAAAGATGCCTTAAAACATTTACTTCTGTTAAACCTGATGACAAATTATTCTATTATAAAATTATCTCTGCATTATTAGATTTGTCAAAGAAGAAAAAACAAAGATATCAACTTTAACATAAAGGTGATTGACCATATTTTTTTTAAAAGAAATGTGATCCGTATTATGCCTATTATCAATTATAATATATTATACAATAACGCAATCAAATGTTAAAGATCTCTGAAAATCTCCACATATTTTACCAATACAAAGTTAGCTCTTGTTTTGTCATTTTGTTTCCAAATATAGCGGTAATTGCTTTTGTGATATGATTTGTTTGTCATTAAATACAAGCCTAAATCCAGTTCTTTACATTGCAAACTATAGTGTGTTTTTATTTTTTCAGATGACACGAGCAGTCTTTACAACTTGCACAAGGTCCTGTCGTCAGCTGTGTATACTAGTAGCAAGTATACATGTGCTATATGTGGCCATAACTTCATACAAAAGGGTGACTGGACAAGACACATGAGGACACATACTGGAGAAAGACCTTTTAAATGTGGCAGCTGTGGGAAATCCTTCGCCTTAAAGTCTACCCTCCAGAAACACCAGATTACTCACATATCTCGATGATGTTGAAGATTGAGATATCTGACTATGTTGAAGATTGAGATATCTGACTATGTTGAAGGTTGATATATCTGACTATGTTGAAGGTTGATATATCTGACTATGTTGAAGGTTGATATATCTGACAATGTTGAAGGTTGAGATATCTGACTATGTTGAAGGTTGATATATCTGATTATGTTGAAGATTGAGATATCTGACTATGTTGAAGGTTGAGATATCTGACTATTTTGAAGATTGAGATATCTGACTATGTTAAAGCTTGATATATCTGACTATGTTGAAGATTGAGATATCTGATTATGCTGAAGGTTTAGATATCTGACTATTTTGAGTTTGAGATATCTGAATTTGTTGAAGGTTGTGATATCTGACTATGTTGAAGATTGAGATATCTGATTATGTTGAAGGTTTAGATATCTGACTATTTTGAAGGTTGAGATATCTGAATTTGTTGAAGATTTAGATATCTGACTATGTTGAAGGTTGAGATATCTAAATATTTTGAAGATAGATATATATCTGACTATGTTGAAGCTTGATATATCTTACTATGTTGAAGGTTGAGATATCTGATTATGTTGAAGGTTGAGATATCTGATTATGTTGAAGGTTGAGATATCTGACTATTTTGAAAGTTGAGATATCTGAATTTGTTGAAGGTTGTGATATCTGACTATGTTGATGGTTGAGATATATAACTATGATGAGTGATGAGATATCTACCTATGTTGAAGGTTGTAATATCTGACTATGTTGAAGGTTGTAATATATGACTACGTTGAAGGTTTAGATATCTGACTATGTTGAAAGTTGTAATATCTGACTATGTTGAAGGTTGTAATATCTGACTTTGTTGAAGGTTGTCATATATGACTATGTTGAAGGTTGAGATATCTGACTATGTTGAAGGTTGTAATATCTTACGATGTTGAAGGTTGAGCTATTTCATTTCCAAGGATTGTTAAAAAACATTTCTGAATACAAAAATTTCCATGGGTTTTATACCAATTCTGCAGATTTTTTTCCCCACCTTGTACAAATGTCCATGTGTTGTTTTCTCAAATCTCAGAATTTGGTGTCGGAATACTCTGAGGTTCAAACCTTAGAAAATGTCATCCCGGGAACATTTAAAAAGCGTTTTTTTTTTTTTAAGTTTTTTTATTAAAAGCTACCTGGATCATTTAAAGATGCTCCCTGAATACTGATGTAAAATATTAGATTTAAATTGTAGTATAATTTTATAAGTGTCATTTATACTTTGAAAATTATTTTTACATTGTTAAAATCAAGGAGTGGCCACTTTCTCAATGGGACAATTGTGTAATTTGTCTACATATGAATCTATTTGCTGTTTACTGTGTAATTACATATATCATATAACATGAGAGAAAAAACCTTAGATTATGATTGAAAAGAGCTGAACTGAGACTGTCCAAATGTGAATTAGCCATCAAATTTAAGCTTTCAACCTAGCAGAATCTCAAGTGCAAAGAGTTTTTTTATATCATAAATGATGTTGTTTTGTGTAAAGTGTCACTTTCAGTTATTTTTAAGTCATATTGCTGTTTCTACTTGAGGAAAAACCTTAGAATTTGATTAAAAAGAGATAAATTGCGACTGGCCAAAACATGTATCCATCAAATTAGCCATCAAATTTAATCTTTCAACCTAGCCAAATCCCAAGTGCAAAAAGTTCAATATATTATAAAAAAAAAATGTGTTTAGTGTCACTTTTACTTATTTTTCAGTCATATTGCGACGGTGTCTACTTGAGATAGTATTCTGAGTGCCGCTACACTGGAGTATTGTTCCACAGACACATGTTATTATACCCTACCCAGTCACATTATACTGACACTGGGTCAACCTGACCTAGAACTTTCCTCTAAATGCTGAGCGCCAAGCAAGGAATCTTCTATCACCATTTTTCAAGTATTTGGTATGACTTTGTCAATGATTAAACCCACAACCTCCAACATGTGAGACGGATGCTCTACCACTAAACAACTGCTGTGGTCACATATAATATTACATCACCGCAGTAATTATTAAACATTAATAACACCAAATCTCCTAAATCACTAATTCTTTATAATTTGAAAAGTTGGAACATGTTCTCTGTTTGGAAAATACACAGACTGATGATCAGTAAACTGGTGTACACTACAATTTCAAAATTTGTCCATCTTTATGTATACATGTACTATTAAACTTTTTAAAAGTTCAGAATTGCCTTAAACTTATTACTTATAACTTATTATTTGTAGGCACAAAATTTATCAAGAAATCTGATAAAGGAAATACAAGTAAACCACTCTAAACTGGAAACCTCTCTTAATCAGACTATTCGGTCCCGAGATTTTTCACTCATGTTTATAAGTAGCGTTCCAGCCATCTGTGTTTGAGCCAACGAGGGTCTACTGTATATTACAAACTGGCTAGATTTTGTGGCCTTGTAAAAGCAATGTCCCAAAACCAGTAGTCGGCATTAATAGTTCAAATTACTTGATTAATATACAGATACCAATGTTGTCCCAGTTTTGTTCGAGTAATCGTATAATCGCCAAACAAACAGACCAGGATCTGACATTCTTTCTTTCCCAGCACGAAACAGTAAGCAAACTATTAGGCCATCCTTAAAAAAATAGTTGTTTGCTGTGTTCTGCCACAATCATCACTGAGACTGTTGCCGGGCAGGGATTCAAACTCACGACCCCTGGATTGATGATCCAATGAATAATGTAGGTGCTAGAGTGAACACAAAGTCAAATTATAGAACCTTTGATTACTGGAAAGCTATAAGTCTTACACTTTTATTACCAGATTTGGCCAGTCCAGTATATTGTTTAAGAGATTACGGTTATACAACTACTGTACAAGTTTGATTTAGATTTCATTAGAAAATACTGGTGTAAAAATACACAGAATGTGAAAGTTAATGTACAGACGATGGGTGAACAGAAGACAGACGGATACCAGATACACAAAACCCAGAATAGCTTAATTTAACCTTTGACCCGGGTGAACTAGAAAGGTTATGAGAGATAGATTTGCCAGGAAACACAAGTCGTAGAAACTCATTTGTGAATGTAAAGTCATTGACCCTTCAGTGTACTGGTGTTTATAAAACAATCAAGAAGATTTTGCAAGATTTTGCTTGAATACGCCAGTGTTCATAACATTTCAATCAATTGCTTTTCCTTCTATTTACAAGTCCTTGTTTAAACTATATTTGGGGTAATAGTTTAGTTATTGTCACATGACATTTAATTGCAAATGTTTTCTGTAGCACATTTATTATCAAGGGAAAGCACTCTTGTAAAATATTCACATAACAAGTATCATGTTAGCATTTTATAGGACCACAATCACCTGTCAAGATGAACTGTTCTGGTAAAAAAAGCCAAAGTCTTGTAAACTAGTTGATATCTATAAGGCCATTATAAATTAATTGCTAGATTATCATCCAAATTTTTCTTAAAAACGGAGGGCGGGAGGATTTTATTTTTTATTTTTGAAATTGTTGATGTTTTTTTATTTTATTTTATTTTTTTATGAAAATAAAAATGGTCGAGGCGGCATGAAAATTACAGGGCAGGCGGGGATGATAATCTAGCAATTAATTTATTATGGCCTTATCATGTATTCAGTATTTGATACGAATCAAGGCCTCTCTTGGGGTCGAATTTCAATTTCATAAGTGTAGTAAACAAATTATAAAGTGTATAAACATTATAGTATTATAGTTTGCGAGCCATTTACAGGACAGAAATGATACAATACTACACAATAATTATATATACACACATATTAACCTTAAATTGATAACACTTACTGTTGAAACAATCAATATTTATATACTTTATCAATGAAAAACGACAGCCTTTTTAATGCCCCTAGATTCTACGAACGCAAAAAAGTGCAAACAACAATCAGAATACTTTTCCTTTTCACAATTTACAATTATTTAGACCAGAAATTTGCTATACATATTTACTGCATATTAAGCACTTTGTCATCTGGTTGGGCATTTAATTGTCACCTAGAACTAAGAATTTCATTTGTCAAAAAAATTAAATTACGATTATTACAATAATTTGTTTGAGACAAGATTGTTTAGCTATACTTTGTTTGGAATAATAATATTGAGGTGACGTATAGGTCAAAGGTCATCCTGAATTTTTTTAAACACACACTTCCTCAGTTCCCTACTCACTCAGGGGATACCATAATGAGTTCAGGTCCGAATCCTATTAATATCAGTCAAGCAGCATATCATATGGAGTGCATGGTCATGTTATAGAGCATCAGACTCATGATTGGAGGGTTGTGGGTCTGATCCTCTGCCATGGCTATGTGTGGTATCCTTGCTAACGATTTTTTCCGCATATGTTTAGTATGGTTCTACCCAAGAAGACTGAACTACCGTATGTTTATAAAAACAATTACAGATATCTGTGACCTGCCTACCAGAGAAAGGTTAAAAAAAAAAATATTTTGTCTTTTTAGGTAGCAGAAGTACCAATTCCCAAACATTTACATCAACAGCTATATCAAACCTCACAGTCCAGCAAACATTTGATTCCAGCAGCTCTATTGACAATGTTGGTATCGTATCGGTCAACCAGGTGTACAACCGCGCTGCTCCTGGAGGTAATAACAGCGATGGGTTTGATTGCCAGCTTTGTGGAAAAGTCTTCTCACAGAAAGGTCACTTGAAGAGACACATGCGAATACATACTGGAGAGAAACCTTACAAGTGTCCTGAATGTGGCAGGTGTTTTACACAGAAGGAAAACATGACGTCTCATAGAGCTGTGCACTTCTTTTAACTGGTCAGTTATATGATCAAATTTTAAGTGAGTTTTAAGTGTCTTAACCATCTTCATATGAAGGCATTTTGTGAAAATTCTCTTATGTGACATAGTGGGAACTTGACATGTTATGAGGTTTTGTAAAAGTTCACCACTTGACACTGTGTGAACTTAAATGTACTGTCTTTAATTTCTGTAATGATGTTCTGTGAATATGTATCCATGGATGTGCCACTGTGTGAACTTTACAATCTTCGTGTAAAGACATTTTGTGAAATTTCACACACGTGACACTCACACAGCGTGAAATTACAGTCTCCATGTAAGATGTTTTGAGGTTTACATTAAACTGTAACTCAATGTTTGTGTCAATTGCACCATTTCATTTGCAAGAATTGTAGGCCCAATAGTAACTTGTACAGTGTAAGGGTGAACATTTTTGGATCTCACTCTGTGAATTTGTTTTAACATTCCATGGATATTACATTTAATGCAATGGTCTAAAGCAAGATGTCGGGCCTGGAAAGCTCAGTCAGTAGCACGTCCGACTTAACAATCCAGGGGTCATGAGTTTGAATCCCCATCCATCCACAGTCACTGTGATGATTGATATACAACATTGCGTCTCATCATCATTCGTCTCCTACCACTATTTCAAGTTTAAATTACTGACTGAGCTTGAGTGCTGGTTCCAGATCTCAGAAATGAGTTGTTATGTTATGTTACTCATATCGCGAAATATTCAAAGGAACAGACCAAAACAAGGTGAAGTGTATTATAGAGATTTGGCAGGTTACGGTTAGCTATCAGTTTTTACTTGTTTAAATACATGTATATGTGCTATAATTGAGAACATAAAACCACCAAAATGGTGCTATCATTGTTTTTATGTACATAACACATTTATGTTCTCGAAACACATAGTCAAAGAACTGTTTTGCTTTATTGGAATTAAAATAGAGTGAGGCTGAAACCATTTTTGTCTCAGTTATAATCGTGAGCAACTTCTATAGTAACTTTGAGCTTCCACTGAATGTATGCAGGTGATAAAACATTTTTTTTTAATAAAGAAATATTTTCAAAAATCCACATATTGGATGATATAAACAGTGTATCAGAAAAAATTGCTTTAAATGTCTAAAAAATATTTTTATCATTAATAAAACAAAAGACAAATGATTTTATATTCAAAATCTGCCAAAATGTGACAAAAACAATGCATGTATTTCAGTCTGAGTGGTGAAATCCCACTTCTATAAATAGCTAATATCTAAATACTGCCTTCACCTCATCAGAATGTTACTGTAACTTTCTCAGATGAAACAAATTCTACAATATGTAAAAAATATGACAGATCAATTGATCATGTGACTCGTTCGATGCGTCCCAAAAAATGTTGCAATTTTAACCTGGAAATCTTACTTTAAACCTGGGCACTGAGGCCAAGTTAGAAACACCTTTTTCGATATATCATTTTGGCATGTTTAAATAGATATCCTGATGACAATATAGGATCAGTGAGTGTATATTGAGGAGTGGAATGCTAAGAAGGTCTAAGTACTAATGAATAAAAAAGCACTTAGACTTTTTTCGCTTTCATCCCTTGACAGAGCCTATTATATATATACTCCTATTAGGCATGATATAATGGACGAAAATGTTTCAGTCCTGATATATTTCCTTTAAATTGCCTTAATTTACCCAATTATCTATTTCTAATAATATTTTTATAATCACACGGTATTCATGTATCAATATTGAAAATGAGAGAACAGAATATTTTAGTGGACTGGTTGATATGTTTGATGAACAAAAAATGATTTTACTTGAAGATTTACTTTAGCAAAATAACAAAACTGTCACTACCCAAATTAATTCAGTCATTGATTAGGTCAACACAATCTTTATCAGTGGGGATGAAAGTATTGTCCTTACTGGGAATGCATCCATTCATTTATTGCATACAGTTGACAAAATCCATCATATATTGTCGTACACATATAAATTTCAAAACGGGGAGGTCTTAAATGGACGAATCAAGTGTAGTTTGGAAATACTTGGTGGTGAAAACAGTACTGACAGTAAAATTCATAAAACACGGCTTAATATCATAGAAAAAGTCCAAAAGAAGGTTTTTCTCGAATTGCATCTTTTGTGGTGATAGCTTCAAGGTAGGAATGAACTACTGATGGAAGACAATATACTTAGTTACATCTGGGAGAAATTGCATTTAGAAAAAATGTGAGTATAAAATGAATTAGCAGTACCATGTTTTTCTGTGCCTTGACATCAACTTTTCTAATGAAAATCCGCCATTTTTGACAAGTCCCATCAATTTTACCACAAAAGAACGAATACCCTCAAAATATGTTCTCCCGAATCAGGTCTACTAAGCCCCCAATGAAAAAGCAGCGAATTCTATGCCAGTCCCACAATTCATAGCAACTGAACACTTACTAAACTCTGACATCATTCAAACTTTTAGTTGACACAACTGGCCAATCAACGTGCTGAAATGTGGCTTTCCTAATTTTGCTATTTAATGGACCTAATCGAGAGAGCCATTCTACAGACTAGCTAGTGGCTGCTTTAGACAGGTTTAACTGTTTAACCCTTTACTCCATAGATACGCATTTTCCCGCACCAATCACAGAAGGCCTTTGAAAACAGTGCAGGAAGAGCTCTGAACACGTCCTGCACTGTTTTCCACTCTGTCAGTTAATATAAACATAATTCACCCAATAATTCAAAAGCCTTCTATATTAGAGGTGTCCAAAGGCGTCTATATTAAAGGTGTCCAAAGGCGTCTATATGAAGTAAAGGGATATACCAGTGCTTACTGTGTGCCCTGTTTTTTATTATTTTTGCATTATCACTAACAAAATTAATTAATTTGATTTTAATTAAACTTGGTACGTAAGAACAACAATAAAAATGTGCTTGATTTATAATTTAAAATGAAATGATCTTCGAGAAATGATATTTTAAATTCAATAAAACCTGTAATAAAGGCTTCCATGTGAGCTTATACTTCCTTTCAATATTAACAAAATTCATATATATTTTGTATATAATTAGAATTCATATGATAGCTATGTTCATTTGTGTTCTATTAAAGATACTACAATATAATAAATAACTCCACTGTTTTATACCCCAGTACATCTCATTATCACTTACCGCTAAGGTAGTAGGTTCGAGTCCAGCTTGCTCCAAAAACTTCATGTGAGAAAGTTTCCAGTTACTTGCAGACGGTTGATATACTCAGTCTGAGGTCTTCCTCCACCAGTAAAACTGGATATGCTGTATATAACCTGAAATGAGTTGAAAATGGCGTTAAAACCCATTAAAAAAAAAAATAAAAAAATTCCAAGTACATGATTTTACATTATGAAAGTCATACATTGAAATAAGCATAAACCACCTAGATTCTGAGCAGCACAAGATTCAGTGTGTGCCTCGTAATGCTTACAATTCTTTAGTGTGACCATTTTGTATTTTTTACAATTCCTTACCTCGAAACGCAAGCTCTTAGGTTAGATTGTGCATGGTACCTTGCATGGATCACAGTCATAGCTGTTTCATTAGCATGTTGCTATGCTTAGATAAAGTGATGTGCATGTGTGCAAAAATTGTGTTGCAGGTTGATATGAAATAAAATATCAGTGTTATCAGTTTTATATCAATTAATAAACAAAAATAAAACAATGATTTCCTCTTATTTCTAAACGAGTTTGATATACAGCTAGTAGCATAAAGGGATAATTGATTTGCTAAGATTATCAAGTTGTCAAATCTGTCAATAGTCAGACAGTCAATAGTCAAAACAAAGTCAACACGAATAAAAAGATGTCCATCGGATAATGAGACAATATGTTCCATATACACAACCAAAATGTCAGTCGTGCCTCTTAAAAAACAAAAATTTGCTTTTTTTGTAAAATTACTTTCCATAAAATCTATATGTATAAAGACTTATTTGTATCTGGAAACAGGGCATGGAAATACTAGAGTCACCTTGAAATGAAATACCACCATGTTAGTTTGATTCAGCTGTGCCACAGAGACAAGTGTCAATAAACTCTGCCAGGCCCAATTAGTTCAGTCAGTAGCACATCTAACTGTCAATCCAAGGGTTGTGAGTTCAAATCCCTGCCTGTCTCCATGAACATTGATATAAGACATTGCATCTCATTATCATTCTTATTTCACCACTGATTCAAGTGGTAAAGTTATTAGTTATTTGTGGAGATAGGGTGTGCTTGAGTACTGGATAACCTTCCAGAATCCCAGCAAACTAGTAAATGTTAGCCGCTATTGGCATAAAATGTGACTCAATATTCAGTTGATATTCTTATATCTATATGCAGTATATAGTATAATAAAGATAGAGATACTGTCGCAAACTTTAACCTCAACTCGACTTATTTTAATTACCGGTAGTGTTAAGTTTAGTTGCTGCAAAAGTTTGTGACAGTACCCTTGACTTTATTATACATTGATATTTCCTTGGATTTCATTTCAATTACACTGATAAAAATGTGTTGCCTTTCAACCATTTAAGGTAGTTTGCATTGTTCCTACCTGTTTTTTTTTTACTTCTGGTGTTAATTATCAATACTCTGTACACTTATACTATGAAGTTAGCTTTATTTATAATATAGTACCACAGATTCTAATGTTAACAGTGCCCCCTAGCAGTATGTATATTTTGGACGATTTTTGCCATTTTTCCCTTATAAAATGATCAATATTAATTAAAAATTGTTATTATTTATTTGCTGTGGTTATAACTTTTATACAAATTGTGCTACATCTAATCATTACAATAGTGTTGATTTAAATGCAAGTTTATAAACAACAAATTTTGAACATTCATGCTTGATTGCGCAATAAATCTCTAATACAAGTTCATGAACTTCATAAAGCTGAGACTTCATAATATAAGTATACAGATAATTTACCCCAGATGTAAAAAAATTGGGTAGGAACACCGCAAACTGTGACCTCAAAGGATGCCCCTTTCCAAAACAGAAATGAAGGACCTGCACACACACTTGGGTATACAAATAACTTCATATAGATAAATAATTTAAAAAAATAGTTAAAAGTTGATCATAATTGTCCTTTAAGTTGATGGATTCCTGGCATAAAAAAATGGGTCAGTTTCACAATATTATTTAATCTGTCGTCATTTCCTCGCAGAATTAATAAGTTGACTTCATAATGACAGACCAAACATGCACTTAGTCTTGTATTAAGTATATATTACATTAGCTCACATCTTCTGAATGCTAGAAAGAAGGTCAGCTATTTTAAATACTGTATTATCATTTTTTGTGCATTTCAGTGTCTGCTGACAATGCCACAAAATGGTTCCCTGCAGGCAGTACATACGGAGAAGGTCAGGTGGCCAAGGAAAGAATGAACTCCAAACACACGATTTACGAGTGCAGCATTTGCCAACAGAAGTTACAAACTAAGGGTGGCTTAATACAGCATGAGCGCATTCACACCGGGGAGCGACCATATGCCTGCAACTTCTGCGGATCGACCTTTAGTCAGAGGGGCGTCTTAAATAGACATATTATTACCCACACTGGGGAGTTGCCCTTTACATGTCACGTGTGTGATCGTTCATTTCCGAGAAAGGCGACATTAGATTCACATAATTTTCGTTACCATAGAGACAAGTTTTCATTGAAATGATTTAGAATGGATTGTACTCAATAGCAATTATACAACTATCTGGAAATCAGTTGGTGTGATTGAAACTAAATTTCATTTTGAAGTAAGAAACATCACTATACAATGATAATACTGTTGGGGTCTCGCCCAACTATAGAAATAAGTTTCTGCGTTCATGGTTGTATTATAACTGACCTGACATGGGCTGTCAATCAAACAAGTTGATAATCTAATCAGCAACTGATATTGGTTTGAGTGCCATCATTTTCCTTAGACAAGCTGTTGATGTCTAAGTAAACATTACATTGTATTTCCTTGGCCAAACAACACCACAAGGCCAGTTTAATTGCCATTGTGAGCTTATCGTTGTAACACTAGTATAATGTGGCCTTGACTTCAACTGCTAGGTAAGGCTATCCTTAAAAAAATATTTGTTTGCTGTGCTCTGACCCAGTATTTTTCATGTGGGTAGTAGGTAGCTAATTTTTTTGTTTTTTGTTTTACTAAATTTTGATTTTGCATACATATTTTGAAGAAAAATGGACAGAAATCATGAACGGCAATGAAAAAAGTTTGGCTAGCTGCAATTTTGTGCAAGTAGGTAGGAGCATGGCAAACAAATCTATTTTTAAGGATGGCCTAGACACTCTATGGCTGCTTAACCAAAGTGGTAATAACGTGGCAATGTCATGCTGCATTACGATTTTAAAGGATTGGATATGGCATGTTGTGCTTGATTCATTTGTTCACTTTTTGTGACGGGGCTCATAACTTTTGAACTTCAATTGGTATTTGGTCAATTTAACTTTTCTCAAATGATTCTCATGTTCAGGTGATATAGCATGACTTACCCAAGGCTCAAAACTTCATAATAAATGTAAGGATTTAAAGTCAAAGCCTTGGTATAAAGTGATTCTGCTATCGGACAATCATGTACATCATTACAAGTATTGTCATGGATTTAACTAATTACAAGTGTTGATATAATTGGATGATACATTGAGAATAACTGCTAGGGCCATATCTTTAAAGGAGAGCAGGAGTGGGACCTTTGGGTTTTGTGATACTTAGTATCGGACTCGTTACTATTGGATCACAGGTGATATATCTGGATGAGACATCACTCAAATGATCGCTGTGACTGGATGTGACGTGTCGGAAATTACCATGAGGACAGTGTTTTCAAAATAAGCAGATGTTGATGTCATGACTCTATGACATGCTGTAACTTAAATTTATTGTTCAATTTCATAAATCGTAATGTTTATGTTTACAAGAAAAAACATGTTTATGTGTGAAAATTATCGTACTATTTTTTGTGAAATTGATTCCAGAGCACATGTTTAAAACAGTTAGCTTTTATAAAATATAATTTTAGTGACATATTGATTGTATATAAATCAGAAATAAAAATATTTTACTTTTGAAAATTGGTCTTGTTATAAAAATGAAAATGGATTTCAATTGGGAAAAACTGAGGTAAATATTATGTTGCGAAAACTGGAAATGTTTCGATATTTTGCAAAGACTCGTGATGGGTGAAAAATATTATGATAAAGGGTTCAGTATCCTAAATAATACTGGCATTTGACACATATTTAATCAAGTTTTAATGACACATATTAATGCAAATTTCATACTCATTGAAATCTTTTTTATTCTCATATATCCAAATTTACATGTAAACTTGCCCATGAAAATAATTTTTTTGTGATGTTGCCAAAAATGTTCAACCAATTTTGAGAAACCAAATATTTTTCTTTTTTGCCACTGAAAAATATTGTTCAAATGATACATACTTTGTTTTATGTGCCTTAACTGACTACATGTATATATATATATACATCAGTTGTGTATTCTAACTAATTGGCTCAAGGATTTTAATAATGATGCAACTTTTGATCACTGTCTGTACTTGTATATGGGACAAGGACTTATATAAGAGAAGGAAAAGCAACTGATTATGAAGTCTCGTGCATTCACCCCAAATCTCGTGAAATCTTGTTGTCAATTATCTTTACTTCCATTTATAGCAGCCTGTGTGGTTCCGGCTAAGAATAGAATCACTGCCGATCTCTGCAGAGGGGTAGGAATCCTCCAAATGGGTGTTGTGTTCATTTTATCATTTTTTGTCATGTTCACTATTGTGGTTATATTATCAACCCCTGTGTGGTTACAGGGAGCCATATGAGTGATGGCAAGAATAGGACCACTGTGGCTCATGCATGTCGTAAGAAGCGACAATTTGAGTAATACGATAGCATTTGCTGAAACTCTGCAGCTCTGGTATCAAGGTTCTAGGTTCATTCTGCGTATTCATTTGTTGGTGTATTTTTGTTTAAATCTGTATGTTAATTTGTTGTTTTTGTACAGGTAGAGTGAACCTGGAATCTTCCTTTCTGTTGGCGTCAAATAACCTATAATGTGTTGGTACGCCGTAAAACCCTATTCATTCATTCATTATTCATTCTATTTATAGCAGGAATACAAATTAAAATTATTTCTTTGCAATGAAATTTTCAACAAAATGAGACCATTTCTAACAAATTGTGCATAATATTGTTAAAAGAACTTGTGATTATAAAATCTGTATACTGCAACTGAAAACAACAAAAATACTTGAAATTTTACTTCAAACTGCCATGTTTTTAATTCAAATCATTTTGCATGTTTAAAAAACTTAATAAAACATCCCAGGTTAAACACAGCTTACATTTTTTGTATTTGAAATAAGTGAAATCTGAATAATTAATTTGCCAATTTATTAACATTTAGTAGAGAGATGTAAGTTTCCTATCATTCTTAGTGTAATATATATAAAGTCCTAGTATTGGCTCAATATACTTTACAACTATGAAAAGACAGCATAGCTATAGGTTTCCAAAAGTATTTTTCGAATATATATTTTTTTGAAAGAATATCTACTGTTTTTAGAAAATAGGTCATTCTTAAGATGTGTTTGCCTTGCTCATACCTACTCAATTAAAATTTTAGCTACCCAAACTTTTTTTTATTGACTTTTAAAGTGTTATCATTTTTTTCATGATGTCTGTCCATTTTTGTTTAAAATGGCAATACAAAACCAAAATCTGGCAACAACAAAATAGGTACCACATGAATAACACTGGGTCGGAGAACAGGAAACAAACTTTTTTTTGAAGGATGGCCTTACTAATAAAAACGGTTCAATATGATAAAAGAATAGTAACTTTTAATACATCCATTCTTGAGCATGCTTGATTTTGATACACCAGATCTTTCTTGAAAAAATGCGAAGAAGCTGAATTGAACGGGCAACCACAAGAGTACGGGACATGCATGTTACCACATGGACCTTTTATACACTTTTATTTTTGTAGTTTACTTGCGTTGTATTTTGTTATCTTTGCTTTTAATATTGATAAATTTAGATAATAAATAAGAATGAAACTGAATTGTGTGTGTGATTAGTTGGCCAGGCTTATTCCCCCTAACCCCTTTGAATGAAATGTCTATAAGTAGTGTTTCTTAATTGAATTTTTGTCCAAGAAACATATACAAAATATGAGAATCAAGACAATGGGATTAGTACATGTATATTGGGTTGAACACCAAAAGTTCTCAGCTCTTCAGAGTTTTGTTTCTATGTGACAACTCCATTTACACACACAGATTTGCATTTTTTGTTTCAGTTTAACCATATGATTTTAGACTATACCAGGGCAGATATCTCCCAGTTCAGGTCTGTTATAGCAGGGAATTCCATGCATGTCCCACAATTCAAAGTGCACAAGAGAGTTTAGAATAATAACAAAAATAGCGATTGACTGAAGTATTACTTGCAGTTTCTTTATTCACCATGTTACTGGTACACTAAACTGGTAACATGGTGATAAAGTTATCCAAATTTGTACTTAAACCTCACATTTGTAAGGACTTTCCTAACGTAAAAACTTACCAGTGCTATGTATCAGTCCCTATTGGGAAGAGCTGGGAACTTTTCTTTAGTCTAATATGCTTTTAACATCAGTTATGATACAAGTTGT
This sequence comes from Panopea generosa, assembly GCA_029582155.1. Taxonomy (NCBI): domain Eukaryota; kingdom Metazoa; phylum Mollusca; class Bivalvia; order Adapedonta; family Hiatellidae; genus Panopea; species Panopea generosa. The sequence goes on along the minus strand of CM055898.1, from coordinate 78,813,925 downwards.
GATAAAAATTGCAATAGATGACTTCCTGGATGGGACTGGTAGTGAACAAACTGAAAATGTACATTGTTCACGGAAACAATGTAAAGCTAAAAGAAAATATCAAGCGTACAAAGAGGATCATACATGCAAATCTTGATGTAATGTTCCTGCAATGTAACATCAGACATCCCTGTCACTGAACCAATCAGTCCGCAGACATGAGTTTCTTGATTTAAAATTTTGTTTTAATACAAGGCCGGGCAGGATTAGCTCAGTTGGTAATCAATCCAGGGGTTGGTAGTTCGAATCCCTGCCCGGTAACAGTCTCCGTGATGATTGATATACGACATTGTGTCTCATTATCATTTGTCTCTCACCTCTGATTCAAGTGGAAAAATTATCAGTTACTTGCAGAGTTGGGGTGTGGTTAACCTTTCAGGATCTCAAGAAACAGTGATTAGGTTAACTGATCATCTGTTAGCCCTCGATGGCATAAAAATGATGCTAAATATTCAATCAGTCAAACATTTTAATACGGTTTAACACCACTTTCAATAGATGACAGCTAGGTTATATATAGCATATCCAGTTTGGTTGGTTTAAGGAAAACCTAAGAATGAGTCTAAGTATAAAACCACCATCCTTCTGTATGTAACTGGCAAATTTTCTCATTTAAAACTTTGGGACCAAGCTGTGGTCAAACCCACAACCTCAGCAGTGAGAGGGAAGTGGTCACTAGGCGACAGTGCCTTAGACCATTCCCCCATGTATGACCCACATTTCTATTAGAATGTACTGGTTAAACTGTTTTAATTGATCTGTCATGATTTTATATAAGTGAGAACTTGTGTGATGGTCGTTTGTTCCTGAGTTTCCCGCATTATTTAGATCTAGGAATTACGTGTTTAATCCACATGGTTAGTACTGGTTCCACCCAAGACAACTTGGACAAGTTTGCTTCATTACTGATGTAGCCACTAGATAAATATGTCTAAATCTATAACAATTTATGAATGAAACACTTAAATAGTACTTGAATAGGCCATAATGAATTAATTGCTAGATTATCATCCCTCCTCTCCCCCTCCCCCTAATTTTCATGCCACCCCGACCCGATTCATAAAAATATATATTTTTTTTTATTAAAAAAAAAACATCAAAAATTTTAAAAATGAAAATAAAAAATAAAATACTCCCGCCCTCCCCGTTTTTCAGAAAATTTTGAATGACAATCTAGAAATTAATTTATAATGGCCATAATTTAAATGGAATTCCGTAGTATACTCAACAGATGTATAGTTACAAAGGAGCACATGACTATTGATGTGCACATACATGCAAATGAACTGAAATTTTAACTGTTTCTTTGAAAAACATATGGGAACATCATTCTTAAAAAAAAATTGAACCCTTTTTTTTTCTTCACATTTCTCAAACCTGCTGAATTTGGTCCACATTGTTTGCAAATGGTGGCACTATAGAGGTAATAAGAGAATGACTAAAATAACATTGAGGGTCTAGATAGTTGCAATACTTGACCAGAGGCAGAAATAACCACTTCTGGGCAAATTTTATGAGTTTTAATATCCTGATTTTCATACATTTCAACACCCTATTTTACCAATATCATAAAGAAGCCAGTCAGATTTCATTAGATATTTTATTCACGTTTCTTTTCATAAATAATGTAAAAGGCTGTCCACAATTTCATTTAAATCCAGTAGGTTTGTATATGCTTCCAGCATACGCATATATAATGTTAAGCGTCTTTTTCAACAAGTTACAGTTATATCTCATTGGTGTCAGTGTGTATTTTAGTTTTCTAAGCACTGCCACACAGAAGTATCATGCCACATGGTAAGATACCCCACCCAGTCACATTATACTGAGACCGGGACGACTAGACCTAGAACTAACCTCTAAATACTTTGTACCAAGTGAGGAAGCTATTAGTACCAGTTTTCAAGTCTTTGGTATGACCTGGCCTGGATCAAACCTACAACCTGCCACATGCCAGGGGAACACACTACCTCTAAACCACTGCTGCGGTTCATCGAATAAAAGTTATTTTTATTGCATTTTAAACCAGAATAAAACCTTGGACAAGTTCGAAAAACCAGTTGTCCATTTCAAATTTCATAGGAAAAGTTATCTCACTTTGAATTATGAAAAATATCACTTTGTTTCAGATTATTTATGGATTAGAATTTTTTTATGTTTCATATTGGATTTCAATTACATATTGTTTCAACCTTACATACTACATCAGAAGAGTTGGCAAACATACAGGTTCAACTGTCGTGCTTAAGTTGAATTTTGCAGTGCATAGCTGCCTCTCGGGCTTGCACGTTTTTACTTTAGGATACTTACTTTTTTCCCTTATAAATGCATCATTATATCTCTTGGAAATGTCTTCAGAATGCAGGAAATGCATCCTAAAAATAAAAAAAAAACTGGAGGGACCCTCTAGAATCTGGTGAGCTTGCACATAATTTTAGGCTACACGTCTGTTATGTTAAAAATATTGATGTTTGTTGTGTCCTATAAATACATCATTTAACATATAATTAAAGATTCCTTTTCTTTTGCAGAAAGTTACAACCATAGTGCTCTAATGGGAATGCAGATGATGACTCAATCACCAACGTCTGTCCTGGACAAGTATCCTTGCACTTTGTGTATCAAGTGCTTCAGCAGCAAGGCAAGCCTCAATCGTCACATGCTGATCCATACCGGAATCAAGCCATTCAGTTGCAACACATGTGGGGCGGCCTTCTCACAGAAGACCATTCTCAAACAACATTTGCTCATCCATACTGGAGAGAAACCATTCAAATGTGATATTTGTAACAAGTCATTCCGTCAAAAAGGAACACTGCTGTCCCATAAAATCATTCATAACCCATACATGTGAATTATCCAACTATCTTTTCTTTATAACAGCAACTGTTGTCGCATTCAATCTTGCGCTCTTCATGCACATGGACTTTTCATTCACATTAGAGACCTTTAACTCTGTGTTTATCTAGTTTATCCGTCATAGGTTCCTCTAAGATGCCCCCTCAAGATCACTCACCTCTCACCACTTAGGTGGTAGGTTCCAGTCCTGCTCAGACAAAAAAACTTTATGGGATAAAGTTTGCCAGATACTCCCATCTAACAAACTATCCATTGTGTGTAATGCATTGTTAACCTTAAAATTGTATTGTACACTCCAACACTCGTATTTTTCACTAGACATTTACCAATTGACCTGATGTTGGCCGTCAACCAAACAAGTTGGTAATCCAATCCACAATTTTGCTTATACAAGCTGGGAATGTCTTAACTAAACACTACATTGTATTTACTTGGAAAGCAATACCATGTAGCCAGTGGGCAGAGCAATAGTCATTCTTGCGTCTGGGTTAATTGTGCACACTATATAATGCAACCATAATACTTTGAATATGACAATTCCAATTATGACTGTTTAAGTTATGGCCCCTGATATATAAAATGATAAATACTTCGTTGTGTTCACTCAAACATCTAAATTTTAAACTGTTGTAATGCAAGGACTTGTATAGAAGGATTGAAAACTTGCATCTCCTGACTATATGTTGATGAAACAGCACATGAAGGATCCATAATTTGCTAAATAATCATTCATAATTCACAGGCAACTGATTTCTTGTACATAAACTGTCAGTTGTATGTAATCTTAGATGTTTAAATATGTTTCGATCACACAGAATGCTCTTGAATTAAAGATATTGAGGTTTGAACGAAAATTTCTCGTGATTTTAGCTGCAGTATTCACATTTTGAAATCACAAGCACTTCAACAATTTTAAACACAAATTTCTGTGAATGATAGTGTTTTGATACCAATTTCATTCTGCAGTGTAAGAATTTTGACTTATGTTCCAGAGATAAATGGAAGTGAAGATAATTTAAAACGAGATAATGCAAGATTTTGCATGAATACACGAGCATTTACAAAATCTTAATCTGTTGCCTTTCCTTCTCTATATAATTCCTTGACTAATGGAATCATTGTAGAAAAAATTTATATCCATTGAATTGGTAAAATATAGAACATTGGAAAATAATGAGTTATATTTTTGATTGATATATAAAACATTATGATCAAACTTATGCAAGTTATGTGCCCTCAGATAGAAAAACATACTAAAGAATATGCATTGTTGTAAGATCTTAACCAAACTTGTAGAGCAATTTTAGGTATTAAAGGCAACTGTATAAAAAACACCTTGCTGAAAAAAATTCAACTGTTAATGGTTATACAACTGTTGTGCAAGTCATCTGTTACTTGCAGAGATTGGCGTGCTCAAGTACTGGTCGACATGCCAGGATCCCAGGAAATAGTGATTAGTGTAATTTATCACCTGTTGATCTTCGATAGCATAAAAATTATGTTAAATATGAATTCCATCAGTTAATTAATCAAAATTGTTACAGCATATCCAGTGTTGATATATGAATATATTATATACATACATGTATATGTATAAATATTCCTTTCTGTTGAGGGCGACAGTGATATTGTCAACTTCAGGAATTTAGAGACAGAGTTTGTGGATTTAACACAAAGAGATATAATAACATAGTGTGACCAATACTGAACAAGAAATTGTCTGTTGAATTATATTGAACTGCAATCATGATTGTAAAAAAGTTAAATTTGTGTTATCTTTATTCTTGTTATCGGCATCGTGTTATCTGCATTTGTGTTATCTTCATTGTATTATCTGTATTTTGTGTTATCTTCATTCTTGTTATCTTCATTGTGTTATCTACATTTATGTTATCTCCATTCTTGTTATCTGCAATGTATTGTCTGCATTTGTGTTATCTTTATTGTGTTATCTACATTTGTGTTATCTTCATTCTTGTTATCTGCATTGTATTGTCTGCATTTGTGTTATCTTCATTGTGTTATCTACATTTGTGTTATCTTCATTCTTGTTATCTGCAATGTATTGTCTGCATTTGTGTTATCTTCATTGTGTTATCTACATTTGTGTTATCTTCACTTATCAAGGATTATAAGACTTGTATTCAACTTATTCATTTCCTTGGAGATTTTATTCAAAAACACATGTTTTTGATGCAAATATTGGGAATGTTTGTTAATGAAATAATTTAATTAAATGTATATTATTTCACTGAAATGGAAATATATTCATACATGTATTTGCATACAAGACATTTAAATCATTATATGATTATGGATTTGGGGTTATCTTTAAAGTCCTGGAACTTTCATACTTGAGTACTTTGGGCATTTATATGCATGGCAACTTTAAATGGTGCTGTCCAAATAAACTGGTATAATCACAAGTACATTGTTATTTATTTTATTTATAGCCAACAATTTCCAAATATTCGAGTTTTTGTATGGAACCTTAAACACATAGTACCTTTTATTAGTTTAAACTTTTTTATTTTACTTCCATTGTGTTCTTACAACTTAAGCAAATCACGCTCAAAGTCTTCCTGGTAAGAACCAGTACTAAGCATATGTGGAAAAGTGTCTTGCTCAAGGACACCACACAAAGCCGTGGTGGAGGATCAAACCCACAACCCTCCGATCATGGGTTTGGTGCTCTACCACTGGACCGCACCCTAACCCTTTTATTAATGACCTTTCATGGGCTTTTATTTCTCTATTCAAAATAGAAGTTGAAGTCTAGGAAGAAACACTATATTCAAGTATGTACAGTTAATTGGTGGAAGAAGACTCCAAGATGAATTACACCATCCTTGCTTTCTCACAAAATGGTCTTAAACAATTTATAGTAATTAGTTTAAGTTTGTTTTGCTAAGTAATGTTGAAGATTATATGAATCGCTCTATAGACTGTATCTGGCATAAAACCAGTACAGTGGGCATGGTTTTTTTTAGAGACCATTGGGTTGAGTCTGTAATCAAACTACCAACTGCTGACATGTGCAGTCAACACTATCCACTGCACTACTGCTCCACTTCCTGGTCAAAGAGGACTTTTTCAAGAGACTTTAATTGCTATGACTCACGTTTCAGTAAATTTTCAAATTGATAATTATAACTATCGTGGAATCATCAAGATAAACAGGTGTTTTTTTAAAAATGTCAAAAAGATATAGACAAATATACCGTATAGTAACTGATGCAGTAATATATATATATACTGTGTGTGTGTATATATATATATATATATATATATATATATATATATATATATATACAGGATGAGCATTTGATACAAAAATATTGTATATACATGTAGTAATTGATAACTAAAATATATATATAAAGAAGTATTTTGATTGGATTTTGATACAAAACTATCATATAAACACATACCGGTAGAAAAGTATTTAATACAGAAATTGATACAAAATATTATATGAATATGTTGATAACCTTTTGTTACAGTGATGTCATATAAACACATACCGTAATATTAAATAAATTTATTTAGTATTAATTGTTATAGAATTAACATAGTCATCAATGTGTTGTGGATTAAATGATACAGAACCATCATAATTTATGAAATTGTTTTAGAAATATATAAAGGAGTACATGGGTAATTGATTCAGAAACATACAAATAAGTAAATGATAAATTCATCCAGAAACATATGAATAAATAAATGAGTAATTGATTCAGAAATATACAAATAAATTAATAATTGTTTCAGAAATAAATGAGTAATTGATTCAGAAATATACAAATAAATAATTGAGTCGGAAATAAATAATTGATTCAGAAATAAATGTGCAATTGATTCAGAAATATACAAATAAATAAATAAATAAATAAACAATCTATTCATAAATACCGGTATTTAAATAAATGGTATTTTAATCAGAAATTGAAGTAAATGCATTATCACTATATATGATTAGTTATCTTTTAAAAGTAGTTGATGTATACTCAGTAGTTTTTTTTTTCAGCACTTATTGTATGTGTTGTTGAGTAATTGTATGACATAGCATTATACTTAACAGTTGCAAATTTGCTATATATAATTAAGTTAGTCAAATTATTTAAAGTTTAAAATAAAGGGAATTTATCAGGATTTTCCAAAATTTGAAATTGGTTATAAATATTTTTTTCCAATAGATCATGCCAACATATACTCATTGGCCTGCTATACCGAAAGGATATCTACTTAAAACATGCTAAAATAACATAGTTAAAAGGGGTTTCCTAACTTAGGCCAATGCGCCTAGGTTAGACTAAAATAGATTTCCTGCTTAAAAGTGCAACATATTGCATGACATTAAAGGAGTCACGTGATTTCATTTTGATTTTAAATTGATCCGCCATACAGGTTCACACGTAAAATTTGTTTCACCTTAGAAAGAGGCTGAATGATGATGTATCGCGGCGATGTCAATCAGTATTTAACTGCTGTTTATTTTTGAAATTGGGTTTTTGTTTTAAGTTCATCACTTGAACTGAAAAATCAATATTGTCAAGTTTTGGTAGATTGATACACTAAACCATTCAGATTTTATTTATTTTTGATAATGAGATGCTTTTTATCTTTTTTAAAATAACCAAATTTTTAAGACATTTATTTTGTATTTTCACTGATACACTCACTTTAAGTTTTTGAACAATTGTCATTTATTGTAAATATGATTATGTAATTAACATGCTCTGTTTATTATTGATTTAACAGACTTATGCCAGTAAAGTTTGTTATAGATATTTTAACACACCAAACATTTCTTCTCTTCCAGTTGACGACATGCGCAAGTTCCTCCAACAGCAGCAATTGTTGCAGCCATTTGTGACATCAAACTCACATGACCTCGTCAATACCAGCTCTGGGGGTACACAGAAGGTCAAGAAGTGTCCACTTTGTGAGAAAGTATTCGCGAACACCGGACTTCTGCAAAATCACATCCGGATACACACGGGGGAGAGACCATTCAAATGTGGTGTGTGCGGCAGCTCGTTCAAACAAAAAGGGGCGTTAACGCAGCATGTGAGAATCCATGCAGGAGAAAAGCCATATAAATGTCCATCATGTGAAAAGGCTTTTACACTGAAGGGAAATCTTGATGCTCATATGATAAGGAAACATTAGGTGTGTTAGACAAACTGTGTTAGTTACAGTTGAATCATTGATATAAAAGCAAACCTGTCTTAAGCAGCCAATCAAAGAATGTGGAAAAGTGACCTTTTAAGACAGGTAAAGGTTAATTATGCCCTGAATGCATAGAAATGTGAAATAGCACATGTGACTTTTTAAGACATATGTCACTGCTTGATAGAGATGACCACTTACACAGGATTGACTCTACGTGTTACTATTTTTTTATAGGACTGATGGAGAATAAACTTTTTAAATTGTGTTCAAAATAATAAAAAAAACATGTTCAGGGAACTTTAACAAACAGTTGTCTCTCTCTTTGTTGCCAGTCCATTTGTCTCAGGTTCAGTGTTAAAAAGTATCGTCTGAAAACTTCAATATTTCACAGATTATATATGGCATCCGGTTTATTGGTGAGAAGTCTTGAAGAAGAAGCACAAGTTTTCAAGAGCAAGTTTTATAGTTTTATAAAAATCAGTTGTTGAAAGATGTAAATACATTTTATAAAAAGAATGATTGATTGAATATTTACTATCATTTTATGCCATAGAGGGCTAACAGACGATCAGTTAACCTAACCACTGTTTCCTGGGATTAACCAGTACTCAAGCACACCCCATCTCCGCAAATAACTGATAACTTTCCCACTTGCATCAGTGGTGAGAGACAAATGATATTGAGACCCAATGTAGTATATCAATCAACACGGAGACTGTTGCCGGGCGGGGGATTTGAACTCACAACCCCTGGATTGATAGTCAGACGTGTAACCGACTGAGCTAATTGGGGCCCGGCATGCCACAAAGAATGAAGATAGGAGAATTAAGTGTTACTTTGGTCCTTTTGTCAAACTGAATTCGATAGAATAACTTGCGGAAGGATACTCATATTTAATTAATGTTTGTTGTGTAGCTATATAGTTAAAAAATAAAGGTCAGTCCACTCAAATCATACACTAGTATCGGCCCCTTTTTTTTGCTTAATTTAGGTAAAAAAAAAAATGTTTTCCAATGAATAACTTTAAAAATTCTATGTATCGTTTTATGATTAACAACTTCTATGTATTTAATTAATAACAAGTGTGTAGCTGTTTAATTATAAAATACCTGTCAAGTTTGATATTTGTCAATGTTGGACAATATAACAGGAGGTACAGGCTTTCCCTCTTTATCTTTTGTAAATAATGGTTTCTGATGAATAACTTTTGAAAGGGTTGATGTATATAATTTATATTTGGTGTGTATATGTATTATTATAAAACACATTAAATCAAGTTCAATATTGTCAACAACATCATTCAAATTTTATACGAGTTATGGTTATGGCCCCTTTATGAATTATTTTTTGCTAAAATTCACAAACATAGCTGGGGCATTCATTGTCCCATGGATGATTTCAAGTTTCTGTAAAGTAATAAAATGTAATTCAAATAAAACTGTTTTCTTATTTGTTACATTCAATGTTGTCCTTGGTTTTAAACTCGTATTTGCAAACTTGGGACAAAAGTTCTTTAAAATGCCCAAATGATGTTTGTCCAAGTAAATACAATGTAATACAATGTATGTCTATTCTGTTTCTGCCCATAATTCAGTATGGCTGTCTTTAATACATACATTGGGAACACTTCAAACACCTGCTAGCTCAGTAGATCTTTATAGTGTCCTACTCAACCCAGGTGTCTCAAGTTCAAATCCCTGCATGGCAGCAGTCTCTGTAATGAATTGTCATAAACGTGATTTTATGGCCATTATATGAAATGATTATTGGGTGTGCAGACAGCTGTGAAATAACTGAAATATGGTAAAAAAGTGCAAAACCTAACATGCTCTGGAAAGTTAACCAGTACTCAAGCACACACATCTCTGCAAGTTACTGATAACTTTTGCACTTGAATCAGTGTTGAGAGAAAATTGATTATGAGACACAGTGTTGTACACCAATCATCATGTAGACTGCGGCCGGGTGGGGATTCAAACCCACAACCCTTGAATTGATAGTCGGATGCACTACAACCTGAGCTAACTGCAACAACACAACCAAGAAGCAAAAACAGCAGACTCAGTTTGGGAGGATCATCAAGTTTCTTTATGAGGAGTAATGAAATAAGCACCATCCCTTACACTTGACCTACGTGACAATGTGTGTCCAAGTAAATACAATGTAATGCAATGTAGTGTTAACTTAGAGACTGACCTCTTGTCTAGGGAAAATGGCAGACTTGGAAACAATATCTATCACTGATTGAATTATCAATTTGTTTGATTGACAGCACATCAGGTCAATTATTCACTAGCTTAAGCAGATTTTTTATTTTGGAGGACAATCAATAAGCTCCTTCATTCCCAAAAAACAGAAACAATAACAACCATGAACAAAATATGGGGTGATTTTATTTACTGTCACCACACAGTAAATAGGATTTCTGTTGTGAAAGGATATAATATCTGATACAATGATTCCTATGAAACATGGGACATGACCAAGAATGGAAAATAACAGCCTCAGTTTTATCAAGTCTGTTCATGCAACACTTCTCAAGCTCTCTAGCAACATTTCTCAAGCTCCCTAGCAACACTTCTCAAGTCCCCTAGCAACACTTCGCAAGCTCTCTAGCAACACTTCTCAAGGTCCCTAGCAACACTCTCAAGCTCCCTAGCAATACTTCTCAAGCCCCCTAGCAACAATTCTCAAGGTCCCTAGCAACACTTCTCAATCTCTTTAGTAACATTTTTCAAGCTCCCTAGCAACATTTCTCAAGCTCCCTAGCAACACTTCTAAATCTCTTTAGCAACACTTCTCAAGCTCCCTAGCAACACTTTTAAAGCTCCATTGCAACACTTCTCAATCTCTTTAGCAACACTTCTCAAGCTTCCAAGCAACACTTCTCAAGCTCTCTGGCAACACTTCTCAAGCTCCCTAGCAATACTTCTCAAGCTCCCTGGCAACACTTCTCAAGCTCCCTAGCAACACTTCTCAAGCTCCATAGCAACACTTCTTAAGCTCCCTAGCAACACTTCTCAATCTCTTTAGCAACACTTCTCAGGCTCTCTAGCAACACTTCTCAAGTTCCCTAGCAACACTTCTCAAGCTCTCTTACAACACTTCTCAAGTTGCCAACACTGAGATTCACAATTCCAAATAAATCAGAAATAAAAACAACACTGAGTGAAAGTATTGCAAGTCAAAGTTATCAAAATTGCTGTGTCCTTTTAAGCCTACAAAATTGCAAGATAAAATATAAGATTTAAGATATTAACAAATCTGGTCCCAGTTTTACTAAATATCTCAGCTTGAGATTTTCTCCAAACTCAGATTTGATATGCTAAGACTTCATTAACATTGATCATTTTGCATGTTATCTATTACCAATGAGTACATACTTTTTATTACTTCAATTCTGTGTGATTAGTAATGAGTAATTTAACATCCATATAAAATTCACATTTAAATGATTTTTAAACCGTTATGATGATCAGATTTACTTAAATAAAATCTTCAAATTGAAATATTTTTTTAATTAGAAAGTTTTTATAAATTTATTCAGAATGCACAAGTTAACTGTAGTTTATTGACATAAATAACATAATTATACTGAATGGAACAGCAACCAGTCACCTGACATTTTATGTACCAGACATATTTTATGTTACTGCCATATACCAATTTTAATTAAGCTACTCAACATTTTGACGAAGATATTAGAAATGTAAAAGTGGCAATTAGCTGTTCCGCTCAGCATGTCTGATTAAGTGCATGCATATCAACAAGGCTTCACTTTTAAGGCTAATAGTTATGTAATTTAGTTTATTAAGTTACAAGTCCTGAATCAAGTATCACCAAAATGTTTTAACCAAGTAGATTCATAAAAATTTAAGGTTTTAATGTATATATAGACATTTATATAACTCAGTAAATATTTTAAGTATTTACTTGGCCGAGTTTATCCTGGGCTGCATGTCATAAAGTAACCTAATAATAAAAATCACGAGTCAATTTGACAATTTCTTCATTGTATTTTAAATTTTGATCAACATTTAAATTTATTTTGTTTTTCCAGAATATATATCATTTTCTGCATGATTTGAGCAAACTTTGTGTTGATTTTGGATCAGTATCAAAATAATTATGAATTATAATGTTTTTTTTGTGACCCCCCCCCCCCCCAAGTCCTACACTCTTTATACTAGATATATATGAATAACTGCATTTGTTTTATTTTATTTCAAGATACAGAACAGACGAATAAAGTTATACCTCCAAAATCTAATAGTTGGTGCTCCTTCTGTTCAAAGATGTTCGCCAGCCCAAAGGACCTTGTCCGTCACGAGCGTATACACACTGGAGAGAAACCATTTGAGTGTGAAATTTGCAAAAGACGGTTTGCTCAAAAAGGCAACTTACAAAGGCATTTTAACTGTCACATTAACAAAACTAAACGATTGTATGACTTCATGCATGTTTTGGATAAGAATGCTTGAATGCAAGGATAAAAGACAGGTGAACTGAGAAAGCATTTAATATCTTATAAACTGTTTATGCATCAGGGACCCATTTCACTAATGTTGTAAGTTTACAAACTTCATAACATAAAATTTGATGTTACAAAAAATAACTCATTTAGTGTTTCTCTTACATCATTTTGTTTTATAATCTTAAGTAAGCTTTGTAAATAGTATTCTTTTTAAAATTTGTAAAAATACTGCACAAATGAAACATTCCTAGTTGTCACAATTCGTTGTGTGAAAATCTTAAGACTTATAAAGTTTAGAGAAACAGACCCCTGCTGTATTTGTACCATGGTTTCAACCACAAGACTGTGGCCAGCACAGAACTTTGATAGTATTAAACAAGTTTAAATTAAACATACATTAAAAAATTCATTTCAAACAGGAGATGCATTGTTTTATTGTTGTTTTTTTTTTAAATGGGGTTTTAACACTATTTTTTGCACATGACTGGTTATATAATTTTTATGGCATATCCAGTTGGTGGAAGAAGACCTAACCACGCTTCTGAGCAGAACCACAGTCTTTCTGCAAGTAACTAGCAAAATATTTCACATCAAGTTTTTACACGTGACCTCAGTGATGGAATTGATCTTGAGATTGCATATTGGACCACCCACGCCCACACTATCATTCTATGGACACAGTCACCACAATAATTTATTTTTTGAATTGGGTTCAACACTTTCAGTTATATATGTCATATCCAAGTTTTATTGGTGGAGGAAGACCTCAGAATGAATCTGAGTAGAACAACCGTCCTTCCAAAAGTAACTAGCAAACTTTCTCATATGAAGTATTTTGAGCAAGCAGGACTCGAACCTACGACCTTAGTGTTATAAAAAATAACAAGACGGCCCTAAATTGCTCACCTGTGGCACAGGAGACCATACCCAATAAAGCAATTTTTGACAATTCAAGGGACATAACACATATATTTATTACAAACCTGGCCTTTTCAATATGATAAATAGAATATAATGGTATAAAGTAACTACTGCATAAGTCTGGTGAAGATTTAGTCTAAATGATAGTGCGCAAGAAAACACATCAAATAGGGCAATTTTTTTATTCAAGGATCATAACTCTGGCGGTTATTATCTGATTTGGCCAGTTCAATATCTTTTCATCATGGTTATATAACTATTGTGTGAGTTTGGTGAGGATCCAATCAAAACTAGAGGTGCTAGGGCGCACACAAGGTTAAATAACACATACTTGATTATTCAAGGACCGTAACTCCTTCATCATTTATCTGATTTGGCCCATTCAAGTTCCAAGATATTTTGGTTAGATAACTACTGTGTAAGTTTGATGAGGATCCAATGAGAACTGTCAGTGCTAGTGTACACACAAAGCTAAATATCTCATATTTTCTATGATTCAAGGGCCATAACTGCAACATTATTTTTCCAAATTGGCCAGTTCATTCAATTTTCCCAAGATAACATGTTTATATAACTTCTATGTCAGTTTGGTGAAGATCCAATGGAAACTGTGAGTGCTTGGCATGCACACAAGGTCAAATCACACAATCTTTGACAGTTCAAGGTCCATAACTCTGACATTTATTATTTTAAATGGCCAGTTCTAAAACTTGTCTAAGATATTATGGTTATATAAAAACTGTATAAGTTTGATATAAACAAATAAAAAGTGTTGAATGCTTGAGTGAACACAATGTTTAATACAACCATTTGTTAGGTTCACTCTGACTTTGTCAGATTGGCCAGTTCAAAAGCTTGTCCAGCACTTTTGTACTCGCTAGTATAACTACAATGTAACCTTTGTAAGAATCCAAGGAGAACTTTTTTTAATGGAATGTAATGCCATTTTCAACACATGACAGGTTATATAATGGCATATCAAGTTTTATGGGTGGAGAAAGACTGCAGTATGAGTAGAATCACATTCCTTTTGCAAATAACTGACAAGCTTTTTCATATAAAGTTTTTGGGCACAGCACCACTTGAACTTCTAACCACAGTGAATTGCGAATACTAGAGCACATACACAAGACAAATAAGCACTCCGACATTAAATACCTGATTGGGCCAGTTCAAAAACTTGTCAGAGATATACTGGTTATATAACTACTATGTAAGTTTGGTGTGGATCAAATGATAACTGAGAGTACTGGAGTACACTTGTCAAATAATACAATTTTTGAGGATTCAACAACTTTGACATTAATTACCTAATTTGGCCAGGTCAAAAACTAATCCAAGATATTATGGTTACTAGTATATAACTACTGTGTGACTTTGGTGAAGATCCAACAAAAAAAGCAGGTGCTCTAGTACATACAAGTTTGCAGACGGATGGCGAAACAGGGTGATCAGAAAAGCTCACTTTGAACTTTGCCCAGGTAAGCTAATAAAAACTTTGGTTAAAACATGCACGCTGGACTGGCTGTGGACAGCAGTTACATAATTACTAAGTTTGAGTATAACCAGCCCAGCAGATATGTACAGATTGATGATGATGGCAAAATGGCTCTAATATTTTCAAATTTTGCCATCCATACCCAATAAAGCTGTTATGCTCATAACAAATGAAGATGTATGCCACGCTCAAAACATTTTGAATACTCATATATATGTTTAGAGCCTAAGATAAGCTACTGCCAGCCACAATAAACCTGAATTTCTCACCGGAGGCATAAGAAAAGTGCTTGTTTGCAATTTAATGCCATTTTCAACATACAATAGGGTTACATGTGGCATATTCAGTTTTATTGGTGGAGGAAGACCTCAGTAAACCTTCTCACATACTTTTTATATACTTTATGCACCAGATGGGCTCGAATCAGTCACATTATACTGACACAGGGCTGAACAGTCCTAGGCTTCTCCTTTAAATGCTGAGCTGCAAGCAAGGACGCTTCTTGTATCATTTTACAAATATTTAGTATCACCTCGCCAGGGATGGAACCCATGCTCTTCATCATGTGAGGTGGAAGCACTACCACTAGACCACCATGGTCTTATGGTTATGTAACTATGTATCATTTAAGTGCACACAAGGCCAAATAATTCTACCAAACAGCTTATTCACACGGCTAGTTCAAACTTAATCTAAGAAAGGTTTCCATCAATATATCTCTGTCATTCTTTTTCAGTATATCAAAAGCCTCTGTGTAAAAGATCTTTGCCTTTTCTTCTTTATCCAAGTCCTTATTTGCATGTATCTTCGCCATGTGTCTTCCATTAATGTCTAGTAAAGTGAAATAAATCTGCAACAAGAACAAAAGATTGTTGTTAACAGTTGCTTCAATCTCGGTTATGTTTAATTATTTTATGCTTTATACCATACACATTCTTCTTGAAAAAACTCAACAACATTGCCAGGTCAAGTTAGCTCAGTCAGTAGCATGTCTGACTATCAATCCAGGAATCACTAGTTCAAATTGCCTCCAAACAACAGTTTCTGTGATGACTGATATGAGACATTGTGTCTCAATGTCATTCATCTCTCATTATCAATGAAGTGAGAAAATTAACAGTTACTTGTGAAGATGGGGGTGCAGGAGTACTGGTTAACCTTCCAGGATCCCAGGAAAGAGTGGTTAGATAAACTGGTCGTCTGTTAGCCCTTGATGGCATATGCTAAATATTGAAAAAAAAGAAAAACATTCATAAGAAGTCACATAATACTGAACTATTATTTAGTTAATAGTGTTGACGTTGCCACTTTTTGACTCACATGTACTAAAGAAAGCTAATCAAAACTTGACCAATATACCTACACTCAAAAGTTTACCAGAAATGACAGTTCCAATTGTGTAGTCTGAGTTATTGTTCATGCTTATCTGATTGGATGATGGAAATACATGCTACGGTGACCTCTTATGGGTACTTGCTACAATTTCGTTACAAAGTGTTTGTTAAAATGCCTAGAGCAAAACTGCGAGGATAAACAAAAATGACCATGTTACATAGTGTATTACAGAGTATTTGGAAGTGGTCTGATTTAAACTACATTGTGGTATTAACGCAAACAACAATGGCATTTTCATATCAAATTGAAAAGCTGTGCAAACAATGCCCATGTTGCTTTGAAAATGACACAAATTGAAACAAAGATAAATATCATCAACAACTTGTGAAGAATACAGTTCAGAAGTGAATACAGATAAAATTTGTTTTCTGCAAATACAAGGGTCAAGTAAAGGCTTGATTCAATGAATGAATATTTATCATTATTTTTATACCATCGAGGGCTAACAGACAATCAGTTAAAGTAACCACTAATTCGTGGGATCCTGAAAGAGTAACCAGTACTCGAACACACTCCATCTCCACAAGTAATGGATAACTATCCCACTTGAATCAGCGATGAGAGCCAAATGATAATGAGACACAATGTCATATATAAATCAACATAGAGACTGTTGCAAGGTAAGAAATGGAACTCACGACCTCTGGATTGATAGTCAGACCCACTATTGCCTGAGCTAATTAGACTCAGCTAAAGTAAAGAAAATGAGAAGTTGTTTTATAATGGTTATTTACTTAAAGTAGTATATAATTCTAAATTAATCATTTTGGTACATGTATTATATTTAATTATAAAGGATCTTTCTGTCTTAACAAGAAGGCAATTTGTTGCAAAGTTCTAAAAGCGCTTAATGTATTAATATCCAATATAAAAAATATGAGATAAACCCTAAACAATCACTTTAATTGTTCTACATTTGTAATTTTAGTCACAGACCAGCCTCATACAACTGTATCAATCTGAATCATATTTAAAATAAATTGGATCGAAATCTAACTATATATATCTGGTACTACCTTTGTACCAGCTCCAATAATTCCAAACATATATCTGTTTTTAATACTACACAAATTCCACTCTAGAAGAAGTTGTCCACCATGCTGACCCAGAGATGCTATGTCCAAGTTTTGATAAATACCAGGACCACCATTGTCTGCACCATAAGGTTTCTTCTCCTGAAATGTTGTATACCAAAGGTCCTGAACTAGAAGTACTAAAATTGAATATTTGGCTTGTTAAGCAGTTATATTAAAGGATCTTATCAAGATTTTTCAAACTTTTTAAAATTCACTAAAAACGTTTTTTTCCCCTATATATCATGCTAATATATACTCATTGAAACCCTATTGCCAAAAGGAGATCTGTAGATTTGTTTAAATATACCAAAATAATATATTGAAAAAGGATTCCCTAACTGGGCTATGCACCTAGGTTAAGATTTCTTCCCTAAAATTGCAATATATTTTGTGATGTATAAAATGAGTCACATGATTTCATTTTAATTTCAATTTGATCCATCATACAGGTTTACACTTATTCTGACTGTTACAAGGTGGTAACCTTTGTCCCTTATTCAACTTGTTCATATTGTCCTCAGTATAAATTTATGATATATGTATTAACTGTGTCTGTACTTTTGTGGCAGTTGTATCCTTTGAGTGCTTTACCTCATGTTGAACATATTTTATTTTCCAACAATTTAACTTAAACTGGTATGACAATTAAAATGTTTAACTACAGAAAAAAAGTTGCACTCGGATTCCCACGGAAAACCATAATTCTGCATATTTTGTATATATTAATACATCAACAACTAACAATAAATTAATAAACAGTATTTCAATAATTCACAACTAATTCATTAATTAGTACCTCAAAAATAGAAACAACTATTGCCATTTCATTTTCAGTCAAATTTACATGTCTCTCATCTGTACATTTGATCCGCAAGTCTGGACAGGATGAGACTTCTACTCCTTTTATTGAACCAGTTCTTCTGCATACATCACCAATTCTGCATTATATATAGATGTCACTTAAGTCCAATACATATTCATATGCACATAAGAACCATACATGAATATATGAAAAAGTGAACACCAAGAAGAATGAATATTCCGGATTCAATCTAGGTGTACAAAGGAATAGAAATAAATTACCATAAACAAACGAATTTGTAGAATGTATCTTAAACTTTGATATCTCTCAATCTGTTAAGTTTCAGCAAATTCTATATCTAAAATGTTCTGTAATAATACTGTATACAATTTATAATAAAACCTGATCCAGAGATTCATTCTGACAAGAGACAACATTCTTTCAAATAAGATTACCGTATATTACTGTTCCCATTTTCAATGTTTAGTTTATACTAATTCATTTTAGCTTGATTGCGAAGAAAGCTAAAAAAAGCTTATATGAACCAAACTCAAGTCTGCTTCCTGGGTAGAACAGTATTGAGTGTTGATTTCTGAGTGGCATTGGGTTGAGCTGGGAATGAAACTCCCATCATCAGGTGAGCCGCCATCACTCTATCCATTAAACTACCACCCTATTATTGTTTAAGCATACACATAAACTTTCAGGAATTAATACATATAGGCCTTGAAAATCAAGTTTGAGTTTGGAAGCCCTGCATCATGAGATGATTAATAACTGATTAATTGAATGAAAACTGGCCACTGACTTTAATAAAGAATTCATTCTAGCTATCAAATAGTTATCCAATGACCACTGCATATATAACATGTATATTCATATTATTTCAGTTAATCTGATCAGCCAGTCATGTGTGAAAATAGATAAAAGTGAATAGCTCTACTGTTGCCTGTCACTTGCACCATCTACATATTTCCTTTAGATAACAGCAATGTTTTGATTTAATGACAGTGGAGATGATCTTTAATTTCTAACATATTATGCAATGCATATAGTAGTATAATAGCAAAAATTAAATCACTTACTTTGGTGATAATTGACACATGCTGACAAAACTGCTGAAAAATTGTTTGAATATTCCTTCAGTTTCTTTTCTGCACCTTGCTTTCACAACCATATAGGCAGCATCATCTAGGAAATCAAGTACTGGCTTTACAATTAGGTGCCTGAAATGCAAATATAGAATGATATTGGTTCAAAAGTTCTGGTTGGTTTAAAAGCTCATATGGAGCTTACGTTATTTGTTTGTCTTCCTGACTTTAAATAAAATTACTTAACTTACTTAGATAATTAAAAGTAAGTGAGAAATTATCAAACCAATAGACTAGTACACCAGTCAACACTGTGACAACAGACACTTACATGATAATATTTTTGCTGTATAACATGTTTTATTTGAATCTGTTTAAAACTGTGGACAAGATGTCTGGACAGGAAAATGTAGACATAGTAATGTTATAATAACAAAATGGTCAGAGAAAGTAAAGAAATCGAAAAGCTATGAAAACAGTCAAATTCGCATTCTTGGTCCTTTGTGTTCAACTTCACTAGCCTTTTTAGAATGTTTCTCACTGTCAATGTTTTATACATTGTTTTGTTGACAGGTTTTAATGTTTTCAAAAAGCAAATTTCATTGTATTACCATCTTAAGGATGTCTCTTATAAAAGTAGTAAGTTTTTCCTCTTTATAAATAGTCATACAAATATTGGTTTATTCCTCAGTAACTTCAAATGTTTTTATTCCATAAAATCACATTGACAGGTATACCATTCATTTTACAGTATCTACATAAAAAGACAAGCGTTAGAAAATCAATACAATTTGGTAGGGTTGATTTGAATGATCTGATAGTAATAAAGCGATATCAGATCAGAGAAAACTGAAAAGTTTGAATTCACTATATTCATTACAAAGTTTAATTTAAACTTATTTATTTTACTTTGATTGTGAAACAAGTTATTACAACTTATACAAATCATCTTGCTCAAGGACACCAAACATAGCCATAGCAGAGAATTGAACCCATGACCCTCCAATCATCTGGCCCATGCTCTACCATGGAACCAGCACTCCACTTACAAAGTTTCCATCAAGACAAGAAAATCCAAACTGACGCCAGAGAGATTGGCCATATCCGCGAACTATATGAGATTTATAGTAATATTGACTCACAGGTTTTCAGATGCTTGTGCGCTCTCAATAATTGATCTCTTAGCTCTTTCAAGTAAACTAACAAATTCTTGCCGGAAATCTTTGGCTTTCATTTTTATCAATCGTTCCATTTCTACATCAAAATTAAAAGAGTCCTTTAGCATTGTCAACATTCGCTGTAGATGCGCGGTTAACTCAGGAAACAGATCAGCTTTAACCATGATGTCTGTTAATGTACATGATGAAGCTTCATAGAAAACCGATAACATTTCGAGACTATGCAAATCCCATGCAGATGTGCATAGTGGTGTTTTACAATAACAAGTTCTGCAAGCAACTTCCCGATCAGAATCAGATGGAGACGATCGTGTTCGACAATCAGAATGTTTGCGTTTTCTCCCGCCACTTTCTCCTGTTTCAGTCTCCATTTTGTTGTTAGACGACAACACGCGAACAGCTAGATAAATTCAGTTTCTTTCCAACAAATAGCAATGTTTTGAAAAATTATGATCATCCTCATGCAGACGGTTGCATGTGTATGCAGACGCTTTATATAAAGAGTTCGTTCCAAGCCTGGTCGCCCCTACTTGAATACATTTCCTAATGATATAACCGCCATATAACCACCTTGTACCGTGTCAAACAAAAATGCTTAGGGGCCCTGACTAATTTCTGAGGCCCTCCCAGTTGGGAGGGGGGGGGGGGGGTCCAGTAATCTGGATCTCTTAAAGTAATGACTATTGATCTCCAAAAGTATTTGCCAAAGTTCCCCTAAAGTATTTTGTCCATGTTCCACAGATCTCTTAAAGTATTTTCACTGTTCCCTAGATCTACAAAAGTTTTAAACATAGTTCCCTGAAAGTACCAAATAGTGTTTCCTTAAGTGAAACGTCTACTATAATCTTCTCTATTGTTATTATTTACACATCATCATAATAAGCAAAATCCATGTACTGTCTTCTTTTCTTGTTTAAAATATTTATGGTCTATAGCTTGAACTTTCAGAGAAAAGGGTGTTTTTTTAAGTTTCCTTAAAATGTGCTTGTAAGCCCTGTGGCAGGGAGCATTTGTGGTTCAATCACGCTGGTTCAAGAACTTCAAGAGTTTGTGGTTATACAAATGCTGTGCGAAGTTGGATAAGATTCTTTGAAAAATGTGGGGGATATAGCTTCTACAAGAAAAAGGTTAACGGATAGACGACGGACAATTTACCACGACATAAGCCCTCCTGGCCTTTGGCAAGTAGAGCCATGGAAAGATAGAAGAGACAAAAAATGAACAACTGAACGGTTAATTTACAAAAGGCAATAAATACACATAAATAATTATAAATACATATAAATAATTGACTTTATTGTGTAAACACGATCTAATAAAAAAAATAGATGGGATTCAATACCAGTCCTTACGACCCGAAATCAACGATATTAACCACTGCACTATTCTGCCTTTCAGCATCAGTACTGTAAATATATCTCTGCTTGGAATTACCATCCAAAATGTATTTCTTGTACATACGATTATGGGATGAAGTTGTGTAGGGGCCCAGACTAACACGTAAGAAACCTCCAAAGCTGCCAAAAGCTGTTTCAAGCAGTCGACATCTCATTTTAAAAGTAAATTATGATCAAGTATAAAAATTATACATAAAATCAGTGACTTAATTACAGAGACTGACAGGCTAATAGCAATATAATGTTCACGGCACTTTTAGTATTTCTATAATAACTCTTCGAATCTTTGTCTGAATTTAACAAGTTTGGTGTCAAAGTAAAGCTGATAAAAATGATGACCAATTCCAATTATTTAATATTTTTCTTCTGAATTTAAATTATTACGGATTGAAATCGAAATATGTTGAAATTTCACGCAAAAAAAATTAAACAAAAAACGGTAGTCTTGATTTAACAAATACCACGTACGTTTAAACAAAACACAATAAAAATAGAAATATTAGGTAGAAATATGAAGCAGTAAGTTTTCCATCGGTGGCGAAAGTTTCATATTGATATTTATTGAAGTTGTTTTTTCTTATTTCAAAAAATGGGCTAAAAAAGAGAAAATGATCACACAAAAAAACTTTAAGCGTAAAATGCTTCATTTCCTTAAATTTAAAAAAGAAAAAAGAAATCTCCCAATCAAGTCGTTTATTTTGATACATAATCTCAAAAATATGTTGTTTGATTCTGGAGGATGTGTGTTTCCATGATTTAGAAACCGCCACGTGGTCTAGTGGTAAAGCACCGAACCCGTGATCGGAGGGTCGTTGGTATTTCAATCCTTCGACACGACTATGTGTGGTGTCCTTGAGCAAGACACTTTTTCCACATATTCTTAGTCCTGGTTCTACCCAGGAAGACTTCGAGCGTGATTTGTCTAAGTCTTAAGAATTTGTTTCACAATCGAAGTAAAATAAATAAGTTCAAACTAAAAAAGCCAAAATGTGCCACCTGAAATTTAGACAAGTGCCCCCAGTTGCCTATCTCTGTTTATATGTCTCTAATAAAATTGATCAAATTAGGTACTTTTTTCATTAATGACAATATCCCTAGATCTCTAAAATTAGGCCTTTGATCCTTGGATCTCTGAAAGTAATGGCCAATGTTCCCCAGATCTCTGAAAATAAATGGCCATGTTCTCAAGATCTCCAAAACCCCCGGGAGGGCCTCCTGTATTTGTGTAATTTTAATGTTGTTTGGATTAATTATTATTATTATTATTATTATTATTATTTTTATTATTATTATGGTTATTATTATTATTTATTATTATTATTAAAGTTATATAGAGTCATTGTGATTATCATTAAATTTTTATCATAAGATTTATTATAATATTATAGATCTATATTATTATTATCATTATCATTATCTATTATTATTATTATTATTATTATTATTATTATTATTATTATTATTATTATTATAATTATTATTATTATTATTATTATTATGATAACCCATCACACATGATTTATAACACAGTATAGTACAGTGCGCAGCGAAGTACGGTTCAACACAGTACGGTGCGGCACGGCACAACACAGTACCGCACATTATTTCAAATGTATAAGCTGTAAGTTACAACAACGGCTTATCATTATAATTACACCCTATTGAAAGCAATAGAAACATGATGTAGGTTTAAATATCACAAAAGCAAATTAAGTTTTGACAGTCGTGTGGTTTATGACAGGGCGGTAACGATAAACACATCTACTTAAGACGTCACCAGACCAATTTGCAATTCGGTGTACATTGTTCCAAACTGACAATAAATTACACTGCATTGGGAAATTAAGTTTGTTTTTTTTACAATGAATTTGTAAATAAGAAAATTACTCTGATCGTTTATACTATTTCATTCATCTGGTTGTCCGATTAAATCTGATACGTTGGTTCATGTGCGGTTCATGTGCGGTTTACCAATCCCTTCTACATTATTTCTCCGGTCACGTTTTCTCCTGTCACGTGGCGCAGTTTTTTTTTGTGTTTTTTTGCCAAATATGCCTGACTTTTTATTCAAAATCGTACAAAAATATAATTTATGTACTTCATCAAGGACCGACAGTCACATGTACCGTACATGTCATTGACTCCACCCGTTCATAATCCCCTTAAACGGAAATGTACATTTAAACGTAAACTTGAGCCAACAGTTGAACATTTTATCAATCGTACATACTCGGTAAATTCCATCATCTTCAGTATTAGAATGCTATTACGTAGTAATAGCCAAGGTGTTCCGAGTGACATTTTATAACACTAGACTGAAAAGAATATATAGTCAGTTTTAAGCAAGCGTTTCCTTCTGTCTCAAAATTTCAACATCAAACATGTCTAGAAAGGACGAAGTGGGCGAGGGGAGCGGATGGGTAGAGCGTTATTTAAGATATTCCTCCTACAGTAGAACAAAAATAGCGTTATTTTAAGATGCTGAAAACAGCGTTATTTTAAGATGCTGAAAATAGCGTTATTTAAAGATGCTGAAAACAGCGTTATTTTAAGATGCTGAAAACAGTCTGAGCGTAATTTTAGATGCTGAAAACATCGATATTTTAAGATGCTGAAAACAGCGTTATTTTAAGATGCTGAAAACAGCCTGAGCGTTATTTTAAGATGCTGAAAACAGCGTTATTTTAAGATGCTGAAAACAGCCTGAGCGTTATTTTAAGATGCTGAAAACAGCGTTATTTTAAGATGCTGAAAACAGCCTGAGCGTTATTTTAAGATGCTGAAAACAGTCTGAGCGTTATTTTGAGATGCTGAAAACAGCGTAATCTAAAGATGCTGAAAACAGCGTTATTTAAAGATGCTGAAAACAGCCTAAGCGTTATTGTAAGATGCTGAAAACAGCCTGAGCGATATTTAAAGATGCTGAAAATAGCGTTATTTTAAGATGCTGAAATCGATTTTGCTCATCAGCACTCATTACATCATTCTTAACATTTATGAATGTATATATACCAAATGAAAATACTAATGACACCAATATATTTTCATAAGTGTATGCACATTTTATACAGTACTAGTATAAAATGAGTGTGATCATTATGGCACTTGGCAAATGTGTCTTGACTACGTGTAGAATTATATGTATAACATTACCCTTTTCCCCATCTCTCCTTTTGTCTTTTCCTTTTACATAACCGTTGTTATTAACATTGTTTTATTTCTGTTCTATTCTTGTATATTGTGCGAAAAGAACTGATTTCAATGAACCTTGTATAATGTACCTTTTAGGCCATGTTTTATATCTGTATCAACAGGCGCGTAGCGAGGCATACTCTGCTACTCTGCTGAGTAACATTTGAAATTTAAGCCGAAACAAATAAAGATACCACAAAGTCGTTAGATGCAGTAAAGAATTTATAGGAGAGAGCGGGGGAGGGGGTGGGGGAAGGGGGCAATGCCGCCGAAAATGTGTTCGATCTATCCCAATGAAGCATAAACGTTTAAAAAGTCATCAGAAGCCATCATGTATACTTCTATTTCTAAAACATTCCCCGCACCGCTATGTATAATCGGAAATGGTATTCCGCATTACATACCAACCCCTGAGTAACTTCCAACTTTGTCACGCCACGCCCCTGATCAAGTATTTATGGCAAGAGCCGTAACTAATGTTGTTAAGAACTCAAGTTGTGGCTCGACGCTATTTTCTTGTATATTTTTCTAACATTTCAATAAATGCTGATGAAAATTAAATAGTTGTTATACTTTTTGTCATATATTCTTTTGAATTGTGAAATATGATACCTTTTAACAATTTAAGGTTCGTATACATGCTAAGGTATTCTAAGTTTATATTTGCAGAAAATTTCAGAAAAAAATGTTCATTCTTCTTAACTTTGCATTGAACGCGGACCACCAAATTCATCCCAGTTTTCATGATCTTTCTGAAAATACACGCGTTTTGTTTATAGTCCGAAAATGTGTACTAACATAACTTACCAACTTTCATAAATAAGGAAAGTTTTTTCCCCTTACAAAACGACTGGTGTATTTTATTTTTTTTTAATAATAAAAGTGTCTTTACTTTTAGCTGAAATATTTTGCCCCCTGAATGACAGGTAATTAAAAAGCATACATCGTGTCACATTAGATTTCGACAAAATTAAGTTTTACTACCAACTTTAAAGCAGCTGCCCATATATATACACGGGCATTCCGAACAGCCACCACATGTGTCTAAAGCTATAATTTTGATTAGTTGAAAGATAAAATATTGAATATATAACAAGATAATCATATATATACGAGCGTAACAGCATTTATAAAAAAAACATTTGATAAAAACAACCATCCATCCTGGGGAAAAAACATTTTACCCATTGAAAACGAAAACAATGGAAATAAAGGTACAGTATTTTTAAACACACGGTATAGTATCGTCTTCTTTATTAATTATTGAAAATTAAACTTCTCACACGACAAATATTAATAACAACTTATAAAGATGAATATATGACATTATGTTTACCAAAAAACAGTACTATTAAAATTATATAGTGTGACACTATGATGAAAGTATTATAAAAACGTCCTTTAGAGGAAGAACTGTGTTATAACGATTAGAGGAAAGACAAAGTAATGAAGGTTAGAGGAAGAACTGAGTTATGTAGGTTAGAGGAAGGACTGAGTTATGTAAATTAGAGGAAGGACTGAGATATGTAGGTTAGAGGAAGGACTGTGTTATGAAGGTTAGAGAAAGGAAAACGTTATGTAGGTTAATGGAAGGACTGATATATGTAGGTTTGAGGAAGGACTGTGTTATGTAGGTTAGAGGAAGAACTGTGTTATGAAGGTTAGAGGAAGAACTGTGTATGAAGGTTAGAGGAAGGACTGACTTATGTAAGATAGAGGGAGGACTGAGTAATGTAGGTTAGAGGAAGGACTGCGTTATGTAGGTTAGGAGAAGGACTTCGTTATGTAGGTGAGAGGAAGGTCTGCATTATGTAAGTTAGAGGAAGGACTGCGTTATGTTGGTTTAGAGAAGAATTGCGTTATGTAGGTTAGAGGCAGGATTGCGTAATGTAAGTTAGAGGAAGGACTGAGTTATGTAAGTTAGAGGAAGGACTGTGTTATGTAGGTTAGAGAAAGGACTGTGTTTTGTAGGTTAGAGAAAAGGACTGAGTTATGTAGGTTAGATGAAGGACTGCGTTTTGCAGGTTAGAGGAAGAAATGCGTTATGAAGGTTAGAGGAAAGACTGCGTTATGTAGGTTAGAGAAAGGAATGTGTTTTGTAGGTTAGAGATAGGACTGAGTTATGTAGGTTAGATGAAGGACTGCGTTATGCAGGTTAGAGGAAGAACTGCGTTATGAAGGTTAGAGGAAGAACTTCGTTATGTAGTGTAGAGGAAGAACTGCGTTATGAACGTTAGGGAAGGACTGCGTTAAGTAGATTAGAGGAAGGATTGCGTTAAGTAGGTTAGAGGAAGGACTGTGTTATGAAGGTTAGAGGAAGGACTGTGTTATGTAGGCTAGATGAAGGCTTACGTTATGTAGGTTAAAGGAAGGATTGCGTTATGTAGGTTAAAGGAAATACTGCGTTATGGAGGTTAGAGGAAGGACTGCGTTATGAAAGTTAGAGGAAGGTCTGCGTTATTAAGGTTAGAAGAAGGACTGACTTATGTAGGAAAAAAGAAGGACTGTGTTATGTAGGTTAGAGAAAGGATTGCGTTCTGCAGGTAATAGGAAGGACTTTGTTATGTAGGTTAGAGGAATGACTGTGTTATGTAGGTTAGATGAAGGCTTACGTTATGTAGGTTAGAGGAAGGATTGCGTTATGTAGGTTAGAGGAAACACTGCGTAATGAAGGTTAGAGGAAGGACTGCGTTATGAAAGTTAGAGGAAGGACTGCGTTATAAAGGTTAGAATAAGGACTGACTTATGTAGGAAAGAGGAAGGACTGTGTTATGTAGGTTAGAGAAGGGATTGCGTTATGTAGGTTAGAGGTAGAACTGCATTATGAACGTTAGAGGAAGAATTGCGTTATGAACGTTAGGGGAAGGACTGCGTTAAGTAGATTATAGGAAGGATTGCGTTTTGTAGGTTAGAGGAAGGACTGTGTTATGAAGGTTAGAGGAAGAATGTGTTATGTAGGCTAGAGGAAGGCTTAACTTATGTAGGTTAGACGAATGACTGCGTTATGAAGATTAGAGGAACGACTGCATTATGAAGGTTAAAAAAAGACTGCGTTATGAAGGTTAGATGAAGAACTGCGTTATGAAGGTTATAGGAAGGACTGTGTTATGTAGGTTAAAGGTAGGATTGCGTTATGTAAGTTAGAGGAAGGACTTCGTTATGTAGGTGAGGACTGCGTTATGTAAGTTAGAGAAAGAACTACGTTATGAAGATTAGAGGAGGAACTGCGTTATATATGTTCGAGGAAGAACTGCGCTATGCAGGTTAGAGGAAAACTGCGTTATGTAGGTTAGACGAAGAACTGCGTTATGAAGATAAGAGGAAGAACTGCGTTATATAGGTTAGTGGAAGGATTGCGTTATGTAAGTTAGAGGAAGGACTGTGTTATGTAAGTTAGAGGAAGGACTTCGTTATGTAGGTGAGGACTGCGTTATGTAGGTTAGAGGGAAGAACTGTGTTACGTAGGTTAAAGGAAGGAACTGCGTTATGAATGTTAGAGGAAGGACTTCGTTATATAAGTTAGAGGAAGGGCTGCATTATGTAGATTATGGGGATGACTGTGTTATGTAAGTAAGAGGAATAACTGCGTTATGTAGGTTAGAGGAAGAACTGCGTGATGCAGGTTAAAGGAAGAACTGCGTTATAAAGGTTAGAGGAAGGATTGTGTTATGTAGATTAGAGGAAGGACTGTGTTATGAAGGTTGGAGGAAGGGCTGCGTTATGTAGGTTAGAAGAAGAACTGCCTGCGTTATGTAGTGTAGAGGAAGAATTGTGTTATGAAGGTTAGAGGAAGGACTGCGTTATGTAGTGTAGAGGAAGAATTGTGTTATGCAGGTTAGAGGAAGGACTGTGTTATGTAGGTTAGAGGAAGGACTGTGTTATGAAGGTAAGAGGAAAGGATGCGTTATGTAGGTAAGAAGAAGAACTGCCTGCGTTATGTAGTGTAGAGGAAGAACTGTGTTATGAATGTAAGAGAAAGACTGCATTATGTAGTGTAGAGGAAGGACTGTGTTATGAAGATTAGAGGAAGGACTGCGTTATGTAGGTTAGAGGAAGGACTGTGTTATGTAGGTTAGAGGAAAGACTGTGTTATGAAGGTTGGAGGAAGGGCTGCGTTATGTAGGTTAGAGGAAGGACTGTGTTATGAAGGTTGGAGGAAGGGCTGCGTTATGTAGTGAAGAGGATGGACTGCGTTATGTAGGTTAGAGAAAGGTCTGCGTTATGTAGGTTAGAGGATTAACTTTGTTATGTATTTTAGAGGAAGGACTGCGTTATGTGGGTTAGAGGATGAACCTCGTTATGTAGGTTAGAAGAAGAGCTGCATTATGCAGGTTAGAGGGAAAACTGCGTAATGAAGGTTAGAGGAAGAAATGCGTTATGTAGGTTAGAGGAAGAACTGCGTTATGTAGTGCGGAGGATGAATTGCCTTATGTAGGTTAGAGGATGAACCTCGTTATGTGTGTTAGAGGAATAACAGCACTATGTAGGTTAGAGGAAGGACTGTATTATGAAAGTTAGAGAAGGACTGCATTATGAAGGTTTGAGGAAGGACTGACTTATGTAGGAAAGAGGAAGGACTGTGTTATGTAAGTTAGAGGAAGAATTGCGTTATGTAAGTTAGAGGAAGAACTGCATTATGAACGTTAGAGGAAGAATTGCGTTATGAACGTTAGAGGAAAGACTGCGTTAAGTAGATTATAGGAAGGATTGCGTTATGTAGGTTAGAGGAAGGACTGTGTTATGAAGGTTAGAGGAAGGACTGTGTTATGTAAGTTAGATGAAGGCTTAACTTATGTAGGTTTGAGGAAAGACTGCGTTATGAAGATTAGAGGAAGGACTGCGTTATGAAGGTTAGAGGAAAGACTGCGTTTTGAAGGTTAGAGGAAGAACTGACTTATGTTGGTTAGAGGAAGGACTGTGTTATGTAGGTTAAAGGAAAGATTGCGTTATGTAGGTTAGAGGAAGGATTGCGTTATGTAAGTTAGAGGAAGAACTGAGTTATGTAAGTTAGAGTAAGGACTGTGTTATGTAGGTTAGAGGAAGGACTTCGTTATGTAGGTGAGGACTGCGTTATGTTGGTTAGAGAAAGAACTACGTTATGAAGATTAGAGGAGGAACTGCGTTATATAGGTTAGAGGAATAACTGCGTTATGTAAGTTAGAGGAAAACTGCGTTATGTAGGTTAAACGAAGAACTGCGTTATGAAGATAAGAAGAAGAACTGCGTTATATAGGTTATAGGAAAAGGACTGCGTTATGAAGGTTAGAGGAAGGACTAAGTTATGTAGGTTAGAGGAAGGACTGCGATACATAGGTTAGAGGAAGGGCTGCATTATGTAGATTATTGGGACGACTGTGTTATGTAGGTAAGAGGAATAACTACGTTATGTAGGTTAGAGGAATGACTTTGTTATTAAGATTAGAGGAAGAACTACGTGATGCAGGTTAAAGGAAGAACTGTGTTATGAAGGTTAGAGTAAGGACTGTGTTATGAAGGTTGGAGGAAGGGCTGCGTTATGTAGGTTAGAAGAAGAACTGCCTGCGTTATGTAGTGTAGAGGATGAACTGCGTTATGAAGGTTAGAGGAAAGACTGTGTTATGTAGATTCGAGGAAGGACTGTGTTATGTAGGTTAGATGAAGGACTGTGTTATGTAGGTTAGATGAAGGACTGTGTTATGTAGGTTAGAGGAACGACTGCGTTGTGTATGTTAGAGGAAGGGCTGCATTATTTTTGTTAGAGAAAAGACTGCGTGATGTAGGTTATAGGAAGGACTGTGTTATGTAGGTTAGAGGAAGGACTGCTGCATTATGTTTGTTAAAGGAAAGACAGCGTGATGTAGGTTAGAGGAAGGACTGTGTTATGTAGGTTAGAGGAAGAACTGTGTTATAAAGGTAAGAGGAAGGACAGCGTTATGTATGTTAGAGGAAGAACTGCGCTATGTAGGTTAGGGGAAGGACTGTGTTATGAAGGTTAGAGGAATGAACGTGTTATGAAAGTATGAGGAAGGACTGCGTTATGTATGTTAGAGGAAGGACTGTGTTATGAAGGTTAGATGCAGTACTGCGTTATGCAGGTTAGAGGAAGGATTACGTTATGCAGGTAAGATGAAGGACTGCGTTATGTAGGTAAGAGGAAGGGGTATGTTATGTAGGTTAGAGGGAAGGACTGCGTGATGTAGTTTGCTGGAAGGACAGCGTTATGTAGGTTAGACGAAGAACTGCGTTATGTAGGTAAGAGGAAGGAATGCGTTATGAAAGTTAGGGTTAGGAGAAGGACTGCGTTGTGTAGGAAAGAAGAAAGACTGCGTTATGTAGGGTAGAGGAAGGGCTGCGTTATGTAGGTTAGAGGAAGGACTGTGTTATAAAAGTTAGAGGAAGATCTGCGTTATGTAAATTAGAGGAAGAACTGCGTTATGTAGGTAAGAGTAAGAACTGCGTTATGTAGATTAGAGGAATGACGGCGTTATGTAGGTTAGAGAAAGAACTACGTTATAAAGATTAGAGGAAGAACTGCGTTATATAGGTTAGAGGAAGAACTGCGTGATGTAGGTTAGAGGAAGAACTGCGTTATGTAGATTAAAGGAATGACGGCGTTATGTAGGTTAGAGAAAGAACTACGTTATGAAGATTAGAGGAGGAACTGCGTTACATAGGTTAGAGGAAGAACTGCGTTATGTAGGTTAGAGGAAAACTGCGTTATGTAGGTTAGACGAAGAACTGCGTTATGAAGATAAGAGGAAGAAATGCGTTATATAGGTTAGAGGACTGTGTTATGAAGTTTAGATGAAGGATTTAGTTATGTAGGTTAGAGGATGGACTGCGTTATGTAAGTTAGAGGAAGGGCTGTTTTATGTAGATTATGGGGATAACTGTGTTAATGTAAGTTAGACGAAGAACTGCGTTATGTAGGTTAGAGGAAATACTTTTTTTATTAAGGTTAGAGGAAGAACTGCATGATGCAAGTTAAAGGAAGAACTGCGTTATGAAGGTTAGAGGAAGGACTGCATTATGTAGATTAGATGAAGGACTGTGTTATGAAGGTTGGAGAAAGAACTGCGTTATATAGTGTGGAGGATGAATTGCGTTATGTAGGTCAGAGGATGAAACTCGTTATGTGGGTTAGAGGAATAACTGCACTATATAGGTTAGAGGAAGGACTGCGTTATGAAGATTAGAGGAAGGACTGTGTTATAAAGGTTACAGGAAAGGACTGACTTATGTAGGAAAGAGGAAAGACTGAAGTTATGAAGGTTAGAAGAAGGAATGCGTTATGTAGGTTAGAGGAATAACCGCATTATGTAGGTTAGAGGAAGGACTGCGGTATGCAGGTTAGATGAAGTGCTGCATTATGGTTGTTAGAGAAAAGACTGTGTGATGTAGGTTATAGGAAGGACTGTGTTATGTAGGTTAGAGGAAGGACTGCGTTATGTATGTTAGTGGAAGGACTGCGTTATGTATGTTAGTGGAAGGACTGCGTTATGTAGGCTTAAGGAAGGAATGCTTCATGTAGGTTAGATGAAGTACTGCGTTATCCAGGTAAGAGGAAGGACTACGTGATGCAGGTAAGATGAAGGACTGCGTTATGTAGGTAAGAGGAAGGGGTACGTTATGTAGGTTAGAGGAAGGACTGCGTGATGTAGGTTAGTGGAAGGACTGTGTTATGTAGGTTAGAGGGAAGGACTGTGTTACGTAGGTTAAAGGGAGGACTGTGCTATGTAGGTTAGATGAAGAACTGCATTATATAGGTAAGAGGAAGGAATGCGTTATGTAGGGTAGAAGAAAGACTGCATTATGTTAGGTAGAGGAAGGACTTCGTTATGTAGGTTAGAGGAAGGACTGTGTTATGAAAGTTAGAGTAAGAACTACGTTATGTAAGTTAGAGGAAGAACTGCGTTGTGTAGGTAAGAGTAAGAACTGCATTATGTAGATTAGAGGAATAACGGCGTTATGTAAGTTAGAGAAAGAACTACGTTATGAAGATTAGAGGAAGAACTGCGTTATATAGGT
This sequence comes from Panopea generosa, assembly GCA_029582155.1. Classification (NCBI taxonomy): domain Eukaryota; kingdom Metazoa; phylum Mollusca; class Bivalvia; order Adapedonta; family Hiatellidae; genus Panopea; species Panopea generosa. The sequence continues at coordinate 78,780,821 of CM055898.1, read as the reverse complement.
AAGAGGAAGAACTACGTTATGTATGTTAGAGGAAGAACTGCGTTATGAAGATAAGAGGAAGAACTACGTTATATAGGTTATAGGAAGGACTGCGTTATGAAGGTAAGAGGAAGGACTTAGTTATGTATGTTAGAGGAAGGACTGCGTTATATAAGTTAGAGGAAGGGCTGCATTATGTAGATTATGGGGATGACTGTGTTATGTAGGTTTGAGGAAGAACTGCGTTATGTAGTTTAGAGGAAGGACTTTGTTATTAAGGATAAAGGAAGAATTGCGTGATGCAGGTTAAAGAAAGAACTGCGTTATGAAAGTTAGAGGAAAGACTGTATTATGTAGATTAGAGGAAGGACTGTGTTATGAAGGTTGGAGGAATGGCTGCGCTATGTAGTGTAGAGGATGAACTGCGTTATGAAGGTTAGAGGAAAGTCTGTGTAATGTATATTAGAGGAAGGACTGTGTTATGAAGGTTGGAGGAAAGGCTGCGTTATGTAGGTTAGAAGAAGAACTGCTTGCGTTATGAAGTGTAGAGGAAGAACTGTGTTATGTAGGTTAAAGGAAGAACTGCCTGCGTTATGTAGTGTAGAGGATGAACTGCGTTATGTAGGTTAGAAGAATAACTGCACAATATAGGTTAGAGGAAGGACTGCGTTATGAAGGTTAGAGGAAGGGTTGCGTTATGAAAGTTAGAGGAAGGACTTTGTTATGAATGTTGGAGGAAGGGCTGCGTTATGTAGGTTAGAGGAAGCGTTATGTATGTTAGAGGAAGGACTGCGTTATGTAATTTAGAGAAAAGACTGCGTGATGTAGGTTATAGGAACGACTGTGTTATGTAGGTTAGAGGAAGGACTGCTGCATTATGTTTGTTAGAGGAAAGACTGCGTGATGAAGGTTAGAGGAAGGACTGTGTTATATAGGTTAAAGGAGGGACTGCGTTATGTATGTAAGAGGAAGGACTGCGTGATGAAGGTTAGAGGAAGGACTATGTTATATAGGTTAAAGGAGGGACTGCGTTATGTATGTAAGAGGAAGAACTGCGCTATGTAGGTTAGAGGAAGGACTGCGTTATGTAGATTAGAGGAATGAACGTGTTACGAAGGTATGAGGAAGGACTGCGGTATGTATGTTAGAGGAAAGGCTGCATTATGTGGGCTAAAGGAATGACTGCGTTATGTAGGTTAGAGGAAGGACTTCGTTATGTAAACTAAAGGAAGGACTGCGTTATTTAGGTTAGATGAAGTACTGCGTTATGTAAGCCTAAGGTAGGACTGCGTTATGTAGGTTAGATGAAGTACTGCGTTATGTAAACTAAAGGAAGGACTGCGTTATGTAGGTTAGATGAAGTACTGCGTAATGTAAGCTAAAAGAAGGACTGCGTTATGTACGTAAGATGAAATACTGCGTTATGCAGGTAAGAGGAAGGACTACGTTATGTAGGCTAAAGGAATGACTGCGTCATAAAGGTTAAAGGAAGGACTTCGTTATGTATGTTAGAGGAAGGACTGCATAATGTAAGCTAAAGGAAGGACTGCGTGATGTAGGTTAGATGAAGTACTGCGTTATGCAGGTAAGAGGAAGGAATGCGTTATGCAGGTTAGATGAACGACTGCGTTATGTAGGTAAGAGGAAGAATGCGTTATGTAGGTTAGCGGGAAGGACTGCGTTATGTAGATAAGAAGAGGGAATGCGTTATGTATGTTAGATGAATGACTGCGTTATGTAGGTAAGAGGAAGAATGCGTTATGTAGGTTAGCGGGAAGGACTGCGTTATGTAGGTAAGAGGAAGGAATGCGTTATGTATGTTAGAGGAAGGACTGCGTTATATAGGTAAGAGGAAGAATGCGTTATGTATGTTAGAGGAAGGACTGCGTTATGTATGTTAGATGAATGACTGCGTTATGTAGGTAAGAGGAAGGAATGCGTTATGTATGTTAGAGGGAAGGAATGCGTTATGTATGCTAGAGGGAAGGACTGCGTTATGTAGGTTAGAGGAAGAATGCGTTATGTATGTTAGAGGAAGGACTGCGTTATGAATGTTAGAGGGAAGGACTGCGTTATGTAGGTAAGAGGAAGAATGTGTTATGTATGTTAGAGGAAGGACTGCGTTATGTAGGTTAGAGGGAAGGACTGCGTTATGTAGGTAAGAGGAAGGAATGCGTTATGTAGGTAAGAGGAAGGACTGCGTTATGTAGGTTAGAGGAACGACTGCGTTATGTAGGTTAGAGGGAAGGACTGCATTATGTAGGTAAGAGGAAGGAATGCGCTATGAAAGTTAGAGGAAGGACTGCATTATGTAGGTTAGAGGGAAGGACTGCGTTATGTAGGTAAGAGGAAGAAAGAGGAAGAATGCGTTATGTATGTTAGAGGAAGGACTGCGTTATGTAGGTTAGAGGGAAGGACTGCGTTATGTAGGTAAGAGGAAAGAATGCGTTATGCAGGTTAGATGAATGACTGCATTATGTAGGTAAGAGAAAGAATGCGTTATGTAGATTAGCTGGAAGGACTGCGTTATGTAGGTAAGAGGAAGGAATGCTTTATGCATGTTAGATGATTGACTGCGTTATGTAGGTAAAAGGAAGAATGCGTTATGAAGGTTAGCGTGAAGGACTGCGTTATGTAGGTAAGAGGAAGGAATGCGTTATGTATGTTAGAGGAAGGACTGCGTTATGTAGGTTAGAGGGAAGGACTGCGTTATGTAGGTAAGAGGAAGAATGCGTTATGTATGTTAGAGGAAAGACTGCGTTATGTAGGTTAGAGGGAAGGACTGTGTTATTTAGGTTAGATGAAGTACTGCGTAATGTAAGCTAAAGGAACGACTGCGTTATGTAGATTAGATGAAGAACTGCGTTATGCAGGTAAGAGGAAGGACTACGTTATGTAGGCTCAAGGAACGACTGCGTCATGAAGATTAGAAGAAGGACTTCGTTATGTACGTTAGAGGAAGGACTGCGTAATGTAAGCTAAAGGAAGGACTGCGTTATGTAGGTTAGGTGAAGAACTGCGTTATGCACGTAAGATGAAGGAATGCGTTATGCAGGTTAGATGAATGTCTGCGTTATGTAGGTAAGAGGAAGAGTGCGTTATGTAGGTTAGCGGGAAGGACTGCGTTATGTAGATAAGAGCAAGAATTGCGTTATGTATGTTAGATGAATGACTGCGTTATGTAAGTAAGGGGAAGAATGCGTTATGTAGGTTAGAGGGAAGGACTGCGTTATGTAGGTAAGAGGAAGGAATGCGTTATGTATGTTAGAGGAAGGACTGCGTTATGTAGGTTAGAGGGAAGGACTGCATTATGTAGGTAAGAGGAAGAATGCGTTATGTATGTTAGAGGAAGGAATGCGTTATGTAGGTTAGAGGGAAGGACTGCGTTATGTAGGTAAGAGGAAGGAATGCGTTATGAAAGTTAGAGGAAGGACTGCATTATGTAGGTTAGAGGGAAGGACTGCGTTATGTAGGTAAGAGGAAAGAATGCGTTATGCAGGTTAGATGAATGACTGAGTTATGTAGGTTAGAGGGGGAAGGACTGCGTTATGTAGTTAAGAGGAAGGAATGTGTTATGCAGGTTAGATGAATGACTGCATTATGTAGGTAAGAGGAAGAATGCGTTATGAAGGTTAGCGGGAAGGACTGCGTTATGTAGGTAAGAGGAAGGAATGCGTTATGTATGTTAGAGGAAGGACTGCGTTATGTAGGTTAGAGGGAAGGACTGCGTTATGTATGTAAGAGGAAGGAATGCGTTATGCAGGTTAGATGAATGACTGCGTTATGTAGGTAAGAGGAAGAATGCGTTATGAAGGTTAGCGGGAAGGACTGCGTTATGTAGGTAAGAGGAAGGAATGCGTTATGTATGTTAGAGGAAGGACTGCGTTATGTAGGTTAGTGGGAAGGACTGCGTTATGTAGGTAAGAGGAGGAATGCGTTATGTAGGTTAGAGGGAAGGACTGCGTTATGTAGGTAAGAGGAAGGAATGCGTTATGTTTGTTAGAGGAAGGACTGCGTTATGTAGGTTAGAGGGAAGGACTGCATTATGTAGGTAAGAGGAAGAATGCGTTATGTATGTTAGAGGAAGGACTGCATTATGTAGGTTAGAGGGAAGGACTGCGTTGTGTAGGTAAGAGGAAAGAATGCGTTATGCAGGTTAGAGGAAGGACTGCATTATGTAGGTTAGAGGGAAGGACTGCGTTATGTAGGTAAGAGGAAAGAATGCTTTATGCAGGTTAGATGAATGGCTGAGTTATGTAGGTTAGAGGGGGAAGGACTGCGTTATGTAGTTAAGAGGAAGGAATGTGTTATGCAGGTTAGATGAATGACTGCGTTATGTAGGTAAGAGGAAGAATGCGTTATGAAGGTTAGCGGGAAGGACTGCGTTATGTAGGTTAGAGAAAAGGAATGCGTTATGTATGTTAGAGGAAGGACTGCGTTATGTAGGTTAGAGGGAAGGACTGTGTTATGTAGGTAAGAGGAAGGAATGCGTTATGCAGGTTAGATGAATGACTGCGTTATGTAGGTAAGAGGAAGAATGCGTTATGAAGGTTAGCGGGAAGGACTGCGTTATGTAGGTAAGAGGAAGGAATGCGTTATGTATGTTAGAGGAAGGACTGCGTTATGTAGGTTAGAGGGAAGGACTGCGTTATGTAGGTAAGAGGAAGGAATGCGTTATGTATGTTAGAGGAAGGACTGCGTTATGTAGGTTAGAGGGAAGGACTGCGTTATGTAGGTAAGAGGAAGAATGCGTTATGTATGTTAGATGAAGGAATGCGTTATGTAGGTTAGAGGGAAGGACTGCGTTATGTAGGTAAGAGGAAGAATGCGTTATGTATGTTAGATGAAGGACTGCGTTATGTAGGTTAGAGGGAAGGACTGCGTTATGTAGGTAAGAGGAAGGAATGCATTATGAAAGTTAGAAGAAGGACTGCGTTATGTAGGGTAGGAGAAAGACTGCGTTATGTAAGATAGAGGAAGGACTGTGTTATGTAGGTTAGAGGAAGGACTGTGTTATGTAGGTTAGAGGAAGGACTGTGTTATGAAAGTTAGAGGAAGAACAGTGTTATGTAAGTTAAAGGAAGAACTGTGTTATGTAGGTAAGAGGAATAACTGCGTTATGTAGATTAAAGGAAGGACTACGTTATGTTGGTTAGAGGAAATACTGCGTTAGGTAGGGTAGTAGAAGAACTACGTTATGTATGTTAGAGGAAGTACATTGTTATGTAGGTTAGAGGAAGGACTGAGTTATGTAGGTTACAGGAAGGATTGCGCTATGTAGGTTAGAGGAAGGACAGCGTTGATTAAGTTAGAGGAAGGACTGTGTTATGTAGGTTAGAGGAAGGACTTTGTTATGAAAGTTAGAGGAAGGACTGCGTTATGTAGGTTAGAGGAAGAACTGCGTTATGTAGGTTAGAGGAAGGGCTGGTTATGAAGGTTAGAGGAAGGACTGCGTCATGAAGGCTAGAGGCAGGACTGCGTTATGTAGGTTAGAGGAAGGACTGCGTTATGTAGGTTAGAGGAAGAACTGCGTTATGTAGGTCAGAGGAAGGAATGCGTGATGTAGGTTAGGAGAAGGACTGCGTTATATAGGTAAAAGGAATAACTGTGTTAAGTAGGTTAGAGGAAGGACTGTGTTATTTAGGTTATATGAAGGACTGTGTAATGAAGGTTGGAGGAAGGACTGTGTTATGTAGGTTAGAGGAAGGGCTTCGATATGAAGGTTAGAGGAAGGACTGCGTTATGTAGTTTAGAGGAAGGACTGTGTTATGTAGGTTAGAGGAAAGACTGTGTTATATAGGTTGGAGGAAGGACTGCGTTATGTAAGTTAAGAGGAGGACTGCGTTATGTATGTTAGAAGAAGGACTGCGTTATGTAGTTTAGAGGAAGGACTGTGTTATGTAGGTTGGAGGAAGGACTGTGTTATATAGGTTGGAGGAAGGACTGCGTTATGTAAGTTAAGAGGAGGACTGCGTTATGTATGTTAGAAGAAGGACTGCGTTATGTAGGTAAGAGGAAAGACTGTGTTATGTAGGTTAAAGGTAGACTTGCGTTATGTCGGTTAGAGGAAGGACTGTGTTATGTAGATAAGTACCAGGCTAGAAAAGATAAGTATTTAGTGTTGTGCATCTTACCTCGGTACAATAACAAGCCCAATATTCTACTTGACACGTTTCTGGAGGCTGGAAACATGTTTTGATCTTAACGTGTACATATCATTGATAGGCCAAGATTGTAGCTGTATACGTTACTCGGAGGACACTGATATTTAACTTTGATAACTGTTGTTAAAATCAAGCTGTTTAAACTATTATCAAAACATGGACTTGATTGATTCGATATTTATGACATTTCCCATTAACACTTATTGCATGTCTACTGCCATTTAATGCTATTGTCGTCAAGACTGCCACAGTATAAAAATGAGATGTTTTAGTTTAAAATAGCCGACCTTTCCAGTGCAATGCATAAGGGCACTATTAATTGTAATGTAAGTGCACGTTCTTTTGTTGACATACAGTAGTTGATAACTTGATAATAGTGGCTAAATTATTCTGTCAACCAAATTGCGTTTTGCAATATTTTAGTCCATAATCTATTGCTAAGACTTTTTTTGAAATATACGACAGAAAAGTGCCAAGTTAATGGGATAAATGGGGTATTGACGTATCGATGTCTTAATTTGAAACAAGTATAATGCCAATCACAGCATTGCTTCTACACCTGGATGACCACATGCTGTTTAATATTGTTCCATGAGAAATGTGCATGTCAACATTGAAAAAGCATGTTTACAATTATGTTTTCGTGTTTATTTAGAATTTTTTGGCTAGTCATTTTTGTGAATTATTTCGCTATTGGATAAATGTCGTTAACACGTGCACATCTTTTCAGCTGGGGGAAGTTATTGAATTGACAAGATCACCGACAGACGTGTTAATGACACAAGATAGACAGCTAGAGTTCTATATTATATTCTCGTTTTCGGTTGAGCGCAATACTACCTCGGGTAAATAAAGTGTAACATCGTGGACTTGCGTCGTATGGGAGTCTCTTTTCATAGATACACTAAGTTGTAACTTTATTGAATGTTTTACACTATTTTAGACAAACTGTTCGTTAATCTACAAGAAAAATAACATTGGCGACCTGAGGTTGATAAAGTATACATATTTTGTTAATTGAAAAAATAAACATTGATAAGTTGTGCATAAAAGATACTAATTGTTTTTATTTTAAGTCTAATTAACGGAGGATAATTACAATGACGTGGTCAGCGGCCGTCTGTCTGTCCGTGTTGGTTCTGTGGTACGTGCTGACGATATATACATCACGTGAGTATAGAAGTTGTAGGTGTGGTTATGAATGTATCTATCTGTCTGTCTTCCGTTACTGTTAACCGGCCCCATTTCGGGTATGATTGACAGGCCTCATTTCCGATGGAGGGTTAGTTTAAACTGGATATGGATCTCCCTGTACACGGGACCGACTGTCTAATCTGTACAAGGGACCAACTGTCTAATAATCCTCTCCGACGGATTACATGCTTTCACAGTACCTTGTCTGAATGAGGAAGGCATCGTGAGTGTGTATTTGAAAAACACTTGACAATACCTCACCGGGAATCGACCCGGGAACCTTTGGGACTTGGAGCAAGCATGCTAACCATTCCTTACCATCGCATCTCCTTATGAATGTGATAATGATTAATTAATCATAATTATGATACCAATAATGTGGAGCGTGTGGTCTAGTGGTAGAGCACCGAACCCATGATCGGAGTGTCGTGTGTTCGATCCTTCGCCACGGCTATGTGTGGTGTCCTTGAGCAAGACACTTTTTCAGCATATGCATTGTACTGGTACTACCCAGGAAGACTTCGAGCGTGATTTGTCTAAGTTGTAAGAACTTGTTTCACAATCGAAGTAAAATAAATAAGTTTAAACAAAACTAATAATAATAATAATGCTAATAATAATGCTAATAATAATGATAGTAATAATAATAATAATGATAATAATAATAGCAAAAATAACTATTGATAGTTATGATTTTGATTACAGTATTACCATTTAGTAGAGTCGTAGTGCGTAGTCAAGTGGTAGAGCACCGCACCCATGATCGGAATGTCGCGGGTTCGATCCTTCGCCATGACTATGTGTGGTGTTCTTGAGCAAGACATTTTTTCCGCATATGCTTGAAATATTGGTTTTATCCAGGAAGACTAAGAATGTAATTTGTCTAAGTTGTAAGAAATAAAATACGTTAAAGTTATGTCACCTCTATAACGCTCTGTTCATGTTTTCCGCAACTTCCATTTCTATTCTAATATATCTTTCTTTTTGATCGTTATTATAAAATTAATGTTGTTATCTTGTATACTTAACTAGAAATCAACATTTGTCATCATAGTTTGTGTAATTGTATTGTATTTAGGAGAGGAATTCTGTAAGCTCGTCTTTCGTTCTGATCCTTTTGGCAAAATTGTTTGTAAATATGTAATATTGTAAGATATTCGAAATAAAATATGTTTAAAGCAACGTTCTGTTCAGTAAGTGATGGAAAGTTTATTGAAGCACAAAGAGAAAGGTCACATTCGATAAAAGTTGATTCCTTCCTTGTAGTTTTATCTTATTTATGAGAAATTCGTCAATGCACAAGTCGACGTTTTCTGTTTTATTCGTCGATGTTTTAGCATAACCCGATATTTTAGTGACTTTAGCGGGACGCAATTTAGAATTTGTTCAACATTCAAAAGTTAAAGAGTAAGATAAAATTACAGAAAAGTGTTTTAATAACTCCTGAGGCATCTTAATTAATTTCCTAAACTCCGAATCCTGCATCATTATGATTCAGCGTTAGAACAAGAAAACTATTTCATTTGTATATTACAGAACTTTAGCTTTCAAATTGGACGAAACTAGGAAATGTATTCTATCTCATATCATTATGTGACAATTTTAGCCATTACAAATACCTCTATTATTTTGAGAGAGAAAATACTTATAAAAAGAAATATAATAATAAATCATTTGATTTTTATCACAAATATTCAACAAGTCCATATATGATAGCACAACTAAGACTGGTTCAATCATGATAAAGGGGCTGCATGGACACTCCCCCTTATCAGATCAGCCCAGATTTAACCGACTGTAAATCACGGGCTCGTAATCAGGTGTGGACTGTCACAATTATGATATTGAACATTTAGTGAAATTAACTTGTCAATACTGACAGTCTTATTGGTATAAAATACTGAGTGGAAAATTGACTAAGTTGGTTTACATTCATGAGAGCAAAATTTAAATTCCTATTTATTTAATTATAATAAATATTCGCGAGGTCTGTACTTTGCACTTACCAGGGGCTGTTATTCATAAAGGTTCTCAGTTAAATCTCAACTTAAGTAAAAATTTTACCGTTTTATACAACATTTTGTGGTCCTCAGTAACCTGGTGGTCTAAGGCGCCGTCATCTCAAACTTGCTGTTGATAGGATGGGGTGACATATGCTGACAAAGACTGGTGATAGGATGGGGGTGGCATATGCTGACAAAGACTGGTGATAGGATGGGGGTGGCATATGCTGATAAAGACTGGTGATAGGATAGGGGTGGCATATGCTGATAAAGACTGGTGATAGGATGGGGGTGACATATGCTGACAAAGACTGGTGATAGGATGGGGGTGGCATATGCTGACAAAGACCGGTGATAGGATGGGGGTGGCATATGCTGACAAAGACCGGTGATAGGATGGGGGTGGCATATGCTGATAAAGACTGGTGATAGGATGGGGGTGACATATGCTGATAAAGACTGGCGATAGGATGGGGTAACATATGCTGACAAAGACTGGTGATAGGATGGGGGTGGCATATGCTGACAAAGACCGGTGATAGGATGGGGGTTGCATATGCTGACAAAGACTGGTGATAGGATGGGGGTGGCATATGCTGATAAAGACTGGTGATAGGATGGGGGTGGCATATGCTGACAAAGACCGGTGATAGGATGGGGGTGGCATATGCTGATAAAGACTGGTGATAGGATGGGGGTGACATATGCTGATAAAGACTGGTGAAAACATGGGGTGACATATGCTGAAAAAGACTGGTGATAGGATGGGGTGACATATGCTGATAAAGACTGGTGAAAAACATGGGGTGACATATGCTGAAAAAGACTGGTGATAGGATGGGGGTGGCATATGCTGATAAAGACTGGTGAAAACATGGGGTGACATATGCTGATAAAGACTGGCGATAGGATGGGGGTGGCATATGCAGATAAAGACTGGTGAAAGGATGGGGGTGACACATGCTGATAAAGACTGGCGATAGGATGGGGGTGGCATATGCTGATAAAGACTGGCGATAGGATGGGGGTGGCATATGCTGATAAAGACCGGCGATAGGATGGGGGTGGCATATGCTGATAAAGACTGGTGAAAGGATGGGGGTGGCATATGCTGATAAAGACTGGCGATAGGATGGGGGTGACATATGCTGATAAAGACTGGCGATAGGATGGGGGTGGCATATGCTGATAAAGATTGGCGATAGGATGGGGGTGGCATATGCTGATAAAGACTGGCGATAGGATGGGGGGTGGCATTTGCTGATAAAGACTGGCGATAGGATGGGGGTGGCATTTGCTGATAAAGACTGGCGATAGGATGGGGGTGGCATATGCTGATAAAGACTGGCGATAGGATGGGGGTGGCATATGCTGATAAAGACTGGCGATAGGATGGGGTGGCATATGCTAATAAAGACTGGCGATAGGATGGGGGTGACATATGCTGACAAAGACTGGTGATAGGATGGGGTGGAATATGCTGATAAAGACTGGCGATAGGATGGGGGTGACATATGCTGATAAAGACTGGCGATAGGATGGGGTGGAATATGCTGATAAAGACCGGCGATAGGATGGGGGTGGCATATGCTGATAAAGACTGGCGATAGGATGGGGTGGAATATGCTGATAAAGACCGGCGATAGGATGGGGTGGCATATGCTGATAAAGACCGGCAATAGGATGGGGGTGGCATATGCTGACAAAGACTGGTGATATGATGGGGGTGACATATGCTGACAAAGACTGGCGATAGGATGGGGGTGGCATATGCTGATAAAGACTGGCGATAGGATGGGGGTGACATATGCTGATAAAGACTGGCGATAGGATGGGGGTGACATATGCTGATAAAGACTGGCGAAAGGATGGGGTGGAATATGCTGATAAAGACTGGCGATAGGATGGGGGTGACATATGCTGATAAAGACTGGCGATAGGATGGGGTGGAATATGCTGATAAAGACCGGCGATAGGATGGGGTGGCATATGCTGATAAAGACCGGCGATAGGATGGGGGTGGCATATGCTGATAAAGACAGGCGATAGGATGGGGGTGACATATGCTGATAAAGACTGGCGATAGGATGGGGGTGGAATATGCTGATAAAGACTGGCGATAGGATGGGGGTGACATATGCTGATAAAGACTGGCGATAGGATGGGGTGGAATATGCTGATAAAGACCGGCGATAGGATGGGGTGGCATATGCTGATAAAAACCGGCGATAGGATGGGGGTGGCATATGCTGACAAAGACTGGTGATATGATGGGGGTGACATATGCTGACAAAGACTGGTGATAGGATGGGGGTGGCATATGCTGATAAAGACCGGCGATAGGATGGGGGTGGCATATGCTGATAAAGACTGGTGAAAGGATAGGGGTGACATATGCTGATAAAGACTGGCGATAGGATGGGGGTGACATATGCTGATAAAGACTGGCGATAGGATGGGGGTGACATATGCTGATAAAGACTGGCGATAGGATGGGGGTGGCATATGCTGATAAAGATTGGCGATAGGATGGGGGTGGCATATGCTCATAAAGACTGGCGATAGGATGGGGGTGGCATATGCTGATAAAGACTGGCGATAGGATGGGGGTGGCATTTGCTGATAAAGACTGGCGATAGGATGGGGGTGGCATATGCTGATAAAGACTGGCGATAGGATGGGGGTGGCATATGCTGATAAAGACTGGCGATAGGATGGGGGTGGCATATGCTGATAAAGACTGGCGATAGGATGGGGTGGAATATGCTGATAAAGACCGGCGATAGGATGGGGGTGGCATATGCTGATAAAGACCAGCGATAGGATGGGGTGGAATATGCTGATAAAGACCGGCGATAGGATGGGGTGGCATATGCTGATAAAGACTGGCGATAGGATGGGGGTGGCATATGCTGATAAAGACTGGTGAAAGGATGGGGTGACATATGCTGATAAAGACTGGCGATAGGATGGGGGTGACATATGCTGATAAAGACTGGCGATAGGATGGGGGTGACATATGCTGATAAAGATTGGCGATAGGATGGGGGTGGCATATGCTGATAAAGATTGGCGATAGGATGGGGGTGGCATATGCTCATAAAGACTGGCGATAGGATGGGGGTGGCATATGCTGATAAAGACTGGCGATAGGATGGGGGTGGCATTTGCTGATAAAGACTGGCGATAGGATGGGGGTGGCATATGCTGATAAAGACTGGCGATAGGATGGGGGTGACATATGCTGACAAAGACTGGTGATAGGATGGGGGTGACATATGCTCATAAAGACTGGTGATAGAGGGCACACAAGATGAAATGAAATAATTTTTTGATAATGCTAGGACCTCTACTCCGTCTCATACATTTATTATACGATTATAATTTGTTCGAGATCTTCTGGTAATGTGACTATTGCGTTTGATTAAATGTTATGGTTAATACACTGCTTGAGTGCAACTTTGATGATTCAATGGTCGTAACTCAGAAATAAACTATCCATTGTTGCCATTTGATTTTATTTATTTATTTATTTTACTTTGATTTTGTAACAAGTTATTACAGCCTAGACAAAACACGCTCGGGCTATTCCTGGGTAGAATCAATACTAAAGATACCAGTATGTGAATAAAGTGTCTTGCTCAAAGACATTACACATGAACGTGGTGGAGGATCAAACCCAAAACCCTCCAATCCTGGTTCTGATGCTCTAACATGTGGACACGCAATCTTCCATAGTTACCAGTTCAAAGCCTTGTCCATGTTGTTATAGTAATGATGAAGGTCCAATGAAAAACAATGGTGCTAGAGTGCACGCATGGTTAAATAGAGCAATATTTTGATGACTGGGACAGACATACTGAAGTTTTACACATGTTTTGTTTATACTTATTTGCTTTAGCTCGATTGTGATGAAAGCTCGGCGCTTATATGAACCACTCTCGAGTCGCTTCCTGGGTAGAACAAGTACTGTGTGTTGTTCATTGAGAGTCATCGGGTCGAGGTGGGGATCGAACCCGCAACCTCTGGCTAACACTCTATCCGCCCCGCTTTAACTCCCGTTTCATGTGTCAAATAAAAAAAGGATAAAATACTAGTTAGTATTTTTTACCCATGTCACAGTGTGTGTATAACCTACTAAGAAAGAATGTGAGCGGTTCAGTTAGCTCAGATGGTAGAGCATACGCCCTGGAAGCGAAAGGTCCCAGGTTCCAGTCCCAGACTGGCTGCATATTTTTCTCAATTTTAACAATTGGCGCCCAATGAAGGACTGTGACTTACATATATTCCGAGAAACATTCACATGATTCTCTGGTCTCTATGGAAATTTGGGGAGGAATTCCAAATTTGTGAGGGAATACGACTGTACGTAACCTACTAGGAGAGAAAAATATGCAGCCAGTCTGGGACTCAAACCCTGGACCCTTCGCTTACAGGGTAAATACTCTACCGACTGAGCTAACCGAACTGCTTACATACATTTCTCTGCCAGCAGGTTACGTATAGTCTGTTACACCCATATCCAGGACAGCTTAGAAGAAGTACATGGCATACAAATTGTTTATGCTCTAATTACAATATGTGCTCCATTCCATATACAGTCTAGTCTGTCTTAAGCAGTCAGTCAAGTGAAGGATGAAAAGTACCCTTTTAAGACAGGTTGTTGCTTAATACAGGTTTATTTGCTCTGAAAACAGAAATGGGAAATAGCAAATGAGGTTGCTCAAGTCAAATGGTTACTCAATAGAGGTGACCGCTTACACAGGTTTGGCTGCATAGGGTGCAGGTGTTTCAAACTTTTGTTGTTATAGTAAAGCTTCTTCCAATTCTTTATTTGTGCATTAACTTAAACTTATTATCATATTTTGTACATGAACTGTAGGTTTATATACATTATATATACCCGGTATAATTAATCTGAAATTCTGCTGTTGTGAATTTAATTATCTCCCTTTATATATATATTTAGTTTTTTTTCAGTAATGGGATGCAAGAGTATTGTTGGGTCTCAACTCAATTGTTTTTAGCCTTGTTGGACCAAACCTTATAATTCAAAATAAGTTTTTGATCACAGGAGTACAGTTAAAACCATATAAAACATATAAGGGAACCCGACAGCTCTGTAACTTTAGTACATGTATATTATATTTATATATAGTATTGTCTCATTAATTTCACATATGTATTGCACATTTCAGTGGTTGAGGCAGCATGTCATACAACAACAACTACTACCACAGCTGCGCCTGCACCAGCGCCAACAACTGGACCATCACCATAGTAACAACCTACATAAATACATCACCACAGCAACACAAAACATCTCCAATACAACTAATGAAACAGGCAGCACCACAGCAAAGATTTTGTACACATCATAGGAATGAAGATAACATCCCACCAGTAACATATCAACAAAGATACCGGGAAAATATAACCATGGCAACGTTAAACCATCACCAATGATCCGGATCATACATCTGTAGAAGTCAGCACTGTGACGGTCATCACTACCATCACCATGGAAACATCATCAGGAATCAAGACAACACAAAAATAGATAACATTACTACCATGCCAACAAGGGAGACAGTAAATTCAACTTAAAAAAAATATTATCATTATTGTGGGTTAAAAAAAAATATATATTGACACATGATAAATAACTGACCGTAGCAACAACAAACATCATGCCATTAGTTAAGGTTGATAGATCTAAAATTACCTTTTGCTAATTTATATACATTTTATTTGTAATTGAGTTTATATATTTAATGTAACCTGTATGTGTGTGTTTTAACCTGAATTAACATCACTCTATCAATCAATCAATCAATCAATCATATAAGTATATCGTTAACCAAGGTTATAGGATCTAGAAATCAAGTTAGTCTTGTTCTATTTTTGGCAGTCACATGTTGATGTAATAAATTTGCTTAAAAATAAATATTTTGTATGTGTATATTTTCTTCTTTCTATTTACACACAAGTGTCACAATATCATTGTTCAAAGGGCCATAATAAACTAATTGCTACATTTTCATCCTTGCCCGTCAAAAACTGTTTTTAATTGGCCAACAGGAACTTTTAATTTGCCCATGTTTTAACCTTTTAGATTATTAAATAATTTTCTTTCATTTTCTACTTCTGTTTTAAAATCTAAAAAATAAAAATTTAACTCCTGCCCCCATTTTGAAACAATTTTAGATGGAAATCTTAATTTATTATGGCCAAACATTAAATGGAAATCTAGGAATTAATCTATTATGGCCCAACATTAAATGGAAATCTAGGAATTAATCTATTATAGCCCAACATTGAATGGAAATCTAGGAATTAATCTATTATGGCCAAACATTGAATGGAAATTTAGGAATTAATCTATTATGGCCCAACATTAAATGGAAATCTAGGAATTAATCTATTATAGCCCAACATTGAATGGAAATCTAGGAATTAATCTATTATGGCCAAACATTAAATGGAAATCTAGGAATTAATCTATTATAGCCCAACATTAAATGGAAATCTAGGAATTAATCTGTTATGGCCCAACATTAAATGGAAATCTAGGAATTAATCTATAATAGCCCAACATTAAATGGAAATCTAGAAATTAATCTATTATGGCCAAACATTAAATGAATATTACACATTATGCAAATGACATTAGAGAAACATTAAACACAATTTTATTTGACAATTTTTTTTTATAAAATGGAAAGATATTAGTGACAGTAAAAAAAAGAAATTCAAGGGCCAAAACTCAAGTACAGAAAATCAAATCCCAATGAATTATAGTCATACATCCATACTTCACAGAATTTTTTTTTACTGGTGTACAGAATTCAGAGCTGTCATTAAAGTCATTGGTTATTTACATGTTATTTAACTTTTTCTCACCAATTTTCACAAGTATTGCTCGCAACTGAAAAGCTGTTCTTGCATCAAGATTAAATTCAAGCTTGCAACTGGACACCAATACTGCAGACAGAGGTTGTAGCAATCTTTATACAAATTAATTCCATAGAAAGTGTTAATGTTTTCTGAAGCTAGAATTGTACAAAGCCTGTGATTGCATTATGAAATTGTATTACTAATGCGACTGGATTTGCTTATCAAGACCTGCCATGAATCAATTGAAGAGTAGCCCCAAATTTAAGATAATTATTTCACAGTTTTAAAGTTTATATAATGGAAATTATGGCACAAAAATCAAATATACCTCTAAGAAAATATTTGTGGAATTAATGGTAAAGTATCAAACCCACAATTAGAGTCCATATTTTCCAACCACAACCTTGCAATAAATTTTGTACTCTTGAGCATGACAGTTTTGGAATTTGCTTACCAGGTAGACTATAGGTGTGATAAGTTCAAGTTGTAGGTACTTGTTTCACACTCGATGTAAAATAAATAAGTTAAACCAGGAAAAACTTGGCATTGCCTGTGTAACATCAACATCATCGTCAGTTGTGTATACTACACATTTCAGTTCTTCAGAAAAAAAAAAATAAATATTAATGCCTTCTTGTCTCATGCAACTGAGATCATTGGTTCAAGCCAAGTTTAGTAAAAAAATGTTGAGAGAAAGTTTCCCAGTTACTTGCAGTGGTTCTACTAAAATTCATTCTGAGGTCTTCCTCCACCAATTAAACTGATATGCCATATACAATTATTGTCATGTGTGGTAAATAGCTTTAACCCTTTACTTCATATAAACGCCTTTAGACACCTCTAATACAGACACCTTTGGACACCTCTAATATAGACGCCTTTGGTCACCTCTAATATAGAAGGCTTTTGAATTATTGGGTGAATTATGTTTATATTAACTGACAGAGTGGAAAACAGTGCATGAAGTGCATTGTTTTCAAAGGCCTTCTGTGATTGGTGCGGGAAAACCCGTATCTATGGAGTAAAGGGTTAAACCCATATTACAACACGTTGCAAAATTGGGGAGATTTGGGATTTTACTATGAATCAAAAGATGAAGTAAATAATACCATTTCTTCAAGCATCATGTACAGGACAGGTGCTGATCCAACATGTAGGTTTATTTTCGTTTATTTTAACTAGCTACATTTTTTTTTGTTGCGAAATCATTTTCCGTCCATCAAAAAGGGTGTGTTAAAATTTTTATGTTAACAATTGACTGTTCAGTGATTGAACCCTGAAAAGTGACAGGCTGTATCAGAGCAAATGTGCATCATAAAAATCTCACTTGTTGATTTCACCTCATCATAAAATCTGAAAACGCTAATAAATTTCGCAATACTTTGTATAAATTATAATATTTGGGTCGCAATGACAAGCAAGTAACAATTATTGAGATTTAATTTATATCTACGAAATCCAAATGCAGCATAATTAATACGATATTTTAGCACTTAAATGAATACCCTTAATAATACAACACATAAGTAAATGTATAGCTCGAGTCAGATTTCTGATATGAACTTGAAGAATGTCGATTTCACCGTATCAAAACACAACTAGACATGTGGTTTGTAACTATCAAAGATAAAACTTTGTAAAGTAACTGTAAGTAAACTATTGTCTTGTAACAAGGACATATACCATCTGTTTTAACCCAACAAGAAAAGAAAACAAAGAAATATTTTCTGAAATCATACGTTTCTTGTTCATGAAAACTAGTCTTCCAAATTTGTTAACATCAGTTTCAGAGATGTTTCAACTAGTATATGAATGTTGATTTCAGGCATGCCTCTACTAGTACAAGACTGTTTATTTCAGGGGTGCTTCTACTAGTACATGAATGTTGATTTCAGGGGTGCTTCTACTAGTACATGAACGTGATTTCAGGGGTGCTTCTACTAGTACATCAATGTTGATTTCAGGCATGCCTCTGCTAGTACATGAATGTTGATTAAAGTTTATAAACACAGTGATATTTAAGTGAGAATATCATGAGCTTTGACCTCCAGAAGCCGTTCCATCTGTCTAACATCCTCACACCAGGATTGTAATCTATTCTGCATGGTCGAGATCTGTAAATAAATAACAAATGTGGTTAGATAATTAGTCATGACACTTCTTGCTATCAACAAATGAGTTACTACTTCAGAGTAATTAACACAATTACTGATATAAATGAATGGACTTTCTCTCTTTATTGCCACTACCAACACAAGCAATTGTTGAGGCAAATTGAATAATACAACAATGATTCACACTCCATTACAAACAAGAGACCCATGAGGGCCTGTTTTGCTCTACTTAAATTTATCAAAATTATGATGGGGATAAGATGTTAAGACATCCTATTCTATACAACATTATCTTGTGATTGACAATTATTAATGGAAATACTTATAAAAGCGGACTCTGAACCATATGCTTCAAGAAACTGCTGTGTAATGTTGGTGATTTAATGATTAATACTGGTGTTATAGTGCGCATGGTCCTATAAAGCAATTTTGATATTGCAAGGGCCAGAACTTTTAAGCATTTATTACCTGATTTGATGATATTACAGTTGTATAACTATAGTGTAAGTTTTCTTAGAATCTGATGAAAACTGCAGGTGATGGCGTGCACACAATGTCAACTAATGCAAATATTAAGAATTGAAGGGCCATAACTGTGACATTAACAACCTGATTTGGCCAGTTCAAAAACTTATCGAAGATATTGTGATTATATAACTACTGTATAAATTTGTGAAGATCCAATGAAAACAAAGGTGCTAGAATGAGCACAATCTAAAGGCTTACAGATAGAAGGATGATAGGACGGTTACAGGGTGTTCAGAAAAGCTCAACTTAAGTTTTGCTCAGGTGAGGTTACGAAATGATAAAGATATTGAAATCAGATTCTGCAATATATACTTGTCTTTCAATAAGCAATTGCTTTCAATTTATCGCCATTGTCCTATTTCCTCCCAAATCAAGATACTGCCAGAGTTATCTATCCATCCTATTAACAATGACATACATACATACGCATTCCAGCTGGTTGCTTAATATACTATATAACTAAAACTAGGTTTAAACCTGATCCAGGTCCAATACTCGAGGCTGCACCCAGGTGAGATGTACACGGTGGTCAACTTCATCTATTGATCCCTTCACCAATCCTAGACTGAGTGCCTTCATTACCAACATTTCAACCTGTACATACATTAATCAATTTGTTATTTATAAAGTCCTATAAAAAACATAAAAAAAGAACTTTTTTTCATTTATACATACATAATGTACAAAATCATTTTGCATTGACAAGCCACTTTAAAAGGGTGAGCCCGAGAGTTCAAAGGACAATGCTATGCTGAGTCTCCTGCATGTAATTTTTACCCAGACGATGAGATTTTTCCGACACATGGATTAACTCATGATGGATTTTTTCTCCCATTTATCTTAAATGATAGAAATTGACTCATCTGAACAACATTCTAAAATGTTAATATTCTCACACATTGTTTTTTTTTTTAAATAAATAGCCCGACCCTGTTCTTAAAAATAAGCAAGACAGCATAAAAATACATGATGGCATCATTATTATCTCTTTTGCACGGTTTCCAACAACAAATTCAATTTGTGATACATATATATTTATATTTATAAGTGTGAAAATAAAAATATATATGATAATGATTTGTGTATAAGGAAATAGATTACACAAACAGAATTTGTCGAAGTTTATTGTCTGGTCATATGAAAAAAATAACACATATCATGGAAGATAAAATTCACCTAAGAGGAAGATAAAATTTTCCTCCATTGGTAAAACCTTCTAGGAGTAGACACAGAAGACATATCAGGTTTCAATGTTGTTAATCATATCAATATGAGAAAAATCAATTAATTTTCTATCAATTTTATGTAGGAGCTGCTAGATTTCGTATCAAACTCTCACCTCACTTTCTCCAAGTCCTGTTTCTGTGGCTATTTCTACAAATGTGAGTTGTCTGTTTGTGGCTGGTCTCTTAAACGTCATCTACAAGACATTTATGTCAATGGTCAATTATATTTCAATATACAATACACTCGGGTCCCAATATAACGCAGTAGCCAGGATCCACAGAATGAACCCGCAATATACCCGGAACCGCGTTATAAATATCCCAAGGTGCACTACGCTGTATTATTTGGCAATATTGTTTCCTGTTGAAGTACCGTAAACAATCACACGATTATGTGTGATTAATAAGACAGACCATTGTTTGTCGGCGTAAATCAATCAAAAGCAATGTAGTTTATAAAAATAAGAACTTGTTATCATTTCAGTCTGAATCATAAACCTAACTGATGCACAAATTCATGGTCACAGTTTGGAAAAACGTTACAAGCAGCTTGTAAACACTTAGCGATTTAGTTCGAGATTTTCGATCAATTCATCAGTTATTATACTGTGAGTTTTTAATAAATCTGGTTGTAAATATCAATTTTAAATTTGGGAGCCATAGAAAAAATGCTTTATAATGAGTTAAATCTTATATTGTACCATGTTATAATGGGAACCGAGTGTATAAACTTCATCTACAAGACATTTATGTCAATGGTAAATTA
Source organism: Panopea generosa (assembly GCA_029582155.1). Classification (NCBI taxonomy): domain Eukaryota; kingdom Metazoa; phylum Mollusca; class Bivalvia; order Adapedonta; family Hiatellidae; genus Panopea; species Panopea generosa. Next base: position 78,759,950 of record CM055898.1, on the reverse strand, counting down.
TATTACAATTAACCATGTTAAACAATCAATCATTGATTCTATAGTTAATTGTAAATACAGGAAAATGTTCATAAAAATAATGAAAAGGTAAATAAAATACAGTTAATTAGATCATTTACACATGACGTTAAATCGTTTACACATTTGACATAAAGATAGATCATTTCCGCAAATGTGTCAAGACAGTTCACTGTACTAAAAACTCAGCACTTCATGGCCAATCATCACTTACCTCTCACTGCTAAAGTTCAATATTTTACAGTTATTTGTGGGCAGACAGTCATTCCACTCAGACTCTTTCTGAGGTTCTCCACATCACATATAAAACTATATTTTACCAGTAATCAGCAACGATTTTTTAAAATAAAAAAATGACAAATGGCCGATACATAAAGGTGTTAAAACTCGAAGTTAAATTTCTGGTAAGTTAAAGTACAATGCAGAATGAATTTTAACTGAATTTCAACAGATATCTATGTTTCAGTTTTAACTGCTATTAAATAAAACTATATCCAAAGTTTAATATCTCAATGGGACCAAAGTGTTTCCTTTTAAATATTTCCTATACATGTAAGATTTTAATTACAATAATAATTAACCAATTTATTACACTGGTGAATCAAAACCAGGGAGTGTTTGTGATTACAAACATACAATTGATTTTGGCGCCAGAATAAATCTTATTTTTCAATATGACAGCCAGGGTTTTTGTTGGATGCAACTTTACATTACACAAAACATAAATCAGGCTGGCAACCTTTTCTGAGTAAGGGTCAAACTTACAAAATTTAAATATTATTTAGTTTACACTATGAACTATTTTTAACTTGAGTGTGAAGGAAGTTCAAAACGTATTGAACCTCTCTTGATCTGCTTCCTGGGTAGTATCAGTACTGAGGGTTGTTTACTGAGAGGTAACAGGTCAAGCTTGGATTGAACCTGCAACCTCTGGCGTGAGCGGCTAACACTTTATCCAATACACTACCGCCCTGCTTAATATTTGTTGAAAGCAGAGAGTCAAAGCAAAAACTTAGCAATGGGATTTTATTAAGTGATGTTTAGAGTGTCTTAGACTGAGAGGCAAATCAATTTAATGAAAATGTGATCTGATAATTCAGACCCATAATATATTACCTCCATCAAACACAGTAGAGAAATCTTCTGTCTCATAGGAATCTCATGGGCAGCTAGATCAGGCTGAAAATATCAATAACACTAAATACATACACGGCAACATTTGTCTTGTCTAAAATAAGTTTTTTTCGATATATTATTTCTGGCCTATGAATGCTATCAACAACTGGAATATAACTACATCCTGCTACAAATATTTTCCTTATGGAACACATGATTTTATAGTAGAACACAAGACCAACTACTCTTCTTCTTAGGTCTATTCTAGTGAGACTAAGGGAGACTACTCAATTTATGATATATTACTTTTAGTTTCTAGAGTTGTCTTTCTTACTGAATAAAATTTGTATTTCTTCACAGTTTGCTGAATTTTTTTACCATTTATTGTCATTTAGAAATTGTTTTAATAAGAATTTGCAGACTGACAAACACTTATTCAGACCAAGATCAGATTGCAAATAAGGATTTGCTTAGATGATGATAAATGACAACTACTAACCTGGGCACCCCAGAATTTCTTGAGTTCATCAAATTTTGCAATGTTCCCGCTGTTAAAGGCATATAACAAGTTTACAACCCACTCTTTTTCTGTGTTCTTTAAAGAGTCTAGGATTGGATGTGCTAACTGAAAATAAAAGTATGTGTCAACATAATCCTTGTTACATGAGTAAAAGTATTTCTTCCAGAATTTTAAAACAAATATTACGAGTACTATTATTTTCACAGCTCCATCACTGTCTGGATGTTTATAGAATCTCCTTTAAACATAATCTGAAAGCCTCCAGTGCAAATAAATAACAAATATTACCTAGTTTGAACCAAATTGCTTGAAAAGTCTATCTACTCACCATGGCAATTATATAATTACTAGTATGTTAAAATTCCACACATGAAATATGTGAACGAAAGATTTCACGAACTTGGTTTTCATATGACATAAGCCATCAAGTTGAACATTGGGCTATTGTTTGATAAAGTAATGGTCACCAATGTATGAAAACCAACACAGGAAGAGATATGAAAACGCAACGTATTTAGCGCAAGTATATATATATCAATATCCTACAGTAATTATTGTCTGTTGATATTGTTGGTTGTTTACTTGAGATGTTACTGATTAATTTAGTACCTCCTGTGTGTCACTTTTTTCATTCTGAAGCAAGTTCCTTGACTTGCGTTTTCATATCTCCAGAGTGTTTGATGTGAAGTCAAGACTGATCATTTAACAGGCTCTTATTTATAAACATGAATAATCTGAACATAATTTGTGGAATATTTTAATAATTTAACTGCATATATTAAAATCAGGACAATTCGAACATGCATATCATTCAGAATCATTTTTGTGGACTTCCATTGAATGACTTAGTTCTGAATGTATATTTACTCACCAATTCACCAAAATTATAAACACCTTCCCCAAGGACGGCTGCTAGACCAAGGTTAAAAGCTCTATCTACGTGTTCACCAACTGTAATATAGATAGATATTAGTTGAAAACGTGTTACTGACAATTTAATAAACAAGAGTTGTCAGAAGACAACAAAGCTGGCCCCTGGGTGTCTTAGTCCAAAAAGGGCCTTAACTGTGCCAAAATGCAATCCAGAGTTATGGTTCTTATCTCTGTGTGTTCCATTGATCATGGTGAACACACATGCAAAGTTTCATTCACATCCTATGAATGGTTGCATAGATATCTTAAACTCAAACACAAAAGTTTAACCTGGGTGTCTAAAGACGCTACTGACGCCGGGGTCATGGCAATAGCTCTCCATGGACTTTGTCCTGGCGAGCTAAAAAGTCTATAAGACATGGGTGTCCCTGCTATATGTTTGCAAATTTACCAAAAAGTTAAATTGAAAACAGGCCATACTCCTGTAAAATTTGACAGATATTAATATTTATCAAACTGGTTTTGTATTTGTGTGTATACAGCTACACAAATAATTATTAATCATCGAGACACTTTCAGTATCATTCATAGGAAACCAATCATGCACAAATGGATGGATCAGTATAACATGTAATGCCCCTTCGCCATTCTTTGTATGGCGAGACCATAAAAATGCTCAAACAGGTCTTTATCATGATGTTAACACACATACTGAATAGAACAGCTAACCAGCCACTTTTGTATTTCTAATATCTTCGTCAAAATATTGAGTAGCATTATCAAAATGTGTGTACGACATTAACAGACACTTGTGTATTGATTTAACAGCGTTCCTTCTTATTCAAGTCCAAATTTCAAGAAAATTGCCTTGATATATTTTTGAGAAAATACATAAAATGTCAGGTCACTGGTGGTGGGTTAGCTGTTCCGTTCAGAATATATATCCAGTCTAACAAGACAGTACAAACTGATGTTTTTTGTTTCCAAAAATTCTTCAAAATGAAGACTATATGTTCAGCACACATGTTGCTTATTTTGCAAATCTAGAAACACAGAAATATTGGTAAACAACCATTAATCTGTGTTTCAATTAGGTTGTAGCTAATAACCCAGGTGCCACTCCATGTAATGCTAGAAATATCTAAAATGTATAGCTATACAGCTATTGACATATGTGTAAAGTTGATTTGTGATGCAACGTCTACCAACTCACATGCCATTTACCACTCTTTTTCAATACTGTTTAACATATTTAATACATACTCTATATATACATGATATCATTATGAAGCAAAGGCCTATTTTCATTGGATGAGTATAAGTACACATAAATATATGCATGTACTTGAACCCATATGCAGGATATGTAAACCCATATACATGAATTGAAGTCCAAACACCTCGCTTCTGTAAGGAACATGCAAATATTCTTGTTTAAATTCTTTGTGCATTATCTGAAGATTGTATCCTTTTCTAAGAATGTTTTAATGCAATTTTCAACAGATAACTGGTTATATATGAAACATCCAGTTTCGTTGTTGTTGAAGAACCACCGTCCTGGCGAAGTTTTTCACACAACGTTTATGGATCGAGTCTGACTCAAACCCACGACCTTAGCTGTGAGAGGTAAGTGAAGCAGAGACAGCATCTTTGTCACTCGGCCACAGATGATCCCAAGTAGGAATGAGCTAGGGCAGGTATACATACCGGGTATTGTATCCAGTGGTGTACAACCCAGGAATCGTAATGCATCTTTGTAATAGTCAGCATGGTTGCCCATCAACTTGTGGTAATTACTCGACAACTCATAGAATCTACTGTGTACAGTTGTAATGCCATCAAGGGAGTCCAATACTCCTCGACATTCCTCAACTTGTGCCTGAAATAAACACACATATATGTTGTAGGATTTAGCTTATCTTAAAGTAAAAGTAAACTATTTGTTTATCTTAGTGTCACCCGTTTTAAAAGGACCAAAAAGGCTTATGAGACACTTTTATGTAATACACTACTAATTCTTGAAAGCTACCCTGGCCAGACATCAGTCAGTTAGACATTCAGTACCTCTTAATTTAACTAGCTGCTGGGTGAGCAACCTGCCGCATCAGAAAAACACACACAAGTGCTTCAACTGGGATTCAAACCTCCCTGTTCAGAGGCAGACACTTAACCACTAGGCCATGGTAGATGGTTGTATGCATGAGGTCAAATTTGTCTTTTATTATTCTTTACACTCATAACTTTCTTTATACATAAATATAACATAAACCTGCCTATGACAGACCTAACTACATGTACCTGGGTTCCTAACCTGTCCAGGGTATTATGGTTATATACAGCATAATTCATTACCTTTTCTTCTCATGTATAAAGCACATTTTCCCACAACTTTTATGATCTTAGAGAATGGATACACATTATTCACAAGCATAGAAGCATAGAAGATTTTCACTTTTTTCCAAGGTAATTTGTTAAAGATAGACTGAGATACTGATATCTTTTGGAGAACTTTATGTTGAGATGTTAATTTCAGAGCAATTTCTTTACGAGAGGTTGATTATAGATAATGACTTACTGTGCGGAAAACCATTTATCTAAATTCAGTCCATATTCATCACATATGTAGTCAAAGTTGTTAAATAAATAAAAAAAGAATCATGTTTACTATTCCACAATTGTAACTAACGATTCGATGAAAGTGTATTGATGAATGTGAAATAAATGCAATACTGTTGTCATCATAGAATGTATTTCGTTGTCACATATTTCTTTTGTTTAATTAGTTTATATAGTGTTTGTGTTTATAAAGTAAACTCTATATGACATGTGGTTTTCCATATCCATAGTCTGATTCAAATCCAAAATAAAAAAAAATATGGTGTTTTTTTATGATTCAAGAGCACATAGTTGGGCTCATGTGTCAATACTGACTGTTGTGTTTTTTTTAACTCATCCAAAGTTGTATCCTTATATCAATTTAATTATAACCATTTAAAAAAAAGCTTGCAATGAACAATGAAAAATGTGATATTTTCACAATTTAAAGGCATATTACTCGCCTGCTGACAGATGCAACAAAATGTGTTAAAACTTGTCCAAAGCCTAATGGTTACAATATATAAATATTAAAACCATATGAAATATTAAACTTATTTTCAATAAACAACTTATGGATGACAGATGATCAAAGTCTAAGCCCTCCTACAGGGCAGTACAATAATGGATAAAGTCTGGCTGCTCCTGCCAGTGGTTGTGGGTTTGATCCCCAGTTTGACCTGATGCCTCTTAAAAAAACAACTCGGTTCTTCACACAAAGCAGACTCGAAAGTGATTCATATAAGCTTTGAGCCTTCTTCACAATCAAGCTCAGATAAATTAGTTTAAATAAAATCTTCCTGGATAAAAACTATTCAAAACAAAATAGTAATTACATGTATAGTTAAATAGTTTATTTCTAATAAAACAAACCTTTGTTCCCTCTAAGTCTCGACCTCTGAGTTTGATGGTTGCTATGGTGGTCATACACAGAATCCTGGCTTCATCACTCGCCTTTACCTGGAATTGTTACATCAAATAACTGATTATTAATTATAAAGAGGTTTGAAACTTCCTTCTAAAGTCAATCATCTACAGCCACATGTCTGGTTTTCTGGGTGTTACACATGTTGTTGGGGAAATAAACAAGAAAACCGCAAGTGGGTGCAGACATTTGCCTTTTTTAATGTCCATCAAGTAGGTCAAGGTCAGTGATGTAACCTTTTTTAACATGATAGTGATCAGTTTACGGAATCAATAACTATTACTGAAAACCAAAATAGATTTTTTTTATAGAAACACAGGCTAAACAAAAAACTTGAACGTATGATTTAGAGCACAAAGTATGGCAAGACCACCTACACTTGGAAACGTCTCTCCTGCAGTGTCATAACCTGCCTAGAGAATAAGTTTACATACCTGGACTGTCAATATCATGACACCAGCTGCAGAGAATTTCCATTTGATTTTTACTTGAATCATTAAATAGATTCAAAATGTAATGGTATGAAATGCATTTCTTACTATTACTGTTCAAATATAAATGGAAGAAGATTACAGATGAGATCACCTTTACAAACAGAAAGCAGAGTGAATCAGTCTACTGGAGTTTAGTAGTGTCACACTTCTGTACCTATTTTTGACAAGACACTTTTTATACTCCACTAGATTTGTAATGTATAAAACAACATCCTAACTGAGAAGTAAAATTCATTGTAAATGATTGCATAATTTTACTCACCTTTTCTTTGATCTTTTCTAGAAAATCTACAGCCTGTTTTGGATCTGAAAAAAGACAGAAATTGTGGTTTTACTCAACTACAGCTAGTTCAAAACTGTTTGAAGACACTTACACTGATGTCTTCTTACTTGTGACATTTGATGATGCCTCCAGCAAACAAACAATTTAAAATGCCATTTAAACACCAACAGCCAAAAAATCTGAATACTGTTAAACCTTTATTATTTAAAGATGAGTGATATGAAAGGTTTTATCATAAAAAGCTACCTTTAGAATTAGAAAATTTTGTAATACTAAATGTCTCGACCATATCACTTTATCAAGGTACCAGTCAAAATGTAAAATGGTGCGATTCATCACGGATATATTAAAGATATGACAACATCAGATCTTGGTTATGAAAACGATCAATCACAATATCAACTTTTAAAAAGGTAATCTTGAAAAGGCTGTTTTAATATATATAGTAATTTATTTTTCTTTATTAAGTTGCTTTACCAATAACACAACATACCAATTTTGGTAACTACAGACCAAACAGTTTCTTAATGCTAAAATTTAACACTAAATGTTGATCCTGCCACTATGAAAAAGTAAAGGAGTCTCTCTTCAAAAAGGGGTCCTCTGTGGCTGAGTGGTCTCAAGCTTTCCTACCTCTCACTGCTAAGATTGTGGGTTAGAGTCTCAGTTACTTGCTGAAGGACGGCGGCTCTACTCAGATTCATTCTGAGGTCTTCCTCCACCAATAAAACTGGATATGCCATATATTACCTGAAATGTGATGAAAATGGCATTCAACAACAATATCAAAATGGTTAGACACCAACTCCGAACACTTTGATCACATAATTATACGCAAAAGTATGTCATAAATCTCAGCATACACTTACCTGCAATCTGTTTGACCACATACACAACTATTTCTGCTAGTGATAAATGATTTATTCTGAAAAAGAATGTAAGAAGTCATAAGGCAAGTTGTCATCAGAAAGGTTTCTCCTAACATATCATCAGAATACAACAGTGCTGTAGCCAGACATTCAATTCGATCAAGGAGGCTGTTTCTTATCTGAACTAGGGAAGTGTGCGGGCTCGCAGCATTGCCCCCAAAAAGTTCCTTAAACGCATTCCTCCATTTTCATATTATTTCAGACCAATTTCCAAGCATTTGCCATTTATTTTTGTGCAATATGCAACCTCAATTAGAATACAATTGTTATATAGTTAAATAAGAAGGTTACAGATACTGAAGACTGACACCAACTTATAAATAAGTTTATATAAGTTGTTCAGGTAGATCTTCGTTATTTTCTTTTGTTAGCAAAAGGACTGAAAATCATGGTTTAATGCTATATATTTATTTTTACTTCTGAAAATATTGAGACGGCAACTGCCTCCACCTGTCTCAGTGTGGCTACAGCATTGTACAATGAGGTTGCAAGTGAGACATGTTCGCCACTACGGTTACCTAAGAAAGAGTTTGAATGAGGACATCAAGCAGTATGTATGTGTTATTTGTTTTTATAAAAGTGCTTATGTTTTAACTTAACCACTCATATAAACATGTCGTTTTTTTCACATTTATAAGTTCCAAACCATTCCTAGTGTATTAATCAGTGATAATGACATGCTTTGCATTCATTTTAAATATAGTTTTATTTTTAAGACATTTATAGCAACTTTATTTTTCTGACATACTGCCTTTAAATTGTGACTCTTTGATGCCAATGTTTAAGATATGTTTCCTTTATTATATGATTTTACTTTTTTGTGATACATTATGTATATATAAATATCTTACCTATGTTCAAAATCAGATAGAAAGCTCTCATACATCTGAAACAAAGAAAACACATTTGTATCCGTCTGCATGTTTTTGCAATATCCAACACAGCAACAAAGAACTGTTTTGTTTATTTGAATATTTAGCATCATTTTTATGTCAATGAGGGCAAACAGACAATCAATTAACACAACCACTCTTTTGCTGCAATATAATTATGATGGTTAACCAGTACTCGAGCACATCAGTCTCCCTAAGTAATTGATAACTTTCCCATTTTTTTTGAATCAGTGAGAGACAAATGACAATGAGATACAATGTTGTAAATCAATCATCACTGAGACAGTGGCCACACAGGGATTAGAACTCATGACCCCTGGATTGATAGTAAGACTCGTTACCAACTGAGCTAATCGGGTCCGACTCAAAAAAGAATTAACAGGATAACCTTAATGTTGATGATGAATATTATTACTTACCTAATTTTTAAGATAATTATACATTTTTTATAATTACTGTTACAAAGACATATGGCATCATTACATAAAAACAAAAACAATGTTAATTTATAACATAAACAAGATAAAACTTACCCTGATGAGACCATCGCCCTTGCTGAATATTGGGTTCTTCACAAACGTCTGTATTCTTAATGTAAGTTGGTGCCATAATCTGATGATAAAAGTAAGTTGTTAAGTAAAAGCCATAAATTCATTTACAAATATATGAATGCAGTTACATGGTTTTGGGAAGTTGGGATTGAAATTCTATTCAGAGAGATAATTAGTGGAAACAAGGCTCTGCAGTTAGTTTATCCCAATGGGACAGAAATAATTTTGGTGAACGCAAAGTTATCTTTTTTATTTTCCACATATTAAAACAAGTGTCGTACTAGACATGGAACAAAGAAACTCATCAATAGATTTAAAATGAGAGGCCGCGTTTTGGCAAATTACAATAAAATATGTTGGAGAACATTAAGAAAATACATGAACACACAAAACTTAAATTGGTCTGTCAAGGCTGACCTAGTTCTGAAGTCTAGCACCTCTGCATATATACAGTTTGAGGTGCTCAGAAATCACTTTAAAGTGTTATTTTTAAAACTATGTACATTTGATGATGGTCTACTGGTGGAAAATGGGGGTGAGGACAGCTACAGGGATACGGGCTTTAAAAGCATCCACTGTGACCTCCTCGTGTGTTAAGGTTGGCAGTATGATCAGTGTTCTGGGGTTATACTGGTCATACATAATACCGCGAGTCTAAAATATTTTCAACCATGTAAGAATTGCGTCAATAATAAACAGTAATAATGTTACTTAAGTGTGCCGAGTAAAAAAACAGTTGCTGATACGAAGTGCAAACAAATGCTGACACTAATGCATATTGGAGTTTGCGCACGTCTTCCCAGATTGTTATTGTATGGGCATTCACGGTAATAGGTATATTGCTGTATTAGGTATACAAGGGATAAATGAGTATTTGTGTCTTTGACCGTCTCATTATGTTTGTAACAAAGGTTCGTCTGTAGGTAGGCTTATAAACTATTTTTTTAGTTTGATTCTTATATAGAGAGATAATTTAAACAATGTGCCTGTCAACAAAAGAAGTTTCAAGAAACATAATCATGCATTAATACATTGGAACAAAATTTATGATTTAATGTGCTGAGTCACAAGTATTGAATATGCACTAAAATATGTATAAAAATGATTCTGAAAGGACTGGTGTACTTTTTATTGTAGAGTTCTTCCAGCTGACTCCATTCCGAAGCAATATCACCACTTGATTTCTTTTGTTGTTCAGCGAGATAAGTTCCAACGTCTTTCGGCATGATTTTTGTTGTTTAGTCGCCGCAACCGGAAGTTTCAAAATGGATCGTTCGACCTTCTTTAGGAAGAACAGTAAAGGGAGGTAGTTATTCTAAAGACATTTCATATTTATTTGCGAGTATAGTAATGTTTGCCTTATTCCGACTTAATACACGTCTCTCAATGAAATACATAATAAAACTAATTGAATGGAGAATATCGGAAGGTGTTGAATAAGGGATTACAAACCAATAACTCACAATCAAACACGAACCTATTGGAAATAACTTAATATTTTAGTGTTTAACCTCATACAACAACATATTGAATCGTTTCAATTTATAAAATAAATAAATTTTTAAGAAATTCGTTCTTAATAATTAGTATTGAGTCATTACTTCGCATGTGTGAATTACATTGCACATATTCCATCATTTTTGACGAGTCATGTACAAACTAAAAAGCCCGTGCTTTGAAACATTAGTCATATCAGCTTTACATATATTCTCTTTATTTCCTCCCTTTACGAGATTATGAACATGGAATATTAACAAAACAAAAATAAATGTATAAATTATACAGCATTCAATGTGAACAAGTATATATGTTTACAGGGAATATAAACAAAACATTTATACATATATACATATAACATGACATAGTATGATACAAATCAGAGAGAGAGAGAGAGAGAGAGAGAAAGAGAGAGGGGGGAGGGAGAGTTTCTTAATTGTTCATTTTTTACTAAAAGGGAATAATTATTACAAAAGGTTTTGTTGTCACACATATGGTATTTTTTTTTATATGGATGTTTTTTTTTATTTTGTTCTTTTATCCAACTGAAATGATAGTGTAATATCCAGATTCTCTGGACAAAGTGATAAAGTAATTTATACGACCCCCCCCCCCCCTCCCCACCCCATGCACAATGCATTAAGTTTTAATATTTAATTGAATATTTTTTAATTTTAAATAGTTCATTAATAGACTCATGACTTATAAAGAGAATAATACGAAATTTCCATTTCTTAACGAAATGTTAATAAAAAAAAAAAAAACGCTAAAAGAATTTTTTGACAAATAAATCAAAATTCACTGGCACCTGCTTTCTCCTTACATGAAATATAATTTGTATGTTATCTCATATGTTTTCTATGTTTGGATAATGCTAAGTAAACTGGAATTAAAAATATTGCAGTTTGAAGTAAAACACCAGGTAATTTTGTAGTTTTTTTTGTAGCAGTATATGTATTTTGTATTCAAAAGCACTTCAACAAATTCACAAGAATGGTATTCTGTTGTTTTTTTTATATAATTTTGTTCAGCAAAGAAGCAACTTTGATTTACATTCAGATTATTGAAAACAAATATTCGCTTCGTTATATATTGCTCAAACTTCTACAGATTTTAACCATATTTGGTGTAAAGCATCCTTACTATTTTTTTATTCAAACTTTCAAACACGGTAGAACATTGGGTGTTTAGAACTTATTGTAAGTCAATTGTCACTGTATAAACCGATTATTCAGACTTTGGCATTTATTTATCTCTGTCCTTTTCCCCTCTTGTCTGTTCTTTTCGTCTCATTTTTTGTTATGTTCATTTCGTAATATTTCAGATACTTTGTTCAATATTTTATTTTCCATATTCTTATCATAAAATTCGTGTATTTTAAGGTCATACGATAGACTACACTCATTGTAAAATACTGTTCTGTGCATTGTAGTTTTGACTTGCATTTCGCAACATCTTTTGAATGTTTAAATTTACAGCTACAACACGACATTTGATCCCCCATGTGAATCAATGACTTGAAATAACTTTTTTACAACGTATCTTTTCTGACTTTCTGACAATTTATTCCAAGGGAGTGAGAAACTAATAACAAATTATTTAATAAAGAATGCCATTCCATCGGGAATCCGTATGTGTATAATGTGTATGTCTGCACAACGTGTTTGTATGTTTTAATATTTTTTTTTACTACAAATAGTACTTAAGCTTTGTGAATTTTCAATCAGTGTATATTTTTATGATAATGAATGTTTTGCTTTGCCGAAAAAAAAGGCAGACGAGTTCTTATGTTTCTTGAGGAATTTCATAAATGTGATGAAGTTCCCCTTTATAAATATTGATTATAAGATCTATTTTTGTGAAAAAAATAAATATTTTATAGATAAATACCATTAAATACCATTAAAATATGTTAATTTACCAAAAAAAAGTCATATTAATTTTTTAAAAAAAATATTGCAGATGGGCAGTTATGTTTCTTATATGATGGAATGTTGTTTAAAATGTCCCCTACTAATTTGTTATTTTTTCATAATTTCAAATTAAGATTGTAGACAATCATCCAAATTATCCATAACTTCTATCATAAAATGAAGGAAACATTTGAAAAAACTGGATACTATCTCTCTAACACCAATTCCTACTGATGAATCGCCATTTAAACCGGTATTTGTAAAAAATTATCGTGACCTTGTACCATACATCCCATGCCGTTTTTATGATCCCAACCGGAGATTACGGAGTGGGTAGATAAAAAACGGATGAGAAACCAATTTAATAATTGTAATCATTATCATTTGATCTATAATTGTTATGTATTTAATCAAGGACTTATATACAAGTCTTTGATTTAATGAATGTATAAGCAATTTGAAATGTGGTTATTGTGTTACTGTTAGAAAATAAGTTAAAGCAAATAATTAAAACAGTATACAATACAACGAGCAGCGTCATATACTCTCCTATTCAATATGTGCTTTGTATATTCTTTTATAAAAAGAATTGTGCTATAATGGACAATTAACTTCATATGTTATATGTTGACAGACGTATCAGTATTATTCTCATGTCTAAATAAAGATGTTATTAACTCCCAATGCCATACATTGTTAATCTACTATATAACAAGGACTTATATAGATATATAAATCTTTCTATATTATGATATACCTATGTAACAAGAAATACACAATTTGGGTTAACAAAATAAACACATTTACCAATGAACTATAGAAGAATTCTATCTCTAATTCCTTGCATATACCAACAAAATTGTGTTGGTGTGGAAGTAGAATAGATCTATAAAATGCCGTATCTTTCTACATATATTTTTTTACGAAATACATTTATTAGGAGTTGCGATGGTCTAGTGGTTAGCATGTTAGATTCAAGACCCAGAGGTCCCCGGTTTGATTCCCGGTGGGGTTTTGTTGTGCGTATATTTCAACACACTCCCGGGCAAGAATTATTTTATTCGGACAATGAATTGTGAAAGCATGCAAACCTTCGTAGGGGTTTTAAACCAGTCGGTCTCGTGTACATGGAGAGTCATACCCAGTGCATATTGTAGAGTGCACAGTGTAGGAAGTGGCAAAGTCTATGCGAGTGGAATTCTAGGTTTGATAGATCTACTCTATGTATGGTAATGTCTCTATGCATGCTAAGTGAGGTGCTATCTAAAATGATTCTAAGCTGTTCTATAGTACTGAAGCTGTCTAGCGATACACCACATATATTATACAGACAAACACTGATGTCACTGAATATAGAGACACACACCGATTCTAAAGCGCTACACTGAAGTACAAAATGGACTATTGTTTCGTCTTGGTCATCACACAGCATACATGTTGGATTAATTTCATTCTGATTAAATGCAGCTTTGTTAGTTTGTAGCATGTATGTTCCTGTTATTAGTTTCACTTTTATAGGTAATCTTAGCAGCTCTTGTTTCGAACTACTTCTGGTATGTAAGATGGGATATGTTGTTCCAATTTGATATTTATACGTATTGATATATGTAAGCGTAGTGTATGATTTGGTCTTTGTTTTATATTCCCAATATTGATTGACTGATTGTTTGATTCGATGACTTTTATTTTATTTACAGTTCATAACTTCCTGTACATCTGGTAGATCATATCTTGTTAAAATTTTGTCAATTTCAATAAAACATCTGTTACTATTATTATTTTTTATCGTTAGTTGCCTCACAGTAATTTGTTTTTCAGTACTATTATGAATCTAATTACATATGTTATGATACAAAGTTAGTGCTTTTACTTGTATTTGTGCTTCTATAGGTAGTTGACCAGATAAAATAAACGGCGCTTGGTCTGCTGCATATGTTAATCAGTGAGTCAAATGCCCGAAAACTTCCCTAGGGAAACACGGCTTCCTCAGAAAACAATTGCTGAAACCAATAGAAGAAAAGAAACAATACTCATGGAAAAGGGAACACATTATCTCTACCATAAAAAATATCCATCGATGTATACTTCGAGTTAAATTTGAAAATTTTAGATAGATTCTTAACCTTTCCCTCCAAAAAAAAAACAACACAGCAAAACAAACACAAAAATAACCCAAGGGTACTGAAATATAGTAGCAAAAAGTTACGATATAGTCTTTAGTTCTGCTATGATTATATTATAAGAGTTATTTACCTTGGAATCGGCAGGAGGCGCAGTTGATTATTTCGATTCATTGTCAAGTTTAATAATACTGAATTTGTGATTTAGCTGCAAAATAGTAAGTATTTGCATATTGTGTCATTCATTCATCTTTCAAATATTCTTCCTCGCGCAATTTGGACTTTTCATTTGCATAATTATTCTACGATTTCTGATTCACGTCTCATAATTATCTAATAACGTCAAGTTTTTGTGGGTGGGGTTATGTAAATAAACGATGAAAAATGTGAGTTTTCTTCATATCAAATCGACTAAAATATAATGTCATTCACACTTTTCAAGCATGATCTTACTGTTTGTAGAAGTAATGGATAGTTTTTACTGTGGATTTGCCATACATCGTATGGGTTTTCATTAATCTGTTATGCACCACATTATGCACAGCTATGATGACAGCTTATGTAATGAAATGATAAAATGAATTTGCATTGGGGGAAATAACTTAATTTAAATAACTATTAAATATTTTTCTATCATTTTATTCATGGCTGCTTTCTGGAATGTTAAATGTATATTAATGTCATTAAAATATACCTTGTTTAAAGTAACACATCCACGTTTGAACTTTTAAAAAAAAAATTTAATTGAGTTATGAGCACATTTCCCATACAAACATATGATCAATTAGCTGTGTATGAGCATATAAACACAATCCGGAACAAAATGATGCCCAAATTATAATGCGTGACTAACACTTTATAAAACAAGCGTGTAACTCACCCGAGTCAAAAAAAATTGTCAAAATGACTTTCAAGGCAGGTAAAGTACACTACGCACTAAAACATGAAGTTTTTTTAATACGACTCGCATAATTCAATTTGAAGCCAAGTTGGAATCCTCGGCAATTTAAAAATAATTTATAAAGCGTTTGTCACGCTTTATAATTTGGACATATTTTTTTATAATTCTAAAGCGTTCTGGATAGTGTTTGTTAGCACATATACAGCTCACTGACCATATATTTATGTATGGGAAATGTGCTCACAACTCAATTGAAAAACTTTTTAAAAAAGTTTAAACGTGGATGTGTTGCTTTAAATAAATAGTTACAAGTTGTATAAGTATTTAATTGACTTGATCAGCATCTTTTAGCTGATTACCATTTTCCTCAGGCTCTCAACATTTGGTCTGCCCATAGCTGATGTTGGCCATCAAAGCCAGTGGTTCAGTAAGTCCAGATAAATGTCGATCATTAGTTAGGCCCTTAGTTAAATGCTCTTAATAAACGAGCATCGGATAAAAATGTTTCTCTTTTATAGTATATTCAATTTCAGTGTTTTCTGTTTTCATTTTTGCATGTTTTTGATGTGTTACTGTAGACGTTAAATATAGACAGGGTCTAAAAATTGTGGATTTTACCAGCAGGGCTGGGACTTTTCATGTTTGGTAGATTCTTTTAGACTAAGGGCCTTTGAAATAAGTACAACTGCAGGCATTAATATAATTTTCACCTAAATTTACTTAATTTTAAACTGCAATGTGCTCATAAATTCAAAATCTGAGAATAATTTACCAGCTCTGGTCACAGCATACATGTGTACTGCATTAAATAAATTGCTTAATTTTTTGGTCACTGCAAAATAATTGGTCAATGGTTTCATCAATGGTTAGCATGGGTCTACTGCTTGTAATAGTTGGAGAGCCAATGCTTTTTTTTTTTTATTAAAAGGTCTTTTGGATCTAGCTAATAAAAAGCAAAGGTCTCGGATATTATGCATGTGTAGATGGCATAAAATTTAAATAATTTAAGTACTATGCTGAGGGTAAAGTACTGTTGTGGCAAAATTAGTTATTTTCACAAATTTAAATTGTATCCATTTATAGGTTTATGATATCATAAAAAAAATGTCTTGAAATTCAGTAAATGTCTCTAGATATAATTATGTGCAAAATGTATGCCTTAACTATAGTCAACCTAATGTAGAAGAACCTCTGCTGGTGTTTCTTCACCAGAGACAAGCACCAGTTATATCATATAACACTTCACAGACAATGAAAAAGCTAGTGCCTGAACCTAAAACTGAGACTGCTTCAACCAGGTATCTCATACTTGTCCTGCTTCAAGAGCCAACTAAATAAACAGAGGTGAAATAAAGAAAGAAATTAAAGTTGGTCAAACAGTAATATATCAAACCATGATACTTGAAGACATACAGTAAACAAGATTTATGATTTCTGGTTATGAATGTCGCATAATTGTAAATTCCTACTTTCTATTGTCAAGATTTATTTAACAAGATCATTATGGGTCAAAATATGCTTGAAATTCTGTGTGATGAACTCCTGGCAAAACTATTTTAAGACAACGTAGATTTTTTTAAGCAAGTAAACAGTATACTTTTGGAAGTAGCATGGTGATTCTGCCTGCTGCCTGACTGTTTAATATTGAGATCTATGTAGATCTACTAAGCTATATAAACCTGGTGACTGTTTTTCGTCAGAGGGTGGTATGTTTACATGAGCCAGGTGTTGTAGTAATTTTGTTTATATATTTCTCCTGTTTACATATTTTCTAATTATATCTGGAAAAACATAAGTTAGTATGCTGACTTTAGATTGAGTGATACACCAGATACTATATGCTCAATCCAAATAACAGAATTGATCATTGTAATCAGTAACATCTTGCATTTGGAAAACTCATTCTTCTATTTAACAAGAACTGGAACAAATTCCATTACACTTGTCCATTCTTCCTGTTCCTGGTCACTTGTACATGTATAATCTGCAACTGTTTAATTTTTCTTGCTTGTCATCAGGCTGTGTATCAAACTTCTGTTGGAAATGAACAAAATGAATAACTATTTGAATCAAAACCCTGCCTTGACTTTTGAAGAAATAGGCCTGTGTTTTCTGAGGAGGGAATTTTCCCATGTTGTTTCATTGGAAATTTATAAATGTTGACTAACTTCTTTATATGCTGTATATTTGGTATAATTGTGAGCCCATCGTCACAATCAATGTAATTAATTTAAAAAAAAAAATTCTCTCAGAGTCATTTTCAATAAAACTGTTTGGAAAAGTATATTTGGCTGGCAAAATCATTTGTACATTGGCCCTGTAAATGCCGGCTATAGATTGAATGTAAAAGTGACATTCATGATTGATATCAATGAGATGTCACACATTTGCACTTTCTTTTAAAAACAGTTTTATTCTTTTTTTTCTTCCATGTCAGGTATGATTATTAATTAAAATTTATTTATAAAATAAAAGTTAAAATCAAGTGGTAGCTCTCTGCAGGTGGAGGAGTCCAAATGTGTAGACTGGGTTTCCTTGTCTGTATCTCACATACACATATTTCAGTTAAAACATTAAATAACTGTGTTGCTAAATCCTGTTTCTATCTTAAATTTTTTATGCTATTTTCTGTTTAAAAATTTGTACAATTGATCGAAGTTGGGCTCGGTTAGCTCAGTCGATAGCACTTCTGACTTTCAATCCACAGTTTGAATCCCTGCTCGGCCAGTCTCCATGATGATTGATATGATATTGCATCTGATTGTCATTCACTGATTCGACACATGGGAAAGTTATCAATTTCTTGTGAAGATGGGTGTGTTTGAGTATTGGTTAACCTTTCAAGATCCCAGAAAAAGAGTGGATAGGTTAACAGATTGTCAGTTAGCCTGTGCTGGCATAAAATTTAAACAAATATTTCAAACAAACAAACACAACTGTTGATCAATCTATACATGACTCATGAAGACTTGTTTACATACCTTGCACATTCATTGCAACACATGTATTCATATACACATATCTAGTAAATAACACTAGATAAGCTGAAATGACCTTGACCAACTGTCAAACCTCATTTTTCTGTCCCTGTGTAAAATAGAAAAGGCATTCCAATATGTAAGGGAAGCATTCTCATTCTAAACCTACCATGTAACTGTGTCTTGCTGCATAGCTGGGAAGGTTAGACAAAAGACTCTCACAATCCTAGATTTATAAGGTCCCTGATCATGCTTCTTTTTTGTAAGAACTACTTACTTCTGTTACAAATAGTTGTAAAAATGTGTTTAAAAAATTGTTTGACACTACAAATTGATATTTCCTAGGAAATTTTCTATCACGAATATCAATTGAAAAAATGGATGATTGACATTTGCTGGGACAAATACACGTTTTAATGTTTTTGTCTTCGGTGACTGCAAATACCAGAGCTATGCCCCTTACCAAAATATAAACACAATTAATTAAGGGTCTTCATACATGTCGTCCGTGGCCTAGTGGTTAAGGGGTCCACCGTCTAAGATTCAAATCCCAGTGGCTGTACTTGGATAACTTCTGATGCGGCTGGTTACTCACCCAGCAGCTAATTAAATTGAGGGGTACCGAATGTCAAACAATCTGGCACCTGGCAAGGTGGTTTTCGGAAAGTTTCATAAGTCCAGTGTGGCTGGCCCTTTCAATAGGGTGACACTATAATAAACAAAAACATTATTTTGCTTAGATGTGCTTGTACAAGAATATTTTATTTTTATATTTGCATCACATTGACAAATATTTGTTAGAAGTTGTACTTAAAAACTGCTGTGTCCTTGTAAGTGGGGGATATTTTAAGTATCTGTCAACAAGGCTGACAAAGAAAATTTGTTCGTGAATTGTGAATTATGTACTTGGGTCTATTTTATTCCTTCTATTGACCATGGCAGTATATATTACGTCAGCTGTACAATAAAAACACAGCAGTAATAGGTACCTAATATAAAATTTGTTGGTTTTCTTGGTGACTCAACCACACCTGACAATGGACAACACCAACAGTGACAATATCTTACATCTGACCAAAATATTTATATAAAGATCAGGTAACCCAATAAATCAATGTGGATTAAACATGATCTGAGTCAGATAGGAAGTTAATATGCCACGATGAATCAGCTGTTATGATAAAGATCTAATTCTGTATTTAAATGTTCGTGCTTTGTGATTAAAGCTAGAGCACAGATATATGTATTTAAATTTAACTTACCAGTAAATAAGTTGACATTATGTGTTTGCGTTTACTTTCTGTATTAAATGCATCTTGTAATCATCCATATGTGTAACAGCGCACCGTGATGGTATTGGAGTATGTTGTAGGGTTTTCTCCAATCTGCCTATGTAAAGTCCCATTATATGGGGGACAAAATGGCCCCCAATTTCAAAGTGTGAGGGAAAACACTGATGTTGAGGAACAGATGGTGGTTGAGGTTGATAATATGGAGACTTGAATATCTAGTTTTGTGATTTTGCTTAAAACCCTAATTGAAGTTCCCGTTTGTTCGAAGTGAATGAATAAAAAAAAGTGCTCGGTGTTTTACCAGATAAATAACTGGTATTTTTGGTACTGTAAATGTTTGAATATGACAGAAAATTTTGCAAATACAGATCATCATAAGTCCACTGTCTGTAACGTTTACACAAATTTCACCTCACATATATGGTATATTGGTTATATATAAAAGACCTAAGTGTGAGCTTGCATTAAGTATTCAACCTAAGGAATCTACATTGTCACAGGGAAAATCAATGTCAGAGTGTGCTTTATATTAGATGCGTGTTCATAACAGATGATGGATGGCAGGATCGCCTGCCATTGTAATGAGGTTCAAGTTGGAATTATTTCCTGTCAAACTTGTGATTGTCGTATTTCCTCTGTGTTGCTAATAGTTAAGGCTGACTGGTTAAGTTCTGTATACATGATTGCTAGATTGCCGCAAATATTTGTTATTTGTCAGTTAAATCAAGATCTCGCCAGAAGTGAATATAGTTCTTTGACAAGCATTTTACTGTCTACATTTTTGTTCTATTAGTATTGTTACTATATTAATATTTTCAAAATTACAAACCAGACTTCTTTTTCACCAACATTTTACTTAAATACTTTTGAGATTAACTCAGTTTTGACTGGTTATTTATCTATTATATAATCAATATCAATGAAACTATATGCATTTCTACTGGAACCAGTCTCAATCATGATCACCTAGATTTTAGTTATAAAGTATTAAAGTATATCATTATGTTGGTGAAACATGAGCCAGGTACCAACTGCAATCTTAGAGACACTGTCATACCAGTGAGGTGTCGCTTATGCAGTGACCTTTTTCTCTTGAACTTTCGAATATGTCTTCATTGGGACTCTTTTTTTTTTTGTCGTAACAAGTCAGAAGTTGCCATAAAGTGTTTTAAAGTGAAAAAAGTATAAGTTACATAAATACCCAGAACCTTATAATATGCCCTTTTGAAAGATCTAACGCTTATGTGGAATACAGAAAATCTGCCACCAATTTTAGACAAACTTTTTTGAAAATTTCAGACAATGTAAATTTTGGAAATGTTTCCTCATAATTTGGTTGTAAAACTGAGGAACCTAATACATTGAGGATGTTGATTGATTGATTGAATAGTTTAGCGTCATTTTTATGCCATTGATGGTTAACAGATGATCAGTTAACCTAACCACTGTTTCCTGGGATCCTGGAAGGTCAACCAATACTCAAGCACAACCCATCTTCGAAAGCAACTGATAACTTTCCCACTTGAATGAGCAGTGAGAGACAAATGAAAATGAGACAAAATCTCGTATATCAATCATCACGGAGACTGTTGCTTGGCAGGGATTTGAACTCATGACCCCTGGATTGATAGTCTGTGAGACGCGCTAACGACTAAGCTAATTGGGCCCGGCTGAGGATTTATATATATATGTACATAAACATGGTCGTAATGTCGCCACATGATATTTTGTGCATTTTCTTAACAAGTATCAAAACTTGTGCTGTGCAAAATAAGAATTAAGTACAAACAGAATGCGCACATTGGTATCAAGCTTTGTAAAATCAATACATAATTGTCTGTTGATGTCGTATATAAATTTAAATAACGCTACTCCGATATTGGAAATACAAAAGTGTTTTATTCAGTAAAACATGACTGTGGTGTGATGTATATAATTATATAAATATAATATATTTAGGACTACAATATAAATTTATATATCTACACATATTCAATTTTTTTTTTTCAGTTTTTCTGGGTATTTGCATCTGTTTCCTACTCCAGTTGTGAATTCTGGCAGTAAAACACCATTGGTCTGTTCATATTTGCATTATCAAAAGTGACTGTTTTAGATTAAGATGGGAAACTTGAGTAAAAACACAGCCATTTTGTCTGCTTGCTAAATATTTGTATGCTAAAAGATCATATTCATACATATACGCTGGCATGTGATTGTCTTCAGCTGGAGATGTTCATGTAGTTTCTAGGATAATGGCAACTCGTCTCCTATCTGACTGCAATACTATAATTCACTCTTCCTTTGATGATTACATCATTAATATTATTTGCATTAGATGTATACCCAGATAAGCCATGCCGTTCCCCTTTGTATGTGACTTTCATATTCAGTCAAACCTGTCTTAAGCAGCCAGTCAAGGGAATGTGCAAAAGTGGCCTTTTAAGACAGGTTGTTGCTGAATACAGATTAATTTGCTCTGAAAGCATTGCAATAGGGAAAAAGCAAATGTGGATGCTTAATACAGGTGACTGCTGGCACAGGTTTTACTGTATATATGATATGCATCCATTGTTGACAAGCGGCAAAAATATCAATTCAGTTCCTTTCAACCAGCCAAAATTTCATGAACAGACAGTCCAGAAAGCTTCAATTTCTCATATTTCTGGCTTTTTGACATTTCTAAGACTTGCAGTAATTGGTCCTTAATTGTAAATGGCACAAGAGAGGAGCTGTAATTACCTGTGATCCACTAATTACCTGTGTACATACTGGAGGGATAAGTTACAATAACCTCATTACTGGAGGTATGTAACCTGTAGGAAGATAAGGAGATACCTGGAAACAGATGGGCCTGTTATGTGCTGCACATCTCTCACTGTATATGTGAGTGTGCTGGAAGTGGGCTTGGTTTTAGTGCAGGTGTTGTAATAGTTGTGTAAGTGGCATCCTTTTTTTTCCAGTTTTGTGGGGTTGCATCTGGTTTTGAATTGGGTTGATTCACTAATGCAGGTAGTGAGATATTGTGAGATACAGATATTGCAATTTTCTTTGAAATTGATAAGGCCAGCATCAGTAATGTATTTCTAGTAAGTTGGTTTATCATATGTCTTTTATGTTTGGTAGGTAAGTAGTAGAGGCAAGGTTTTCTGTTTTCTTTAGTTATTACAACTTATACAAATCACCCTCAAAGTTTTCCTGGGCAGAACCAGTACTATATGCATAATCAGAAAAAAGTGTATTGCTCAAGGACACCACACATAGCCATGGGGGAGGATCAAACCCATGACCCTCCAATCCTGGTTCGGTGCTCTACCACTAAACTATGCGCTCCACTTATATATGTATATAATTTTATAACGTATAATATGTAAACTCCTAAACAATACAGTTGGGTTGTTCCTCCAATTTTGTACTGAGTAAACAGATATTAACAGTTGAAGTAACCAATGTAACCATTTCTGATATTATCAGTAAATATCCATCATTACTTTGTCCGCTATACCTCCAGTTTGGTTTGGTTCTGTGCCAGGCAATCTTTGTGCATGAGTCTCCCTCCATACATCTTTGTTTATACACGGCAATCCTGGAAGATCATCTTGTATTTCCATTGTCATCCCCAGACAAAGACAGCCAGCGCTGCTGTAGTTGTAATGGGTTGTGTTTCTTGATTGAGGTTAGGAAAATATGTTCTGGATTTGAAGAATGTGAACTTTGTACTTCTGTAAGTATGTGGCCTTTGTGTGGTGTTGTAAATTTACAAGTCAGCGGTAATGTGGTGTGTGTTACTATTAGACTGTTTGCCAGCGTGTACCTGATACTCTGCTGTACAGTGTCAGGTAGTTGTCGTAATAATTTGTATCTTCTGTAAATACAGCGTGGCTGGTTAATACAAGGTGCTTTATGTGTAGAGATGCTGCTATATTTAAATATTATTTGATTACTGCAGCTGGCATTATATTGTACAGTGTCTACTTGTATTAGTTTTTACAATGCTAGAATTTTTACACACTTTTCAGAAACTAAAACATAAAATGTGCTCACTTGAGAATATTGACTCATAAGCACAGGGGGGGATGGTGATCCTGGTGGAACAATAATTATGTAGAAAATAAAATAAAGTTTGGCAGTGATTTTTGAGAAAATAATTAAGGTAGACTATTATGTGCCATAGGTCCAGCTGTGTAGGCTAGGCTTGAACCTATGACCTTGTGCGCCTGACCTTATAGGTTAAAAAAAACTGATACTTCTGAAAGGGTCTCCTTGTAATTATTTCATATTAGATTTTTGTTGGATTAATTATTAAATACAGGTCAAGTTAGATATTTGTTATTGTTGAATTTTACAGGAGTTGTGGCCCCTGAGTACTTGTTCTGCTCCGAAATGGACAGGTGAAAGCGATTAATTCACATATGCTCTGATGTTTCTTTGATATTAAGTGAAATGAATCAAAGTCTTCCTTGTTGACAATTGATCTGATCGAGAATGACTATCACCCCTCCCACTGGCCATGTTGTTTTGTTTGACCTTGTAAATACAGCGTAGTGTTTGCTTAAAAACATTGTCAGCTTGTCTAAGGAAAATGGGGATACTGGAACCAATATCGATCGCTGCTTGTTTGATTGACAGCCCGCATCATGTCAATTGACCTGACGCGGACAAACATTGTCACATGGCCAGTGAGTGGAGCAATAGTAGCTCTCGCTTCAGGTCAGTTGTCTCAGGAGTCTACTGACATTGTGGGTAACCTCGGTCAAGTCTTCAGCTTTGCAGACATATTTTAAGCAAGACAGCTAGTTTACCATTTATTTACTGAAGGCTAGAGGTCACACTACCTTGTAATGTACTTAGTTTCACACAAAATATAATGTATTACCTATAATGTGTTTAAAATGGCATAAAACCCCAGTCAAAATCTGAATTATTCCAGTGTTTGGTTAAGTATACAGTATCACACATGTGGTCACCCATAAAAATATAATTGCAAACATTTAATTGAAACATTTTTCACCAGACCTGTAGGTATAATACAGCGTACCACCGGGATTATCTAGAGTAAATATTAGTACTACTTCATCAAGATATATTTAGATCAAAAAGATATTTTTGTTAAACAGGATTTTTAGACCTTTAAGAGATAAAACATTTGCAGGCAGGATTGGGTTGAGCGAGTCTACAGATTAGACACTTGTACACATGTATCGGGTTTCAACACTTCAAATATTTTTAAATAGTACTATTATGTCTGTTGAACTAAATTTTTTATATATTTTTAACGTCAGTGGTTTGAATTCAGCAAAGGAATTTACAACATTGTTATAACTATGTTTTTTTTGTTTGGGTTTTATAATGATAATTATCATACATAAGTTATTTGTTCATTGCGCGATTTTGTTGTCGTAATTCGTTCTAAAACTACTTTACAAACAATGAATTCCATGGCACGATTGTGAGAGGTTTACGTTGAATGGGTAAATGTGAATGTAGCTGAATAGCTTGTAACATGTGAAGTGTAAATAAGTTTCAAAGTTTGAAGTTTTGTTTTATTCTGTAGCTGACATCCCCGACACATGTTTGTTTGTAATTTTATTTATGAGTTTTTGTGTCACTTGAGTGTGGAGGAGTTACTTACAAAAGGTAACACTTCTTTTGTTATGGTTTTCACTTGGGTGAAATGATGATTTTCTATAATCACATTCTTTAATTATAATGGTTGTCCTTTTTGGTGGCTTTCTGTGGGGGCAGAATTATTAGTTGTGCCTACTTGTACCATTTTCCCTAATCCAACATTTTTTCTAAAAGAACATCTTTAGATGTGATACTGATTTAATTAATTTTTAAAACAGGTTTTATACTGATATTTAAAGGACTCGTGAAACTACAAAACAACTGTTTTTAGTAATCTATGAGGCCATAATGAATTAGCTGCTAGATTATCAACCCCGCCCGTCCCTTATTTTTCATGCCAACCTGACCCTTTTAATTTCATAAAAAATAAAATATGAAAAAAGTCAAATAAAAAAATCATCCCAACTAAACTTCAATCTTTTTAAGAAAAATTTGGATGATAATCTAGCAATTAATTTATAATGGACTAATTAGTTTAGTAGTGAATAAATGTTATTTTACCATCTATAAGTTTGGTAGCGATATTAAAGTTAACATATGCAGTTTGTACTGTTTGTAGTGATATTAATTTATTATCAGTAAGTTTTGTAGTGATATTAATTTATTATCTGTAAGTTAGTTTTGTAGTGATATTAATTTATTATCTGTAAGTTTTGTATCTGTAAGTGATATTAATTTATTATCTGTAAGTTTTGTATCTGTAAGTTTCATAGTGATATTAATTTATTATCTGTAAGTTTTGTATCTGTAAGTTTTGTAGTGATATTAATTTATTATCTGTAAGTTTTGTAATGATATTAATTTATTATCTGTAAGTTTGTAGTGATTTTAATTTATTATCTGTAAGTTTTGTATCTGCAAGTTTTGTAGTGATATCAATTTATTATCTGTAAGTTTTGTAATGATATTAATTTATTATCTGTAAGTTTTGTAGTGATTTTAATTTATATCATCATTTCATCTAATGAAAGAATTGTTGACCAATACATTACATAAATAATTTCTCCCACAATTTTAAATTTCAGTAAAATTCCCAATTCCATGGACCCAGGGGTTTCCACTCCTATTAAATACTTATACTAAAAGGAACACTGTTTAAATACAGTAAATCGTGTGTTGTCAAATTTTAGAGATGTGTTATGTCTTTTAGACAAAATTCCAATATTATGCCATAATGATATAAAATAATGCATAAGTGATACTAAAACCGCAACATTCCTGTGACATCTGTAAAGGATAACATTGTGATAGGCAATTGGTTTATATTTCCAAATCTTTATTAATGATCACTTGGTAACATGCATTGGATGAAACCTGATTATAGTTTGTTTAAAGAGATAATTAGCGTTTGTAGTCTGTAAGTTTAAGGATTTTTGAAATAGCTCAACAGAACAACTTTTAACCTTTCATATAGCCGCTTTTGGACACCTAGTATAGAAGGCTTTGGACACCTCTAATATAGAAGGCTTTTGAACTATTGGGTGAATAATGTTTATATTAACTGACAGAGTGGAAAACAGTGCAGGAAGTGTTCAGATTGCTCCTTGTGAGCAATCTGAACTCTTCCTGCACTGTTTTCAAAGGCTTTCTGTGATTGGTGTGGGAAAATGCGTGTCTATGGAGTAAAGGGTTAACAGTTGGTGTACCCATTCAAAATATTTGTCCTCAGGACTGTGGGACTCACTTAGTGGCGAGGCCTTCATATGCAAACAATGAAGGCCTAGATTAGCCGGAAAGCATTTAAAATCTGATCAGGGTCTATATTGTTTGTAAGAGTAAATTAATCTTTGGAAGTTTTGATACATTTCTGTCTTGGCTGTGTAGAGCATCTGCTTTGCATGATGAAAGTCGTTATTTCGATCCCCTCCCAGGCCAAACCCAAAACTTGAAAAATGGTACTAGAAGCTTCCTCCCTTGGTGCTTAGGATAGTTCTAGGTCTTGTTGGCCTGGTGTCAGTAAAGTGTGACTGGGTGGGGTATCATACCATGTGTCTGCAGCATGATATTCCAGTGCTGTAGTGCTTAGAATACTGTGACTTTTTTGTCTTATCCCTTTTGCTTTCCGGTTCAATGATTTCTTGACCAAGTTATAACCCTTTGAAATTTCCAAATGAAGATTTTGCCCTTGCCAAAACTTGGCTCATAAATAAAAGATGCAAAACCTTGATGAGCAATTTTATTTATCCACTTTGCTGTTTTGTTCCATTGCAGTTTCACTTGCAGCCCTATCACAAGTCCTTAAACTCACCAGTTTTCAACATTACACTATGTTGTTAAGCATTTTAGTTAATTCTCACATTTGTATGAGGGGGGCCTGGGCCCGATTAGGTTAGTCGGTTAAGCGTCTGATTATCAAACCAGGGGTAGTGAGTTTGAATCCCCACCCGGCAACAGTCTCCGTGATGATTGAAATATTACATTGTGTCTCATTATCATTCATTTCTCACCTCTGATTCAAGTCAGAAAGTTATCAGTTAATTGCAGAGATGGGGTGTGCTCAAGTTCTGGTAAACCTTTCAGGATCCCATGAAACAGTGGTTAGGTAAACTGATCATCTGTTAGCCCTCGATGGCATAAAAATGATGCTAAATATTCAATCAATCAATCAACTGTATGAGAGGGAGACATAGTTTTTCACATAGAAACAATTTCTGGTAAATTATGTTAAAAATACATGATACAATAATAATACAGAAGAAACATTTTTAAAAACATGATTTGTTATTATTGTCATGAATTCTAGACAACTGTAATGCATGATGGGTGATTTTATGGGGAGATAACTGTTTGTTTTACAACCTTTGACGGTTTGTTACACTGTGATAGCTGAGATAAGTTGCTACTTTATGTAACAAACTGGGACATTCCTCACATAATCTTGTTACTGTGTCTGCTTGTTGGGGTGTTGTGGGGATACTCATGCATTTTGACATGTAACAGAGGGGCCCTTAAATAAGCTACTGGCAAAAACTGGGGTCCTTGCAGAAGTTTAAATTATTATACTTTTTTAATTTTACTTTTTGTGTAATAAATATATCAAAACAGATGTACAAAATTTAGCTTCATGTACAAATTATAAGTGTATTTTCTTGTACTGACAAAATGATGTTTTTTTTTAATGTTGTTTTTTACGTTATAAATAAATTCGTTAAAAAATCTTTATAGACTGAATTGAATTGCATTAATCACCATTTTAAGTTCATTCATAAGTCATATAGAATCCCCCTTGGACAGAATTTTTGTTTATAATTATTAATTTATACTCTAAAACTTATAAGAAATTAATAACATATTATTATGCTTCATGCACAGTTCTGATCCATCTGTCATCAACCCACAGCCCAGTTCACTCTGACTTGTACTCAACATTCATGTGACTTCTAAGGAGCAGACTTAGCGGCTGCCTAATAGAAGTGACTGCTAAGTACATGTAGGTTTGGTCGGGCCGAATTAAGTCAGTTAGCGCATCTGACTATCAATCCAGAGGTCGTGAGTTCTAATCCCCTCCCGGCTACAATCACCATTATGGTTGATATACGACATTGCATCTCATAATCATTCGTTTCTCACCACTGATTCAAGTTGGAAGGTTATCAGTTACTTGCGGAGATGGGGTGTGCTCAAGTACTGGTTAACCTTGCAGGATCCCAAAAATTGTACATGCTTTTATAATTGGTAATCATAGAAATTTGAAATATTGAATTACAGCAAGTATTCGCTCACTGCTCTCACATCAGAATTTAATGCACTCTATTTTCTACTTGCAGATTACTCTCCCTGTGTATTTGTACGAGTATGGATCTTTTAAACAGGAGGAAAGATAATGACATATTCTAGTTTGGATTTAATAAACATTTCTGGATTATTTATTTTCTCTTTGGATTATTGATACCACTCTCTATCACTACAGGTAAGTAAGTTAACGTCAATATTTTCCCTTAATTTGTGATTAATTAAACAAATGAATACATTATATTTCTTCCTGATTTCTATTACCGTATGACTCATTCTCAAACAGCACTTGACATCTCATTGAGGCGGAATTGAGGAAGATGTGTGAAGGAGAGAAAGAACGGGATTTTAAAAAGAATGTGTTCATTCTGGCATGTCTTTTGTTGCTATTATGCAATAATATAGGAGTAATTGGCTCGCCTCTGTCAGAGACTGAAGATGAGCTGTTTTGATTGCTGTCTGCCACTGTCCGTCCATTGACTTTTAGACTTTGAGCACACTATCACCTACATTTTTATCACATCTTAATAAATTTTCGCTGTTTTAATGTACCACCATAAGATCTCAGAAAAGTTCATGAACTGGCTAAATCATTATCGTGTCTCGTCATATCTGTGGTTATGCAGAAAAATTCATAATACATTGTAAAATAAGTTTAAAAAAGAGAGACATTAATGATTAACCTAACCAGTTTCCCGTTTTTCTTAGTTTTTTAACAAGAAAACTCCCTCCTAAGAATAATTCCATGGGAGAATTTTCAGTAAAATTAGGGGGAAATAGTATATTCCAGGGCAGGGTGAATGAGGGCCTGTATGTACTAAAGTGAAATCCTTTTTCTTCCCCTTCTTTGAAGAAAGTGTTAATCATACACAGAGCTGGCTTTTAATCCAAATAGCCAGCCCGATTAGCTCAGTCGTTAGCACGTCTGACTCTCAATCCAGGGGTCGTGAGTTTGAATCCTTGCTTGGCCACAATCTCCGTGATGTTTGATTTAGACAGTGTGTCTTATTATCATTCATCTTCCACCGCTGATTCAAGTGGGAAAGTTATCAGTTACTTGCGGAGATAGGGTGTGCTCGAGTACTGGTTTACCTTCCAGGATCCAAGGAAGCAGTGGTTAGGCTGATCATCTATTAGCCCTTGATGGCATAAAAATGATGCTAACTATTGAATCAGTCAATCAATCAATCAATCAATCAATCAATCGATTTATTCCAAATATTTCTATGTTCTCCCACCACCAGTGGCAGTATGCCTACTAGTTATGTAACACAAGTTCCACAAGTCGACTAAAACAAAATTCTATTGAGTCCTTTACATGTGAACTCAGAAATCTCTCTTTACAGTAAAAGTGTTACCCACATTCCATGGACATCAGGCTTGTCTGTGAGAAAATGTCTTGGAACATTTGGTTTTATCGCCTTTCAATTACAGGGGCTGGTGTCGATATACATTTTATATCCCTATATACACAGTCAAACGTGTGTTAGTGTCCACCTGTATTAAGCAACCACTTGTCTGAAGCAGCCACATTTTCTATTTCCCATTTTCATACTTAAAGAGCAAATTAACCTGTTTTAAGCAACAACCTGTGTTAAAAGGCCACTTTTGCTAGTTCCCTTGACTGGCTGCTTAACCTTTTACTACACAGATAAGAGTTTTCCCACACCAATCACAGAAGGCTTTTGAAAACAGTGCAGGAAGAGTTCAGATTGCTCATAACGAGCAATCTGAACACTTCCTGCACTGTTTTCCACTCTGTCAGTTAATATAAACATAATTCAACCATTGCTGATACGTCGTGAATTAATGCTTTCAATATTAAAGGTGTCCAAAGGCGTTTTAATGAAGTAAAGGGTTAAGACAAGTTTTACTGTTTATAGTTTAATATTTTTTATATATGAATAAAAGTATATTTACATTAGTTTCTCAACAACACCAACTTCAAAAACAGTAACAAAGAGTTATATAATTACACCATTGACTTGGTGCATAACATGCAGAGAAATTACGTCTTTGTTTTCTTCAGCTATGGTAAATACCACATGCAGCAATTTGCATTGTGTTGTATAGTGCATTATTGATGTTTTTTGGCATGCCATGGATTACACAAC
Organism: Panopea generosa; assembly: GCA_029582155.1. Lineage (NCBI taxonomy): Eukaryota > Metazoa > Mollusca > Bivalvia > Adapedonta > Hiatellidae > Panopea > Panopea generosa. Next base: position 78,728,581 of record CM055898.1, on the reverse strand, counting down.
ATTTCGATCATAATTATCAGGTTTGTCAGAATGAATGATCTAGGGCCGTTTTTCTGGCAGGAAAATACCAACATCTGACGTGACTTTTTGTTGATGTTAACTTTGTTGTAGGAATTGATTTCATTGCTCTAGCAGCTGTGTGCCATTATATGTTTTATATTGTACTGTGAAAGCTACCTTAAGATCATTTTATGTTTTATCAATTATCATTTCCTGCATCAGTGCTCGCCGTTTTGTTATAATCTGATTCATGAATTTATAATCTGCACTTTCTAATCAATTAGAAATCAAGCTCCCCTGGTCTTTGTAATTTGTTAATCATGATGTCGGAGATGTAAATAGCATTGACTGGTTTTTCCATGATCAACTAATTCAGGGTTTTCTGGCAGAGGTACCTTGTTTTGACTGGTATGCATGAGTTAAAGATACTATTTATGTATTTAATGATCATCCCTATTAACAATTTTTAAAGTTTGTTTAATAGCATTTTTAGTCATATGACATACAGGGTTTGCTACCAGAGGTAACCTGTGTTGAGATCACCTTCCCATTTATCATGGACAATTTAAGATCAAGGTCTGTTTATATAATTCCCAGCTAGTTCTATTAGAGAACCAAGTTGTACTTATTGATCAGCCCGGGCTATATCATGCCACATCTCCATACATCTGCCTATTGTCATGGTATCTTGTCACTTCCAATACATACTCTACAGTTTATATCACAATTCTGTTGTACTTATTGATCAGCCCGGGCTGTATCATGCCACATCTCCATACACCTGCCTATTGTCATGGTATCTTGTCACTTCCAATACTTACTCTACAGTTTATAACAATTCTGTTGTACTTATTGATCAGCCCGGGCTGTATCATGCCACATCTCCATACACCTGCCTATTGTCATGGTATCTTGTCACTTCCAATACTTACTCTACAGTTTATAACAATTCTGTTGTACTTATTGATCAGCCCGGGCTGTATCATGCCACATCTCCATACACCTGCCTATTGTCATGGTATCTTGTCACTTCCAATACTTACTCTACAGTTTATAACAATTCTGTTGTACTTATTGGTCAGCCCGGGCTGTATCATGCCACTTCTCCATACATCTGCCTATTGTCATGGTATCTTGTCACTTCCAATACATACTCTACAGCTTATATCACAATTCTGTTGTACTTATTGGTCAGCCCGGGCTATATCATGCCATATCTCCATACATCATTCTGCTTATTATCATGGTATCTTGTCACTTCCAATACTTACTTTACAGTTAATATCACAATTCTGTTCTCTATTTCCTTATATGGAATTGTTTTGTGTTGTACTATAAATACTATTTAATGGTTTGATATATTTGACCTAGATTAGTGATTTTACATAATAGTTAAAAATAAACTCCTATTTTTCTTTGTGTGTTCTTTGGCCTTTTTTGAGTCAAAACTTGCTATATATATATTCAACAGAATTCAAAATGGCTGTAACTGCTAAATGTGAACATTACCATATTGCCATAAAGTACAGTGAGGATGTGTCATATGTGTAGTTGAAAATTATGATTAATATTACTTTTACTAATATCTGAACAGTTTTGAATAAGTTCATATTTAATATGTTGTTAGCCACAGCAGTAGTCTTGTGGTAGAGCATCTGCCTCATATGCGGAGGGTCACTGGTTCGATCCCCAGCCGGTTATTACCAAAAACTTGAAAAATGGTTCTTGAAGCATTCTTGCTTGGTGCCCAGCATTAAGAGGATAGTTCTAGGTCTGGTCGGCGCAGTGTCAGTATAACGTGACTGGGTGGGTGATCATACCATGTGTCTGCGGCATGATATTCCACTATTCCATTGCGGCAGCACTCGGGATACTGTCTCAAGTAGACATTGTTGCAATATGACTGAAATATTGTTGAAAGCAATGCTAAACACCATACAATAACAATGTATATATGATCAGTTAATGTTAGTTTATACTAATTTATTTTAGCTCAATTGCAATGTAAGCTCCGAGCTTATATGAACCGCTCTCGAGTCCGCTTCCTGGGTAATTTAACCAGTGTTGTATAATGAGAGGCATTGGGTCAACTGGGGGATCGAACCCACAACCTCTGGTGTGAGCAGTCAACACTCTATCCATTACACTACCACCCCACATTCACTGTCTGTTATCAATTCAGTTAATGTTAAAAGGAAATGCATAAAATATAATATATGTTTATGTACCTAGAAGATAATAATTAATAGAGTGTGGTGAATATGAGCCACAAGGGACATTTCTGACATATTTTCTTGCTTAATTAATATCTAGCAGTGATGAATTGATTAGTCTAATTGTGGTTTTGGTCTGTAGTATAATATCATGTCAGTTACAGGACACGATGAAAGGTGTGTTTTCGTTACGCGCCTTAAATGGCCATAAACCATAACAGGCACAGTGACATGTTAAGTTGTTGTTTTTGTCACTTCTACTGGTTGTAAACCATAGCCGACTCTGTGGTAAAGTGTCATCTTTGCATTCAGTATGTAGGATATTGAGCCCTCAAAACATCCTTGACTGAGGGGTTCTCAAAGGCTGAGTGGTCTAAGGCACCATCTCAAGATCACTTACCTCCCACTGCTAAAGTCGTAGGTTCAAGTCCCACTCACTTCAGAATCTTTAATGTCAGAAAGTTTGCCAGTTTCTTGCGGAAAGACAGTGGTTCTACTCAGATTCATTTTCCTCCACCAATAAAACTGGATATGCCATATATAGCCTGAAATATGTTGAAATGGCAGTCAACCCCATTAAAAAAAGATCATTCCTGACTGGCGGAGTTGTTGTGGGTAGGTCTAAAGTGGCAAACACACTATTTTTAATATAGACATTGTCAATGTATTGTGACTGGGTTGGATAATCATGCCATTTTTCCATGTGGCACTCCTTATATGATCAACTGAACAAATACGTGATGAAAGTGACACCTTCAAATATAATTAAATACCATACAATCATATTGAGATTGTGAGGCATTGATTTATACAGGAGAACCATATTTGGATATGCAAGTAAAACATTCTGGTGTACAACATAAGTACAATGTGAGTTCAAAAAAAGATGACAAATTTATGTTAGTGTGTCTGTAATCTTTTAAAAATAACTGTGCTACATGTATTTGAATACAAACATATGCTGATACATGTATTATGGACAAGTCTCTTACTTGTAACTATCTCAGTTTTTGGGTTGAATAAAAAGAATGAAGTTGGTGTGTTATTTAAAAAGTACAGCCCTTTCATTCATATTTTTAGGCAAGAAATTTAAATAGAGTTACTCGATGTCATCAACCATTCTCTACAGAAAACCTACAGATTAACAAAGGGTTGATCTTTAAAAGACTTGAGCCAGATGTACAAAGAGGAAACCATTAGCTTGAGTGTGCTCGTTGATTCGTTTTACTGTCCAGCTCATTGTTTATAACTTCAACAGTTTCTTGATTACCTCCCTTCTTTGTGAAAGACAGGACAAAAAAGTATCTCATCATTATCATCATCTTTTGTTACATCATTTAAAAAGTATCATCATCATAAGTATCTGTCATAATATTATGTCATCTTTCAACAAGTATTATCATCATTATTATCTTTTGTCACATATCATCATTTAACCAGTATTATCTTCACCATCATCACAGTGCTCCAAGAATAGGATAGCCCGATGCCCGGGGCTTGTCAAATCTGGATCCGGGCATGTGCCTTTTTCAAAGTTACTTGCCCGTCGGGCTTGTCTTAAAAATCGGACAAGCTAGTTTTCACAATACACAGGTCTGTAAATATCTCTATTCGATACAACACAGGTCAAACTGTTGTTTATAGACCGTAACTAATCAGTATAAACAATTGACCCCTGCGGTGTTTATCACACCACATGCCCGATAATGCGACTTTGGAAAACCTCTCATGCATATTCATTTATCTATTTTTATACCTCTAATGTGATTGGTGGATAGCTTTGAATATAAATTAATCTATTTTTAATAACCGCTCTGATTGGTCGTATATCTACGACCAAGGTACACGTTTCTTACCACCTACCCGAGCAAAGACAAAAAAAGACGATGACGTAATTCGCGGGTGTCTCTCAAATTCTCCATTATGAAGAGTATAAAATATCTCCCTTTGCCAAAATGGTAACGATTTCTAAAATCTGATTATGTTTTTGCAGATAATTTGCGATCGATCGCGTTATGTAAAATGTCAACGTTAGGTCTGGTAATTTTATTAATATTTCGTAGATTTACAATAATTGGAACTGTATGTATATAAATTTTCTTCTGTGAAAACGTGTAAGTTAATATTTAAATTGTGTTTACGGCAAAGAAAAATGTGGGTGGGGTATTATAGTAATAAACATTGCTTTTTGGTTGTGTGGTTTCAGCGCATAATTTTCTTTGGTATGATTTAAATATTGAAACCAACAATTAAGATGAATTATGTGGGTTTTTTTTAATATTTGAAATATAGTTGACTAGTTGCACTTTCTAGACATTTGAAGGCTGTAAAGTGACCGCGGTCACCCATCCAAGTACTAACTCCGTACTTCATTGCTTAACTTCCAGTACAGTCAGTGCACTTCAACCGTGTCGCTGTAAAAGCTAGCTTAACAGCGAGGCTGTTGTAAGTGACCTATGTACATTCACTACACTCCTCCCCTCTTTAACCTTTAGGGCTTAGCCCCAACTGCACAGCCTGTGGCTTCTCGCAGTTCCTGGCCATATCCCGCCCATCCCAAGGAAAGAAAGATTCGTGCAGACGCAGGTTCAAAAGTTAATCATAGTGGCCATTAAAGTGACCGCGGTTACCCATCCAAGTACTAACCCCGTACTTTGTTGCTTAACTTCCAATACAATCAGTGCACTTCAACCATGTCGCTGTAAAAGCTAGCTTAACAGCAAGGCTATTGTAAGTGACCTATGTACATTCACTACAGCTATCGAAGACTGCATTTATTTATCATACTGCCAAGTTCTCTTGGATAGATTGAATAGCTTTGCAGGCTTGACATTTCCATAATTGTATGTTATGACAGCAATAATAAGAAAACAAGAGAAAGATATTTAAAATAAGGTTTTAAATAAACTCCTGCTCCCACACTGCCACTGAATCGACAGAACAGAAATGAGTCAATAAAGAACAAAGATTAAATACAATATAATAAGTTGGACATACTGACAGACATAGTCAGTTCTCCCTAAATTCTCTCACTTCTCCCAGTCTTATTCAAACTCTAAAACTTGTGATTGAGACATGCATAATGTTAAGGGGAGCTAACCCTACATAAAATTAATACATTTAAGTCTATGTTTACATATTTCATATTATACCTTAAGGTGTATTGGTAATAAAAATCTGGGCATGTGAACCGTTGATCAGGGCAAGTTATTTTTCAGCCAGGGCAAGTAGATTTTTTCAACCTACTTGCCCTGGGCTAGTCCCAAATTTTTTTTTTCTTGGAGCACTGCATCATCATTATCGTCATCATCATCACTAACACTTTATCATTATACATATAACCTAACTATCATCATCAGCAACTATTATTGTCCTTGCCATTCTTATGTTTTGATGATATATATCACTAATTTTTATCATCTTTTGATGTCATTATCTTGCAACAGCAGTATCTATATGATTACCATCATCAGCATTATCATGACTACAACTGCTGCTGTAATATCTAAAATTGATATTGTGATGCTGAACATCGACATCAATGTCCTTAATTAATGTCATTATTGTCGTAGACAAAATATTTTACATGGGGATATTCATAAATCATCAGATAGTTTACTACCATAAAACTGTAGTGAGAGGTAGTTATCATCAAAGATGGTGGGGTTTGACAAATTGCATATTTACCATGGCAACACAAGCTAAAACTAACAAGGATATTATAGACTGATGTGTTTGTGGTGGCAGGCTTCTGTTTCACCAAAATTTTAATTAAATACTTAATAACTTAACTAAGTTTTGACTGGTTATTTATCAATTATATAATCAATATCAATGAAACCATATACAGTTTATTGAAACCAGTCTATAATCATGATTACCTGGCTGCTTTTCTTAGAAAGAAGTATGTAAGTATATATTGATGAAGCAGGAGCCTGGAACATTTTCTGACTATTGCACTAGGTTGGTTGTCTGGCAATTTCCACACATTGTCATTATCCACATGTTCACCACAGGAACGTAATTTTTGTTAGATACAGTCTTCATTGTTTTACATTGTTGATTGAATATTTAGCATCATTTTTATGCCATTGAGGGCTTATAGATAGGGCTTATATATATAGTTAACCTAAACACTGTTTCCTGAGAACCTGAAAGGTTAACCAGTACTCGAGCATACCCCATCCCCGTAAGTCACTGATAACTTTCCCACTTGAATCAGCAGTGAGAGACGAATGATAATAAGGCACAATATCATATATCAATCATTATGGAGACTGTTGCCGGGCGGGTATTTGAACTTACGACACCTGAATTGATAGTCAGTTGCGTTAATGACTGAACTAATCAGGCCCAGCTAATACACATTGTTTTACAGCCCAGTATTAACTTACATGGTGACATTTCCAATACATGCATTCATATTTTTAATTTTTCATGGTCCCTTTTTTTCTGCTTCATGATGACCATACAGACCATTTTATTAATTGTTTGCATATGCTTGTACTGGTTCTACTTGGGAAGACTTCGAGCATGATTTTTATAAGCCGTAATAACTTGTTTCACAATCAAAGTAAATTAATAACTTTAGACTAAAAATGTTTACCTAGAACCAAACTAAACAAATATGAAACATCATATTTTCTTAAATCGTGATTTTATCATAAAAAAAATAACTTAAGGCCATAATAAATTAATTGCTAGACTATATTTCCCTCTTGCCCCCTAATTTTCATGCTGCCCCAACCCTTTTTATTTTCATTAAAAAAAAAATATTTAAAAAATTAAAAATAAAATCCTTCCATCCTCGTTTTTAAGAAAAATTTAGATGATAATCTAGCAATTTATTTAAAATAGCTTAATATGATAATATGCATTTCATGATATTTAGAAGGCTAAGTTATATAATAACGTGTTGGGTCTAGTGATATCAGTGTTGGACATATTAAAAATATTTACTTACAACATTAAATAGTAGAGATGCCACAGTATTGGAGGGTCTACTTGAGTTTACTAAGTAGCCGATTAAGTGGATTATATTGATAGTTGGTTAGTCCGGAAATAGTCAAGTGAATGGGACCGCAAGACTCTAGCTGATATCATTCAAGTGTAATAGAAAGCTGTTTGATACAACAGAAATAAAATTATATCCTTACTTCATGTGGGACAGTGACAGTGTAACAACCAGTTAATGACTTGCTACGAGGTGTTGTCAGAAATGGGTTGGCTCTTCTCCATCTGTCTACCGTACTAAGTCTTGTAAATATTCCTGTTTTATCTAATTATCCAGTTATTTTAACGACAATCATAATAATCGTGTCAGTTATACCGTTTGCAATTAAATGTCAACCCAGATCAGTGTCTATATTGTTTTGTTATTAGTCGATAAATTTGTGTAATCATCGTTATTCTAAGTTATAATGGAAGACTCCAAAAATAAGGAATGAGAAATGGGGGAGGTGGGAGGATTTTTTTATTATTATTATTTCAGTCCATGTTCTAGATAAATAAGGTTCTAGTCATAAAAAAGACCTGCTTAAATATTGCGTCAGTTGCCGTCCGTTCTTATAACTGGTTAGCCAATCAAAATAAGGTTTACAAAAAAAGTAATCATCTTCGCCTGTCATAACCGTAAACAAAACAATGTAATAAAACATTTATGCTTTCCAATATTATAACAATAACAATAAGACTTAGTACTTGTGACCGCTACTGATCAATGAAAAACGGTGTTGTGTATGCTTTAACAGGTGGTTTAACAAAGTCATAGTTAGATATGGTACTAAATAAGTTAGCAGGTGGTTTAACATAGAGGAAGAGGAAGTTGTTGACAAGGGATGGACAAGATGAATCTAGTGTATTCCATTTAGTATAAACTGGATGGTCCTATAAATGTTATTAAGTGAGCATGTTAAAGATGTATTGGGTGGGGGTGAGGGGGGGGGGTAATAACCTGTTAATAATTTAAATGATTGATTTAAAACCAAATGGGATTTAAAAAAAGTGTGAACATATGTTATTGACAGGTTTCATCTATAAAGAGTGCTAATTTAGAAGAGTATGGTATTTAATTTTTCATTTCAATATTTATTGTTTGTATGTATTATCCATATTGCACTTATACATACCCCGTCGGTCACATGGTACAGTGATCAAGTGATCGAGTCACATACATGTGCTGGTTTGTTTGTCTTTGTTATCACTTATCCATATGATGAGTTTCTGTTTATGATCAATCGTTTCACGTGTGGGTGGAGAGATTTCCCAATTATCTACATCTTTGTTAACTACTTACACCATATCATGTTTTGTGGTAAGGTATTTTGGAATAATGAAGTGATGTTTCAGTACAAATAATTTTGGCATGAAATGAGCTTAAGAACAAAAGAAATCATGCGCTACCGCATACTTAATAAACAACAACAAACACTGAGAGAGTATACAGAATGTTTACCATTCTCCCCAACATGACTACCTGTAACTAACTGTTGTTAATTATGGGGAAAAAATCAAACTAATTAATAATTTTTTATGAGATACATAGGTACAGAAGCACTTTCTATGTTTTTAAAAGTAAAAGTACACCTCGCCAATTAGTGATCAGGACAGTTTATGATTGACAGGCCTATTGACAGCATGATATATATCACACTAAATATTTACCCAGGATGCATTGACTGATTAGTTTTACTTCCTGTAAAGTGTATGAACTCAGCTTGTTATGTTTGTAAATAGATTTTCTTAATGTTTGACGCGAGCGAATGATTGATAACTTATTGTTCAGGTGATAGATGATAGAGAAGTATTGATCATTGTTCTTGGGGACTTGGAGACTTAATCAGGGATTATAATAGTTTATTATTCAGGAGTATATTATATAAAGAGTGGAATTATAATCTCCGGCACTCAGATATTGATATATGGTAATGGTTAAGGTGGGTTTAATTGTGTCGGAATATTGTCGCAGAAGGAATTAAGTGTTTCGTTACAGTACATCAGGCTGCAGGGAGCGAATGTCTACATTATAATGATGTGAGCCCATTACTGTTGGATAATTTTGTGATTATAATATTTGACAAAAATAAAACAGTGAAAACTTGAATCAGATAAAATCTGAAGAGTTAATTAGGTAATTAATTTTGAGAAAATAAAATTGTAATTATGACAGCAATATAAAGCCAGGAAAGGCATTAAATATTAAATTAAAAATTACTAAAAAGTGATTGTTGCAATAAAATATGTTATTTGTTTAACAGAAGCAAACAAATTTAATTATTAAGTGAAAGAAAATTAATTTAAAGTGGTAATGATTTTTATGTGTGCGATATATCGGTGTTGCAGTGTAACATAATTATTAGGATTTCGAACCTTAACTTGGATTATGTTGTTATTGGGATCAGACTTGGATATCGGAGTTTCGGGAGTGCCAGGCAGTCATGGTAAGTTCTGGGGCTTTTCTTTGTGACAATACCCAAGACCAAAGATCACCGGTCATAATGAATATATGAAAAAATTACAGTGTTTCAAGTAAACAGCAAATATTTTTATTAAATCACTAGTTAGTTGTTTAAATGCGCTGCGATGGCTAGAATTGCACGAGGGTCCTCCGTGGCCGAGTGGTCTAAGGCGCCGTCTCAAGATCACTTACCTCTCACCGCTATGGTCGTAGGTTCGAGTCCCGCTCGCTCCAAAAACTTTATGTGAGAAAGTTTCCAGTTACTTGCGGAAGGACGGTGGTTCTACTCATTCTGACTCAGTCTGAGGTCTTCCTCCACCAGTAAAACTGGATATGCCATATATAACCTGAAATGTGTTGAAAATGACGTTAACCCCATTAAAAAAAAAAAAAATTAAATGTGCTGAATATTACAGCAGACTACTATAAAAGGGGAGATATATATATATATATCATTGCCTGAGCTGTTTTTACCGTGTATGTATCAGCAGAATTAACGTGTATTAAAAAAAGTTAGTGGGCCAGGTTAGCTCAGTCAGTACAGCCACAGTCTCTGTGATAATTGATATACAACATTGTGTCTCATTGTCATTAGTCTCTCATCGCTGATTCAAGTGGGAAAGTTATCATTTACTTGCCAGGATCCCAGAAAACAGTGGATAGGCTAACTGATCATCTGTCAGCCCAAAATGGCATAGAAATGATGCTAAACTTTCAAAACAAACAAGTAAACAAAGCTAATTAACTAAGTTAGTGAATGTCCACAACTACAGTCTGTACTGTCCAATTAGAGAACTAATTGATTTTCTTATCTGCGTACATGTCATGTAATGATAGACAGCAGATGTTGTACTGTTGACAGTATTGTGCAACTTGCTCACATAAAAAGGGAATTAGGCCTGAGGGTTCAAGATAAGTGTTGTCCATGTGTCCGTGTGTCATGGTGACACGACCCCATGGCAAAAAAAGTTGAAGATGAAACATTGTGATAAAAGAATTGAATTAAATCAGTTTTGTTTTTAAAAAGTCATTGTACATATTTATTGTACTCATAGACTACAGTTAGCTAGAAAGTCCTGGAATTATAATTACCAACATTCAGTTTATCAAGTCAATTTATATAAACTATTTATAATAGATATAAAATGATTGTAGCTTTTTTGGAAATTAGGTACCATCATTATATGGATTTTTTTTTACAATACTTAAAGCTATTATATTCTTTTCCCATTGTTTTCCCATTCCTTCAGGATGTCGTTGCGATGTGTGCTTAAATATAATTTGGCAAATGTACAAAAATATAACGTTTTGCTGACAGACTCCATTATCGCTGTCTTGCAATATTGTGGAACTTTAATCGTAACAGAGTAAAGTACCCATATTGCGCAATCCGCCAGCCATCATGTAAATGTTCCATGATTCTCTTTTGTGGTGAATATTGATTATGGGCACACTTCTTTTGTTGTTCATCTAAATAATTAAACCAATATCACTTAAAAGTGCACAGGCGGATAATAATGGGTCTTTAATCTTGTTTTATTGTTTACGAGTAAATTCAGGCCATCACAGAATGCATAAACTATACTGCTTTTAGTTTACTATAATTTTTTTATGTGCCTTTATTAATTAACTTTATTTGTATGTTGGCCTTGTTATCAAGGAAAATTATGACGTCATATAATGGAAAATCGGCCAATACGAATCTTTGGACATAAAACTAGGCCATGGGCGATATGAAATCATTAATTTAAGGCCATTATAAATTAATTGCTAGATTCTCATCCAGTTGTTCTTAAAAAGCGGGATTGTGGCGATTTTTTTTTTGATTTTTGATTTTTTTTTTATAAAAATAAAAATGGTCGGGGCAGCATGAGAATTAATGGGAGGGGAGGGATGATAATCAAGCAAATAATTTTATTATGGCCTAATAACCTTATATTATATATGTCCCTGTTGACGCTATAACAAACAAGGTAGACCCAGCTGTGTCTGAGGCTACATACTAGATTCTGCAGTAATTGGCAGATCAGTTTGGGAGTTGTGCCCAAGGCTACATACTAGATGCTGTAGTAATTGGCAGATCAGTTTGGGAGTTGTTCCCGAGGCTACATACTAGATGCTGCAGTAATTGGCAGATCAGTTTGGGAGTTGTGCCCAAGGCTACATACTAGATGCTGCAGTAATTGGCAGATCAGTTTGGGAGTTGTTCCCGAGGCTACATACTAGATGCTGCAGTAATTGGCAGATCAGTTTGGAAGTTGTTCCCGAGGCTACATACTAGATGCTGCAGTAATTGGCAGATCAGTTTGGGAGTTGTTCCCGAGGCTACATACTAGATGCTGCAGTAATTGGCAGATCAGTATGTAATAACAGACCTGATGAGTGGCCCGGAATGTCTATTGTCTGTAATCATTGTAGCAATCATGATATATATCACAGTGGAACAATTGTGCTGTTATTGTTGTTGAACATATCATGGCTTCTACTGTTATATCACAGCTGATCTGTCACAGTAAATATTGTATCATACTGTTGTTATATCCGTAATGTGTTGTATCATAGCTGTAGTTGTTATATCACATCAGGTGTTGTATCATAGCTGTAGTTGTATTATAGCTTCTGTTGTTATATCACAGCAGGTGTTGTATCATAGCTGTAGTTGTATTATAGCTTCTGTTGTTATATCACAGCAGGTGTTGTATCATAGCTGTAGTTGTATTATAGCTTCTGTTGTTATATCACAGCAGGTGTTGTATCATAGCTGTAGTTGTATTATAGCTTCTGTTTTTATATCATAACAGGTGTTGTTTCATAGCTGTAGTTGTATTATAGCTTTTGTTGTTACATCACAGCTGCAGTTGTATCACAGCAGGTGTTCCATCATTGTTACTGCTGTTACAACACAGCTGGTGCTGTATCACATCTGGTGTTGTATCATAGTTACTGCTGTTATATCACAGCTGCTGTTGTATCACAGCAGGTGTTGCATCATAGTTACTGCTGTTGTATCACATCAGGTGTTGTATCATAGTTACTGCCATAACATCACATCAGGTGTTATATCACAGCAGGTGTTGTATCATAGTTACTGCTGTTACATCACATCAGGTGATGTATCTTATCAGGTGATGTATCATAATTACTGCTGTATATCACAGCTGTAGTTATATTATAGTTACTGCTATATTTCACATCAGGTGTTGTATCATAGCTGTAGTTGTATCATAGTTTCTGATGTTGTATCACAGAAGGTGTTGTATCATAGCTGTAGTTGTATCATAGCTTCTATTGTTACATCACATCAGATGTTGTATCATAGCTGTAGTTGTATCATAGCTTCTGTTGTTATATCACATCAGGTGTTGTATCACAGCAGGTGTTGTATCATAGCTGTAGTTGTATCATAACTTCTGTTGTTATATCACATCATGTGTTATATCACATCAGGTGTTGTATCACAGCAGGTGTTGTATCATAGCTGTAGTTGTATCATAGCCTTTGCCATTACATCACAGCTGCTGTTGTACCATATTTACTGCTGTTATATCACAGCTGTTGTATCATAGTTACTGCTGTTGTATCATAGTTAACTGCTGTTATATCACAGCAGGTGTTGTCTCATAGTTACTGCTGTCATATCACAGCTGTTGTATCATAGTTGCTGCTGTTATATCACAGCTGTTGTAACATATTTACTGCTGTTATATCACAGTGGATATATGTTATAATTGTTGTACAATAGTGCTGTTATATCACAGCTGCTGTTGAGGCTGTGCGATTGCTGCATAAAAGCTTGTAGAATAGCACTGCTGTAATTGTTACTCTAACGGTTACTGCTGTTATAACTGGTATTACTGCTGTTATAGATACTATCACATACACAGTTTGCTGTTATACCATTCTGATGTTTTTGTATGTTATTGAATTGTGTCATAATTGCTTCTTGTTGTATTAATCTGTCTGGCATGGCAGCAGAACATGAGCAATAAAATCATGACTAATCAAGTAGGCATCAGCTACCATTGATCCAGTCTGTATTAATAATGCATACCGTCATACCTAATATCATGTGTAATAGGAGATATTCACTTACACATTATATAAGACAGGTTTAAAATGGGTAACTTAGGTGATACTTAAACATTTATACCAAATCTCTTAATTGTTTTTCTGATGTTTTAAATCATTAGTGATGATATTCGGATCTGATCTGACCATTTCCCATTTAGCTATTTGTCCTGCCAACATGATAAATACACTGCAGAGCACAGCAAACAAAAATCTTTCATAAAGGATGGCCTAGCTGCATGAACGTGTCAAAAGAATAACTGTAAATAGAGAATACCATGTTAGTTTCTGATATTTTCAACATAATCAGGTGAGGCTTAGAAAAAAACAACAAGATAGGCTCTGCTGAACCTGATAAAGTTGATAATATCAGACACTAACATGGTATTCTATTTATCATGTCAATATTTCTAATTTGTCTGTTTTACGAAATTGAAAGTCAGCATCAAACATTTCTTACATTTAGAGATGTCACAATGTATAATTATACATAATGACGTCATGTACCTGATAAACTTCCATTGGTGTGATAAACCTATGTTTATCAGGCAGGCAGTTTATCATAAAAAATGAATGCATTGACATGATAAAAGTTGTTTTTACCCATATCTAATTATAGGGAAAACCCAATGTGAAACCTGTGTTCCAGACAATGTCTTTTGTATTGATTCTCCTCAGAATGATAATGGGTAAATTGATTCTAAAACTTAAATATCTGATTTACATAACAATACAGAATCATTTTCAAACCAAGCATGAGAATATTTCTGTCTGATACATTGTTATGATGTGTATTGTTAATAAGATGGTTTATTCAGATGTGTTGCAAGAAAGTGATTTTAGTCTGAATTTATATACAGGATATATATGTATAATTTAGCCTCATTCATTCATTCATTCATTCATTCATTCATTCATTCATTCATTCATTCATTTAATGCAGCTAAATGTTAGTTTATACTCAAGTAGTAAGTCAGTGTTGATAAAAACTGATCTTGTTTGCATGCTATTGTACAATCAACTATTTAACACCAGGTTTTGTAGATGGTTTCGGCTGGATAGTTGCAAACATACCCAGTACAAATGTCTGTAGGCACGTTTCCAATATCATACACATTGAACAACCCCATACTTACTCTTTAGCAGCCAGATGGCATTTCCTATGAAACGGAGCCAAAACTCAAGCGTACTGTGTTACAAATGGTTTACTAATACCACCGAGTCATCTGGAGTCATACCTGCCGTTATATATAGACTGTGACTGCTGAGTCATAACTGGATTGTCTCGGAGTCGTCTTTTGACTGTGACTGAGTCTAAGTAAGATTGTCTCAGAGTAATATTTTTATTGTGACTGAGTCGACTTTTGATAGTTGGATTGTCGCAGAGTCGTTATTTGACTGTGACTGAGTTGTAAGGCATTCCTGGGTCTCAAGTGTAGACTTAGTCACACCTGGTCTCTGAATATCATTTTAGAGGAAGTATCAATTTAGTTATAAAAAAATCTTCTATCTTTATGATGTCTCAGAGCCTGATTGTTATAGTATATTTTTACCTGCAGTTTTTTCAAGTTTTTTATATTTCCACTTGAAATTTAAAGTACTTTGCAATTGGCATACATGTTCTATATACACATAGTGTCAAACTTGTCATCAGCTACTTCATGGTAGTAGGAGCCAAAGTGAGTTCTCCAGACAGGTGTGTGTGTGATTAAAGCATATTTAGGGATCCTCTGTGGCTCAATGGTGTTAGATGCTTTCTCAGGGACACTTCTCACTGCTGAGGCGGTGGGTTAGAGCCAAGCTTGGTCCTTTAAAATTTTACACAAGAAATTTGCAAGTTACATGCAGGAATTTTCAATGCAATTGCGGCATATACACAAATATAGGATACATTTAGTGTTACTGCCAAAGCATTTTAGACTTCCCTGCTTCCATACAAGTTTGTTTTTATGTAGACTCATATCTGTCTGAAAAAACACTGTTCTAAATAAGTCGGTGTCCAACATTTACTTCAGAAGTGATAAATAAACTATCCTCACATGTCTTATATGTTACATAACTAAGGCGTGCCTCGCAGGTCTGGCCTGACACCAATCTGACTACATGTACTTGTTACCTGCTTCAGCTGAAACAAACAGGTACATTGTTACAGGATTGTTACACTTCTTGTTACATTTCCTGGTTCATCTCTCGTCATGTTCCTGTACTACATGTAGTTGTATAATATAGTAATTGTCGGTCATGTGACTACTCATTTTAGGCTTGATTAACATAGGATAAGAATGGCCATAATTTTGGGATTGAAGTTGAAAATAAATTATAATACAAAAATAAACATTTAATTGTTTATGCCAGTAAGCAAGATCAGATATTCAACTGTACTACTTGTCTTAATGGTCCACCATGGTGGTGTTGTCCAAGGCCCTGTCTTAAGAACACTGATATTGTAGATTGGAGGCCCACATACTCTAAAGAGAATGTATACCATACATGTACACTATGGTGGTTCTATTCCCATTCATTTGCACGGATCTGAGGTCTGGTTCTACCATTAATCTGGTTGTCACATTTACATGGATCTGGGGTCTGGTTCTACCATTAATCTGGTTGTCACATTTACATGGATCTGGGGTCTGCCTCCAACAATAATTTGGTTGCCACATTTACGTGGATCTGAGGTCTGCCTCCGCCAATAATCTGGTTGGCACATTTACATTGATATGAGGTCTTCTTTAATTTAATAATGCATTGGTATCACCTTATCAACATTTATATCACTATTTATGTTCACACACCAAAAATTAATTAATGGTTATACACTGAATATTCATGAGTGCCAGGTAAATACTAACGCACAATATCAGGTGTCTGTTATTAGAAAAAACAGCACACACCTGAAGTAAAAGGTCAATGTGCTATAGATGAGATCATGACTATCATGTAGATAACTAAGAGGATAACCTGTAGCTGTCAATACTTGGTGATGATATTACAGTGCCAATGATCTGACATATTCAGATGTCACAGCCAACATTCAGAGGCAGCTGTCCAATTACCCTATACGAAATATGGCAGTCACTGACATATTCCTTCCCTGTTTATGTTCCTGGCTTGTACTATAAACAGTCTAGGTCTGAGGCAATGGTCCAACTTTATTGTAACATCACCAGTTATCTTGTACGTGAATTTTGTAAAACAGATTAAATCTATATATTATGATGATTTATCTCTTGATCTTTATTCTGGTGATCTTATACTATCTCTTGATGTTTAGGGTCCTTGACCTACTCTCTAGTGATCTAAGGCACTATATCTTGATGTTTAGGGTCCTTGACCTTCACACTAGTGATCTAAGGCACTATCTCTCGATGTTCAGGAACCTTGACCTTCGCTCTAGTGATCTAAGGCACTACCTTCGCTCTAGTGATCTAAGGCACTAACTCTTGATGTTTAGGGTCCTTGACCTTCGCTCTAGTGATCTAAGGCTTTATCTCTTGATGTTGAGGGTCCTTGAACTTCGCTCTAGTGATCTAAGTCACTATCTCTTTATGTTTAGGGTCTTTGACCTTCACTCTAGTGATCTAAGGCACTATCTCTTGATGTTGAGGGTCCTTGACCTTCGCTCTAGTGATCTAAGGCTCTATCTCTTGATGTTGAGGGTCCTTGACCTTTGCTCTAGTTATCTAAGGCACTATCTCTTAATGTTGAGGGTCCTTGAACTTCGCTCTAGTGATCTAATGCACTATCTCTTCATGTTGAGGGTCCTTTACCTTCTCTCTAGTGATCTAAGGCACTATCTCTTGATGTTTAGGGTCCTTGACCTTCACTCTAGTGATCTAAGACACTATCACTTGATGTTTAGGAACCTTGACCTTTGCTCTTGTGATCTTAGGCATTATCACTTGATGTTTAGTATCCTTGACCTTCACTCTGGTGATCTAAGGCACTATCACTTGATATTTATGGTCCTTGACCTTCGCTCTGGTGAACTTAGACACTATTACTGGATGTTTAGAGTCGTTGACTTTTACTCTGATGATCTCATCACTATCTCTTTATGTTCAGGATCCTTGACCTTCACTTTTGTGATCTTGTCACTATCACTCGATGTTTAGGGTGCTTAACCTTTGCTCTGGTGATCTTATCTCTATCGCTTATGTTTAGAGTCCTTGACCTTCACTTTAGTGATCTTATCTCTATCATTTGATGTTACGTGTGCTTGACTTTTGCTCTTGTGATCTTATCACTAAACTTGATGTTTAGGTTCACTCTGGTGATCTTAGGCACTATCACTATTGAACACTTTCATCATATCACTGAGGTCATAGGATAAAGTTCAGCTTAAATATTCCGGAGTAGGGAAGTTTGCCAATTACTTAATAACTTAAGAAACAACAGTAATAGTTGGCAATGAACAAAATGGTTGCCATATATGTATATGTAACATGAATTTAAAGTATAATTTATTGAAAATTACAGTATTAATTAAAACCTATTCAGACAACCACATCAATTAGATATTTATGTATACATGTTTGTGTTTTCTTTCCTCTTTGCATCAGCTGAATGTAAAGATTCAAATGACTTTGAAAGAATGAAAGAACATAATTTTACTTGTAAAATTAAAAAATCCAAAATTTATGTTAGTTATGATAAAGCATTTACTATATTGTTTGAAAGATGAAACATTAATGGAAAATGTTTTTGTTTCCTCTGTCATAAACCAATTATTATAACTTTTTATTTACTTGTATAATTATTATTACAAGATAAATTATATTTTCTAACTCAATTAACTCTTGCCTCTGACATGAAAACTGAAAACTAGACAAATGTGCTACAGTGGTTGTCAGATTGTCCAGAAGTTGATATGGAAAGCTTAAAATTAAATGAAAATTTAGATATGTTGAATTACTTTGTCATTTAAGGAATAATTGTTTATTTATTTTACTTTGATTGTGAAAGTCACTACAACTTATACAAGTCACAATTGAAATCTTCCGGGGTAGAACCATTACTAAGCATAGTATGTGGAAAACACATGGCCCTTGGGGAGGATTGAACAAAAGACTCTCTGATCCTTAGCGTCATTGCTTTACCACTGGACTACACACTCGCCAGGGAGGAGGCCACGAATATGAGTTGCAGTCTGATATTTTTGTCTTTAGAAAACCAACATTTTATTTTATATTCTAGGCCATCCTTAAAAAATAATTGTTTGCTGTGCTCCGGCCCAGTATTTTTTATGTGGGTAGATTATTGCTTTTTTTTGTTGTTGCCAAAGAAAAATGGACAGAAATCATGAAAAAAAAATTAAATCCCATGACAGTCGATAAAAATGTAAGGTAGCTCCAATTTTCAGTGAGAAGATAGGAACACAGAAAACAATTTATTTTTAAGGAAGGCCCTATGGTTAAAAACAATACAATATCACTATCTTTAACTGTGAAATTAATAATTTATGAGAAACAAGGAAACCTAGATAGATAAAAATCATAATAAATTATGATCCATATTTAAATATGACAGTATTGTCGTTTAGTTTAAATAAACATTGGTATGAACGTTTTTTGTTTTTACTTTGCTACAATTCAGTAAATATCCATCACCACATATCAAACCATTAAACTGATCACCTATGCCTTTTAGTAACCCACTTACCATAAACTAGACCACAACTGCATTCCATTTCTCCTTTGGGATGGGAGCACAAAATATCTGTTTTATTGCTTGATATAAAGCAAATATTAAACTGCTAGGCTAACAATAATACAAGCAGATAGATAATAAAACACTTATATGTATGTCTTGTGTAATATTATGTACAATTTCTATTGAGGAGAGTGCAAAGATTTGAATATGGTGAAAAATAAAATGTGAATATTAATAGATTGTCAAGTCAATATAAAAGGATTAGGATTATAGACTGAAAAGCAGATGGATGAGACATCAGTTTTAGGGAGAAAGCTGACTAGTGATTTTGTATTTGTGAATATTTCACTGAAATGATAGGAGTTTCGTTTTTCTAAGGTATAAATATTGTTTTGGATAATACCTGAGGGTGTACTTTCCTGAAATCTACAAGGTAATTATTGTTAATTAACTGTGAATGAATATGGTTGGTAATGGATATTGCATGCTTTATAGCCAGGTAGTTGTGATATTGAAATTCACTTTTAATGTCAAGGAAGGTCAGTCCAGTTGTCAAGATTTACTGGTGTTTGCATTTGGCAAATGAACAAACATGGAATGCGAGAAATGGAGAATAGTGCTGACAGTTGATACCTCCAGATGATAAGTATGGCAGTATATACTTGTGTAGAATGTGTAAAGGATAAAGTACGGTCCTAGAATCACTGGTTCTTATGGTACTGGTGTAACTGATTCTGGTGGTACTAAAGTACTTGTATTATTGATACTGGTTCTGGTTGTGTTAATACTGGTCCTGGTTATATTAATACTGGTTGTGGTTGTATTGATACTGGTTCTGGTTGTTTTGATACTGGTTCTGGTTGTAATGATACTGGTTCTGGTTGTATTGATTCTGGTTCCAGTTGTATTGATAATGGTTCTGGTAGTGTTGAAACTGGTTCTGGTTGTATTGATTCTGGTTCCAGTTGTATTGATAATGGTTCTGGTAGTGTTGATACTGGTTCTGGTTGTATTGATACTGGTTCTGGTTGTATTGATTCTGGTTCCAGTTGTATTGATAATGGTTCTGGTAGTGTTGATACTGGTTCTGGTTGTATTGATTCTGGTTCCAGTTGTATTGATAATGGTTCTGGTAGTGTTGATACTGGTTCTGGTTGTATTGATACTGGTTCTGGTTGTATTGATTCTGGTTCCAGTTGTATTGATAATGGTTCTGGTAGTGTTGATACTGGTTCTGGTTGTATTGATTCTGGTTCCAGTTGTATTGATAATGGTTCTGGTAGTGTTGATACTGGTTCTGGTTGTATTGATACTGGTTCCAGTTGTATTGATACTGGTTCCAGTTGTATTGATACTGGTTCTGGTAGTGTTGATACTGGTTCTGGTTGTATTGATACTGGTTACAGTTGTATTGATACTGGTTCTGGTAGTGTTGATACTGGTTCTGGTTGTATTAATACTGGTTCCAGTTGTATTGATATGTATTGTTACTGGTTCCAGTTGTATTGATACTGGTTCTGGTTGTATTGATACTGGTTCCAGTTGTATTGATACTGGTTCTGGTAGTGTTGATACTGGTACTGGTTGTATTGATACTGGTTCCAGTTGTATTGATACAGTTCTGGTTGTGTTGATGCTGGTTCTGATTGTATTGGTACTGGATCTGGTTGTACTGGTGGTACTGTCACTGGTGGTACTGGATCTGGTTGTACTGGTACTGGTTCTGGTTGTACTGGTAGTACTTATTCTGGTTTTGGTTGTACTGGTGATACTGGTTCTGGTTGTACTGCTGGTACTGGTATTGGTGGTATGGTACTGGTTCTGGTTGTACTCTTTGTACTTGTTCTGGTTGTACTGGTTCTGGTTGTACTGCTGGTACTGATATTGGTTGTACTGGTGTTACTGGTTCTGGTTGTACTGGTACTTGTACTGATGCTGGTACTAGTGGTGGTGCAATTATGATAGTTTTTTACTTCAGATGGTACTGGTTTTGATAGTACTTGTTCTGGTTGTACTAGTGGTACTGGTTCTGGTGATATTCAGATATTTGGACCATTTTCGTCTTAAAAGATAGTATCAATGTCAAATACTGGTGTTGTATTAGACATTGGTTCTGACAAGACTAAAGCTTGTGAAGGTTCTGTCTGAGTAAATAAGTGCATCTACCTTGGAAGCCAAAGGTAGCTTATTAAAGTACCAAATAATAAGTTTATAGGTGTCCATTAATTTCATAGCTTGTGAAGGGAGCTGCTTTCAAGAACTGAGAGGAACATAAGTGTTGTAGCTAAATAAGTGAAATAAGTGAACTGTATTTTTCAGCACTCCCAATATAGAAAGTTTGCCTTTGTAGCACTGCCAATGTCACATTTAATAATGAGGATCTCTTGCTTCTGGTATTAATGGTAGGGTTTATAGGCTTTCTGCCGATTCTGGTGCCAGCATTTGAGATTGCTTCGTTTAATTTGGTATGCACGTATTTACTATTTTTCCACCCATTCTATTTTCTGTCTAAATTGTTTATCATCATTAAACGTAATGATTCACTCTCCATGTCCATTAAAACACGATTTATATTAGGAGCGAGTCGCTGAATAATGCACTAGCTGGTTTTGTTTCTGGAACCTCAGGCTGAAGGAAGAATGAGATTATTAAGAATATTATATAATCAACAGTCACTCACCAAACTATATTGGTTTCTCAACTCATGTCAGTGCAGTTAAAGGTTTTCTGACTTTGACACACCTAGTCACTGAGCCTTTGTGAGACCACATAGCTATCCAGCATCATGCCACCAAGAAGAGAGAAACTTGGTGATGAAGAGTTCTAACTGTCGTGGGTTGAGTAAGGAAACCGTGTGTTGAGTAAGCAAAAACGAGTGTCGAATAAGAAAGTCGTGTGTTGTGTAAGAAAGTCATGTCAAGTAAGAAAATTGAGTGTGAAGTTGGAAAATCGAGTGTCAAGTCAGGACTAAATGATAGTATGCATTATAGAAATTCAGTTATTGTATTATTTTTATGCTGTAAAATACAGAGGTATACCTTAAACTCAGGTTTTGGTGTTCAAACATTTTTTATGTCACGGTTTGTCCCTAGTCACATGGTATGATACACTGCCTGATCAACACAGGCCCACAATTCATTAGTCTGAGAAATAACCTCTATAGCTGGACACCCAAGCAAGGGATGTTCCAGTACAGTTTCCAAGTTTTAAGTATGACCCAGCCAAAGATCGCATGAATCAACAGCCTTCACAATCTAATCAGGATCTCTACATTGTTTGGCTAATTGTTCTTGCAGTCAATCTTAATCAAGTTAATAATGATATAATTGTTATCATCAACTCCTCCAAACAACTATAAACTGGCCCATTAAACGTGGAATAAAGAGTCTTATAGGGAGTTGATGGTTAAGACCTTAAATCAACTTTTGGAAAAATAAAAAGAGCAGGGTTTTCATTTTTAACCGATCGCTGATTGAAATCATTCCTTAAAATCAGGTTTGGATTGGTTGTTTTTCAAGAAACATCAAACATTTGCCCCCTTTACCCCCGGCCTGATCTGTTGTTTTTCTCTTTCAATCTGTTGTTTGATTTTAAAATGAAAACCCTGAAGAGGTACCTGTCGACTTTCAAGTTTTGGTATTTACATTCAATCAAAAGATTTCATTCATAATCATTCATTGAGTTAATATTTAGATATATATTGGCTATGCAGTATTGGTAAATAGTTGGCGATTTATCAATCATGTGGTAATCGTAAAGATTAGGTTAAATCACTGGAATAAACAGTTAATATGTGTCTGGCCTGTCCTTTATAATATCTCCGTTAGAATAAGAAATATGTAAGTGCAGGCAGATTAGGTGTTTATGTAAGCTGTAATGTGGACAGATTAACCGAGTACCAAGTACATACTGATCATAGCTGGTAACATGTGGTAGGATTGACCCAGGTCCAGAAATGACAATACGGGTCCAGAAATGACAATACGGGTCGTGAATGTTAATTCATACCCACTCAACTTCATTTGACAGCGGACTCGCATAATACTTTTTTGAAAGCATTGTAAACAAAAAAATGTTAATACTTTTATATAAGTGGCCAATCATGACGTTGGTACTCAACAATGAACTTTCGATCAGCAGTTTTAAAGAGGATTGAATTGTTTTATGGGTCAACATCATATTTGTACAAGCCATTTAAAAATGACAAAGATTTAGACAAGACTTGTACTGTAGATTATGATAATGAGTGGGTTTTTATCCGGATAGCAGATCTATGTAAGTTTAAGTCGGTGATATAAGATAAAGTACATATACATATAAGACAGTTCTTAAAAAAATGTGTCTGTCCATAACCCTACATACTCAATTAAAATTGGAGCTACCCAATCTGTTTTATTGACTTTCAAAGTGTTCAAAGTGTTTTTGTTTTTTTCATGATTTCTGTCCATTTTTGTTTAAAATGGCTACAAAATCTGGCAAAAAAAGATTATCAACCTAAATACCTGCATGAAAAATAATGGGTTTAAGCACAGCAAATAAATATTTTTTGAAGGCTTAATTCATGTGCCTCAGTATTGAAATAATGTGAACTCCGTAAGTTCTAGCCCCGGTTGTACGAAAATACTTAAAGCCAGTTTATTTACTTGATTGCAAATAATGTGATTTGAATTTCATACTGAAATTGAGCACATTATTTGAGTTAAAGTAAAATAATGGACTGAAGTATTTTCATGAAACGAGAGCGCAGCACATGGCGCATTTTGGCATTCCAGACTGGAAGACTCTTTGACAATTCACCTTTATATTTTTGTCAAAAGCAGTATGTAACATGGGGAATGTCAAGACTTCTATGAATGTACAGTATTTCTGAATAATCTTACTTCTTTTCACCCATTAACCATTCAGGCTATCAAAACTGTAAGAAAGTGATAAATATAGGAGAAGAAAAGTAAACAGTAAGAGGTGATAAACAGTGTACAGTCAAACCATGGCCACCTCTATTAACAGTCACCTGTCTTAAGCAGCCACATTTTTATTCCCCATTTTTATGTTTTCAGAGCAAATAAATTTGTATTAATCAACAATCTGTCTTAAAATGTCACTTTTGCTCCATCCCTCGACTGGCTGCTTAAGACAGGACTGACTGTATACACTTGGGGTCCAGATATAATTCAGTTCCTGGAGTCAAAGAATGGGTCTGTGATATAGACAAGACTGTGATATAGACAGGACTGTGATATAGACGGAACTGTGATATAGATGGGACTGTGATATAGACTGGACTGTGATATAGAAGGGACTGTGATATAGATAGGACTGTAATATAGACAGGACTGTGATATAGACAGGACTGCGATGTATAGACAGAACTGTGATATAGATGGGACTGTGATATAGACGAGACTGATATAGACAGAACTGTGATATAGATGGGACTGTGATATAGACAGGACTGATATAGACGGGACTGTGATATAGACGGAACTGTGATATAGATGGAACTGTGATATAGAGGAGACTGTGATATAGACAGGACTGTGATATAGATGGAACTGTGATATAGACAGGACTGTGATAAAGATGGAACTGTGATATAGATGGGACTGTGATATAGACAGGACTGTGATATAGACAAGACGGTGATATAGAAGGAACTGTGGTATAGACGGGACTGTGAAATTGAAGGGACTGTGCTATAGACGGGACTGTGATATAGACGGGTCGGTGATATAGAAGGGACTGTGACATAGAAGGGACTGTGATATAGACGGAACCGTATTGTAAGCATCACGGCTATGTGTTAAGTGTTGGGTGTAATGACAGATAAAAAACAATATTGTAAAAAAAAATATATATAATTCAAGATTACAAAATATTAATAAGAAGTTATTTAAATAGCGATTAACCTGAATTAAATTGTCAACATTTTTTAATATATTATTGTAGTAGCTGTGAAAAGTTCATAACAGCGTGAGATTTACTAAGCCTTCACTTAAATACCTGAAATAAATAGAAGTTCATGCCAAGGTTGCAATGTAAAATATGTAAAATGTGGGTCTCTGAGGCACAAATACCAATGAAAGTGGTTATTAACCTCTAATAGACAATGTTGTTGTTGTATGGTGTTTAGTGTTGTTTTCAACAATTGTTCATTCATATCCTGACAGTGTCTATTTGAGACAGCATTCTAAGCGCTGCCACACTGGAGTATCATGCTGCAGACACATGGTATGATATCCCACCCTGTCACATTACACTGACTCCAGGCTGACAGGCCCTAGAACTATACTCTAAATGCTGAGTGCCAAATGAGGAAGCTTCTTGTACCATTTGTCTGAAAGAATGACCCAGCTGGAGATTGAACCTATGACCTTCTGCATGTGCTCTGAGACAAGAAACTAACACAATCATATCAAAGGGTATACCAATCCCTAGTTTATACTTATTTACTTTAGCTTGATTCAGAAGAAAGATCACTTGTATGAGTTGCTCTGGAGTCTGTTTCCTGGGAAGAACCAGTACAGAGTATCCATTTTACAAAGGTCATCAGGACGAGACTAGGATTTAACCTGCGATCTCTGGCGTAAACGGCCAACAGTCTATCCACTGCTCTATGCACCTCCTTACTGGAGCCTTGACTTGTGTATTGAAGTTTGCAGGTGGGATAAAATTAGCCAAAAAACTTACAGAAAGTTATTCATCAATTAATTTATTTTGATTCAGTCATTATTAAAATTTTGTAAGCTATGACATTCTTTGCTTCCCTGTGAATGCTTGTTTGTTGTGGAGAAGTTTATTATGATTTATTGCACAGGTTGCATGTCAGAAACATGAATTAAGTGTCGTATTAATGGACCATAAACTTACCCATAATGCAACTGTTGTTGTGCAAGCAATTAGAATGTAGATAAAAATATGCTTTTTAATTGCCTAATTGTATTTGTATTTTCTGTTAGAATAAAGAATGTAGACACATGCTGGAAGTGTTCTGTGTTCACAGATTGTCATATGTGTATGTATACTTATATAAACAGATTTGCATTTGTGTATGTATACATGTATAAACAGATTTTCATTTGTGTATGTATACATATATAAACACAGGTTCTCATTTTGTGTATGCATACATATATAAACAAGTTTTCATTTGTGGTATGTATACATTTATAAACAGTTTCTCATTTGTGTATGGCATGTATACATATGTACACAGATTCTCATTTGTGTATGACATATATACAAACAGGTTCTCGTTGTGTATGTATACATATATAAACAGGTTCTTGTTTGTGTATGTAAACATATATAAACAGGTTCTCATTTGTGTATGTAAACATATATAAACAGGTTTTCATTTGTGTATGTATACATATATAAGCAGGTTCTCGTTTGTGTATGACATGTATACATATATAAACAGGTTCTCGTTTGTGTATGTAAACATATATAAACAGGTTCTCATTTGTGTATGTATACATATATAAGCAGGTTCTCGTTTGTGTATGACATGTATACATAATATAAACAGGTTCTCGTTTGTGTATGTATACATATATAAACAGGTTCTCGTTTGTGTATACATGTATGCAGGATGAAGGTCTACACGTGATGTTTTATCAAACAGTTGATAATTGTTTGTGTATACATGTATGTGTATACAGAGTGTGTGTTGATGGCTCAACTCCACTTTATTACACCTAGATGTGGTCTTGGGCACGACATTTAGTTGTGAGTTACACCCACTGAATGATGACTTAAAATTTAACAGCCCTGTGTGCACAAGCACCAGTCAAACATTTAAAAGAATTACATGAATATATATCACAGTTTCAAGTGTGATTGACTTTACTTGTATTGCTTTCTCCTGTTTAGCTTCCATCAGGGCAGACCAAATGACCAGAACAATGTATAAATGACCCATAAAACAATTCAAGGCAGTAATAAAGAAGTTTACTTGATTTAATCAACACTTTGATGAGGCATGTGATGGTTGCTGAGCAATAGAGATTTCTCAGTATCTGCATATATAATATATCCCGTGTTAACCTTGGAGCTTCCAGTATGTACTCATAGTTGCTCACTGCAGTGTACATGAGGTTTTAGTGTAGTTGTTTACTGGTTATTGAGGTAATTTTTGGCCACTCCCAGCTCCTAGACAGGAGAGTTCAGCTACTGGATACGGTGGGACACAATGATTTAAAGAGGCAACGTCTATAAATGTATGTTTACGAAATGATCCAGTTGTATGTTGTCTGTATGAAAATTATGTATTAAACTTGGAATAAATCGGTGTGATTTCCTGCAGTAACACTTATATTAATTTCTAGAAGTTTGTGTTCAGAATGGTTGTCTGTAAACAGTTGTGTTCATGATTGTTCTTGGGGACTGAATGGTTGTCTGTAAACAGTTGTGTTCATGATTGTTCTTGGGGACAGAATGGTTGTCTGTAAACAGTTGTGTTCATGATTGTTCTTGGGGACTGAATGGTTGTCTGTAAACAGTTGTGTTCATGATTGTTCTTGGGGACAGAATGGTTGTCTGTAAACAGTTGTGTTCATGATTGTTCTTGGGGACTGAATGGTTGTCTGTATACAGTTGTGTTCATGATTGTTCTTGGGGACAGAATGGTTGTCTGTAAACAGTTGTGTTCATGATTGTTCTTGGGGACTGAATGGTTGTCTGTAAACAGTTGTGTTCATGATTGTTCTTGGGGACAGAATGGTTGTCTGTAAACAGTTGTGTTCATGATTGTTCTTGGGGACTGAATGGCTGTTTTGTTGTTGTATGGTGTTGAGCGTCACTTTCAACAATTTTTTAGTTATATAATGAGCACTGCCCCTTTGAAGTATAATGGTATGAAAAACCACCCAGCCGAATTATACCGGGCTGACCAGACCTAGAATTATCCTCTAAATACTTAGTGCCAAACAAGGAAGCTTCTAGTACCTTTTTTTTTTTAAGTGTTTGGTATGACATTGGCATGATGACAGGGATCAAACTCATGATCTTCTGCATGCGAGGCGGACGCTCTACCACCAGACTATGCTGGGGTATTCTGAATGGCTTATTACGGGAAATACAAATATTTGTTATTTAGGTATTTGTCTCTGCATTTAGTCAAGAATGATGAGATATTTAGTCTGTACGATTGTTGTTGTAGACTGAATACAAGGAGTAGTAAAATTTGTTTGCCAATCGTCATATTGGACAATATTGGGTCATTATCTTCGAAGCTTATTGTATTCCCTTCAGGTTATTGAGATGCTTTGTTGTACCTCAACCGTCTGAGGAACTATTGATGTTTTAGTATATATAATTATATTAGTATTGTAAAACTTAAAAATGGGGAACAATAAAGTAAATAAAAAACTAGGGCTGTATCAATACATTGAATGCAGGTATATTGCAATATGCTTCATAGCAATGTGGCATATTGTATCAGCTGTGTCTTGTTCTGCTGTATTGTAATACAGCAAGTAACCAACTAAAAGCATTTTCCAACATAGAAGTATGCCTGTTCAGTACTGTGTTTGCTTTAACATGCAATCAGAGTTAGTGAAGGGCATTGCTTGCTGAAAATCCTCATTCCTGAAACTGAGTTTTTGTTAAAAGGGTGATACTGTATTTATATTTGATTTAATTTTAAAAGTTATTCATGGATTTCATCACATTTTCAATAAAAATCTGTATCATATTGTTACAATTGCGTATCGGGATAACTGTGTCGTGATACATAGGTATCGTGTCACAATTGGTCAAGATATGCACAGCCCTAAAAGAAAACACCACCTGTACCCGTATGTAAAATGCTTATCACAGAAACGGAAAAACTGATGTTTCATAACAAAAAGTTTGTAAAATATCTTTATTTATATGATTTCATTATAATAATCAATGCATGAAATTTTGTGTAAGAAAATGTTACAATTAGAGGTGATGCCTTTGTAAGCCTTAATATTTGAAGCTGAAATAGAAATGACTAATATTAGTTTAGGTTATAAAGGTCTGCAGGCTCGCTCTTATTTAGAAACATTTGTTTGTTTGCCAGTTACCATATCGGGCCATATTGGGTAAATTGTCCGGAGTTTCTGTATATTTACTCCAGCATCTGGTTATTGATATTTGTACCTTGACTGTCTGCAGTGCTCCAAGAATAGGATAGCCCGATGCCCGGGGCTTGTCAAATCTGGATCCGGGCATGTGCCTTTTTCAAAGTTACTTGCCCGTCGGGCTAGTCTTAAAAAATTCTGACAAGCTAGTTTTCACAATACACAGGTCTGCAAATATCTCTATTCGATACGACGCCGGTCAAACTGTTGTTTAAAGACCGTACCTAATCAGTATAAACAATTGACCCCTGCGGTGTTTATCACACCACATGCCCGATAATGCGACTTTGGAAAACCTCTCATGCATATTCATTAATTTATTTTTATTACTCTAACGTGATTGGTGGATAGCTTTGAATATAAATTAATCTATTTTTAACAACCACTCTGATTGTTCGTATATACACGTTTGTTACCACCTACCCGAGCAAAGACAAAAAAAGACGATGACGTAATTCGCGGGTGTCTCTCAAATTCTCCATTATGAAGAGTATAAAATTACCTCCCTTCGCCAAAATGGTAACGATTTCTAAAATCTGATTATGTTTTTGCAGATAATTTGCGATCGATCGCGTTATGTAAAATGTCAGCATTAGGTTCTGGTAATTTTATAAATATTTGGAAGATTTACAATAATTGGAACTGTATGTGTATAAATTTTCTTCTGTGAAAACGTGAAAGTTGATATTTAAATTGAGTTTACGGCAAAGAAAAATGTGGGTGGGGTATTATAGTAATAAACATTGCTTTTTGGTTGTGTAGCTTCAGCGTATATTTTTTTTTTGGCATGATTTAAATATATTGTTGAAACCAACAATTAAGAGGAATTATGTGGTTTTTTTTTAATATTTGAAATATAGTTGACTAGTTGCACTTTCTAGATATTTGAAGGCTATCATAGACTGCAT
The DNA here is from genome assembly GCA_029582155.1 of Panopea generosa. NCBI lineage: Eukaryota > Metazoa > Mollusca > Bivalvia > Adapedonta > Hiatellidae > Panopea > Panopea generosa. The sequence goes on along the minus strand of CM055898.1, from coordinate 78,698,175 downwards.
TTATTTATCATATTGCCAAGTTCTCTTGGATAGATTGAATAGCTTTGTAGGCTTGACATTGCCATAATTGTATGTTATGACAGCAATAATAAGAAAACAAGAGAAAGATATTTAAAATAATGTTTTAAACAAACTCCTGCTCCCACACTGCCACTGAATCGACAGAACAGAAATGATTGTCAATAAAGAACAAAGATTAAATACAACATAATAAGTTGGACATACTGACAGAGACGTAGTCAGTTCTCCCGAAATTCTCTCCCTTCTCCCAGTCTTATTCAAACTCTAAAACTGGTGATTTAGACATGCATAAAATTAAGGGGAGCTAACCTTACATAAAATTAATACATTTAAGTCTACGTTTACATATTATACCGCAAGGTGTATTGGTAATAAAAATCTGGGCATGTGAACCTTTGATCAGGGCAAGTTATTTTTCAGCCAGGGCAAGTAGATTTTTTCAACCTACTTGCCCTGGGCTAGTCCCAAATTATTTTTTTCTTGGAGCACTCGTCTGTAGAAGTTTATTGATATTTTATATAAAATATTTCCCCACATTTCTTGGTAACTGTCCGCACAAAGCTTCCCGATAGTACCATGGGCCATGCTTAATTGTTCAGTTATTGCTTCCAATATGTTTTGACTGAATCATTGCTTGTTGATATAGACTTTGGTAGTAGACTTGGTTGCTGTCAATAGTTTCAGAATTGTTACAGCCATGGCATATCAATATAATTATGGTGGATAAAGATCTTCATTCGATTTCTTGGAGGCTGTGTTTCTTGTACAGTAAAGCATGTAGTCAATTATACAGTGTTGTGATATATCACAGCACTCTGACCTTTGGTAGGTATAAAACAAATTCCTAGATTTTCATCCAAACAAATTTGTTTCAGGGGTGTGTGTTGTGAGGGGGGGGGGGGGATATGTGCAACAAAAAAGTTTGAAATATTGCTCCGCTTTGGCATATTCAGTTACATTGTCAATAAAAAAAAAAAATAAAAAAAAAAATATTTAATTGACCCGGGGTAACATTGTTTGGCTCCCAGTAAATTGATCCTTATTATCTCCCTTTTTGAAGGACAAGGAAAAGGCCCAAAAAGGGAGATGATACAGTATAGTAGTCAAACCTGTCTTAAGCAGCCATTCAAGGAAAGTAGCAAAACTGATTCCTTAAGACAATTGGCTGCTTAATACAGGTTGATTAAAACTAAAAACATAAAAATGGTAAAACAGAAAATGTGGCTATTTAAAACAAGTGGTTGCTTAATTGAGGTGACCACTGGCACAATGTAAAGTGCCTTATTTGCGTCATACAGATTTACAATAATTGATTGAGACTGTAAGTTGAATTGATGTATATCAGCTTACTGGCATGTTTAAAAGTTTTATAATCTATGTAAATATTTATTTAACTTAATATTGTTCCAAAAATAAATATAGCTGAATAATTGTTGTTTGGGTTGACTGCAGACCTGGTAAAACAGTAAACAAACAGCATTGAAGATTACAAATCTCCCATATAAGGGAATATATAAATATTGATTCTTCGATAAAATCTGCTGTAAATAGAATTTTGACTTCTGAATAACCATAAAATGAAAAATTCTGAAAATGTTATTTTGTAATTCTAGTGTATGTATAGGTTTGTAAAGGAGATGATATTTGTGGTAGATGAAGGCAGCCATATCTAGACTGGTTTCGTTAATAATACTCCTTCTGCAAGATTGAATGGTTACTTAACATGCAAACACGCAGACTGGTCTGGTATCAAGTATCATATCCTGTGATTTACCACTTCACAGAGATCCATGATAATGTTAGTATCAGTCTGTTTTGTCCAGCATTTTAATAGGTAGATTTTTATTACTTTGGTTTCGGTTGTTGAAATAATGTAATGACAGTCTATTGAAGAGTTATGATCATCTGATACTAAATTCCATAATTACATACTGATAATATTCCACAGTTATTTTAAACACCTGAATAGTGGTAAACCTGATCAACCTTGAGATAAATAACGCTCTTTGGCATACTTCTGTTATTGACAAGTGCATTTGTGACAATGTAGAAATAGGTTGAATCATCAACATTTTAATGTGACCATTAAAATTTATAAAAAATAATGAAAATGTTATGATTGCCCAGTTTTTTTAATGATTTTTTTTTTAAATACTTGGGCTTGACTGCACTATATAGTGGTCATCTGTGTGCGAGAGGTCTTAAAAGACACTGCCTCAAGATCAATTACCTCTCACAGCTGAGGTCATGAGGTCAAGCCTAGCTCTATGTGGGACCTGGTCCGACCATGCGGTAGTTACTTGTGGAAGGACGGTGGTTCTATTCTAATTCATTCAGAGGTCTTCCTCCACAGATGCAAACTGGATGCAATACATAACATGTAATGTGCTGAAAAATGGTGTTAAACTTGATTAAAAATATTATAATTATAAAATATTGAGAAATAATATAAAATTGGTTTTACTGCCCTCATATAAATGTACATTTAGCCAGTACTGAGTGTTGTACATTGAGCCAGTACCATGTGTTGTACATTGAGCCAGTACCGAGTGTTGTACATTGAGCCAGTACCAAGTGTTGTACATTGAGCCAGTACTGGGTGTTGTACATTGAGCCAGTACCGAGTGTTGTACATTGAGCAAGTACTGAGTGTTGTACATTGAGCCAGTACCAAGTGTTATACATTGAGCCAGTACCGAGTGTTGTACATTGAGCCAGTGCTGAGTGTTGTACGTTGAGCCAGTTCCGAGTGTTGTTTTTTCGAGAGGTATCTGGTCGAGCTTGGTAATGAATCCACAACCTCTGTCCAAAGTGGCTTGATTGAGGGAAAAAACACAGTAATATAGCAGCCATACCCCAGATATTGAGTTATAAATAATAAGTTCGTTACAATTCTTTAAACAACACCTGGGATGGATGTACTTTAGTATAATTTAGAATGTTATTTGTCATAAATAATATATATATATATATATATATATATATATATGTAATTTCTGTATGTTGTATTCCTGCGTTAATGCAGGATAAGAAAAAAACAGCTTCATTCTGTGATACCATGATAATTATACACTTCTAAAACAGTCATTACATCTGCTTTGTGATTCACAATGATTTCTAAGATCCATTAAAGAATAACATAATGTGGAGTTCGCATGCAGAGACGCATGATATGCAGCCATTAGTACATGACTGTGCACGGATTCTACTATCAATTATCTATACAATTACAATATTATATAAATTACGGTGTCATTCACAACAGCACATTAATTTTGTTAATCACAATTTCTGAAATATCAAGCCATGCTAATGTAATTTTTTGAGAAACAAAAAAAATTATGTGCTTAATGTGATGGAATTCTATTAATCATTCCATTATCGGTTAAATCTGGTATTGTAAAATTTGGTATTAATTAAATATTTCTGATTGATTCCGAATAACTGAGTTATTGGTGAGCTGGTCTAGGTCTACATTGTTTGTTAATGGTACCATTGTCAGAAATTATTAATGCTTCGTTTGATTATACTTAATGAGAAATTTGGTTGTACAGACCTTTGGCAGTATCTCTGGCTTTTCTCATTGCATTTCATATTAGGATTTGGCAGAGAACCGGGGCTGGTTACTTAGTGGGTAGCTCAGTCGATAGCATGCCTGACTGTCAATTCAAGGGTCATGAGTTTGAATCCCCTCCTGATGACAGTCTCCATGATGATTAATATACAAATTTTGCATCTCATTGTCATTCATCTCTCACTACTGATACAAGTGGGAAGGTTGATGCTTAATATTCACACAAATCTTATTAAATTTAACCATGACAAAGACTAATAGTGGTCGCTGATGTATATTTTACAAGCAGTCTTTCTTCTTGCAGCTGAGGTCAGGGAATAGAACCTACTGTCCAATCATTAGATTTGAAGTGAAAATGTTTGCCTGCTTTTTGTGGGTTAACTTGGATTCAATATAAAATATCTTGACTATATATTTTTTTATTGTTATTTTTTTTATGAAAATAAAAAGTGTCAGAGCGGCATGAAAAGTAGGGGGCATGATAATCTAGCAATTTATTTTTTATTGCCTAAAACCCAAGTCAAATCAAATCAGTCATTCAGACAGACCACATTATTTGAATTCTAATGTGTTAGGAGGGATTAGATCTTACTTATTCAATTAAATCTTTGACAATTGATATATATATTTAAACGTTTCATTTCAGGTGGTGAGCAAAGATGCACAATGGAAAATGGCGGAGGGGAGCATGACCCAGTCTCGCAGCTATTTGACCAGTTCTGTCACGCATCGACGTGTAAATCTATCATCTCATCATTCCAGCATCTCTGTGATCACATAGGCCTGAAACATGCTGACCATCGTAATTTCTATCGCAAGATCCGAGCCCGTATCACCACCTGGAAGGCTCATGCATTGTGGGTAAAGCTTGACAAGCGTGCTACCCACAAAGAATACAGAAGAGGAGAAGCATGTGCAAACACAAAGGTATGTGTGAATCTGTCTTATCTACGTGCATGCTTGAACATTCAAAATTTTCATTATGAATGTAAATATAGTTTACTGATACAATTGTAGGGTAGCTTCAAGTCTAACACAAAAAACACGCTTTTCGTGTGAAAATTAATGGATTAATCTTGTTTCCGATCAAAAGAAGGAACTAAATCAAGTGGATATTGATTAATATTGTGAATATTTGGTAGTGTTATACGGCAAAGGTTTTGAGTTTTTTTTTACTGAATCTTATCAGTCTGTTCCATTGCCATATTGACAAAGAATTTACTGAGGGACAGATTGCTTGGATCTGAATTAAGTTGGTACTAATTTATTTTAGTTTGATTGTGAAGAAAGCTTAAAGCTTATTTAAACTGCTCTCAAGTCCGTTTCCTGGCTAGAAGCTCTGAACCAGTACTAAGTGTTTTGTTTTTTTTAGTCATCAGGTCAGGCTGGGAACGAAACGCACAATTTTTTTGCATGATTGGCCAACACTCTATCCACTACACTACAGCTCTGCTTTTATTTGATTATCTTCGTAACTTCTCTTTGATAGACTAGTCCATCTTTGGGTTTGGAATATTCCTTAATAATTTTGATGGTTGATAGAAATAATTTCTTGATAGCCAAAAATAGGTATACATATATATAACCAACAGGGATATAGTATTTAAACCTTTACTCCAAAAATAAGCATTTTCCCGCACCAATCACAGAAGGCCTTTGAAAGCAGTGCAGGAAGAGTTCAGATTGCTCATAACGAGCAATCTGAACACTTCCTGCACTGTTTTCCACTCTGTCAGTTAATAAAAACATAATTCACCCAGTAATTCAAAAGCCTTCTTTATTAGAGGTCTCCAAAGGCGTCTATATGAAGTAAAGGGTTAAAGGACTTTTCCACGGATTCAGCATGAACATATATACAGTCAAACATGTTTAAGACAGGTTTGACTGTATATCAAATAACTACATACATACATATGAAGTGGCAAATGGGGTAACTGTTTTGGAACGGTCAGAAGCGAAAAATGCCACTGGAGAGCTGATATTAGAAATTTTCATATAAAGAAAAAACATTTTCCTTATAAGATTAAATACATTTTTCCAGGAGTTGATGAATATGTCAACTTTGCTGAATTGTGCACATGTTGAATGAAATACTAATATTTGTGTTGGCCAATTTTACATTTGCATATAATTTATCATTTATTAACTCGTAACCAAGTTTACCTCTGCATTCTACAGGTGATAATCATAGGTGGGGGAATCTGTGGTCTGCGGACAGCCATAGAGACCGCGCTGCTGGGCGCCCGCACTATTGTTGTGGAAAAACGTGACAGATTTTCAAGAAACAATGTCCTGCATTTGTGGCCATTCCTCATTACTGACTTGAAAAACCTGGGTGCAAAAAAATTCTTTGGGAAGTTTTGTGCTGGTGCCATTGATCACATTAGTAAGTAAAAAATTGTCAATTTGTAAAATCATTATTTATATACATTTTTACCTCCCCTGCTTAAACTTTTCTGATTATAGAGCTGCGCATTAAAACTGGTGGTACACCACATTTTTAAGCTGACTGGTACATACTGTGGAACTATTATGAAGTACCAGTTTTTCACCAGTTTCCGTATATGTGAAAAGGTGTCTTATTTTTGTGTCCATTTCCTTAAAAAAGTAATTTTTCGGCTTTTTGAAAATTTTAGTTGTCTTTATTGTAAAAGTAATGCACTGTCAGACCAATTTTACTTGGTATTTATTTTACTATTGAAAATAAATTATCAGATATTATATCATTGACTAAATTGAGTGTAATCAAAATGGTGGACAAATGGGAAACTGTTCACAACAAGCATGGCAAATCTGATAATGGAGACATCTTGGCCTTAAAAATAACACGGTATACTGTGGGTCGTATTCACCAATCGTTCTTGAGTTGAAAATCCAAACTTCAACCTAAGATATGTAGTGTCCCATGATAAATAGAATAATTTGTAGAGTTTATATGACTATATATTAGGTGTCTCAACACGCTTGCAAATTTTGGCCTCAAATAAAGGTCTCTAGGTGTGTTTTTTAAAATTCATTCTTGAGTTAAAGTCTAAGAATATTCTTAAGAATGGTTGGTGAATACGACCCCATGTTACATACCGCGTACTCACTAAAAAAGTGCAGTATACTATGGTACTTTTTTTCTCACGGTACCCACCTCGCTCTGATCACTCAGTGTATGTTATCTGTCGCACATTTATATCCATCCAATAACTTTCAGGTGGTGTCTGCTCTACTATATGCATTTTTCTATCAATGATATTCGCTACATTTATACAGCAGCTGCATAACATTAAGACAAATATAGAAGGATACGAAACTTGAAATGTTGATAAAACAGCATGAAAAGAATAAATATTTTGTTAAATTAATCATTTAGAATTCACAAGCAAAAAAGATTTATGTAACATTAGATGTTTTATAATGTTTTGAATACAAAATATGCTCTTAAGTTAAAATAATGCAGTTCAGAGTAAAAAATTTCAAGTACTTTTCTTGATTTTTTAGTAAAATATACACATTTTTTAATCACAAGTTCTTCAACAATTTTAAACACAATTCGCCTGGAAATGGTCTCATATTATGGAGAATTTCATTATGCAAAGAAATTATTTTGTTTTGCATTTCTGAGATGAATGGTAAGGATATTTGAAAACCAGATTACATGAGATTTTGCGTGAATATGCTCGCGTTCATAACAGCTCAGTGAGTTGTTCTTCCCTCTATATAAATCCTTAATAACGATAATTACCTGTGGTAAGTTTTTTGTTTCGCAATCAAGAATTTACGAGGTGGAAGCTAACATACCTAGACTTTTTTCTATTTTAAAGAACATTGTCTTTCCAACAATGTTCTATAATGCACAATTTTCACCCCCTACGTTGAACTTTTTTTAACAGATATTTCCTGTAAAAATCTACCCGATTCTTGCCATGCACCAAGAAATAAGAGAAAATATAAATTTGTGAAAAGACAATGAAAATTAATGAACTGATTCAAATGTATACAATTGTATTAAGATTAACAATAAAGCAAAGAATGTTAACTTGCAGGTAAAGTGAACCAAAGAAATCCTGGAGTTTATAAGATCTGGGGTTAACTATTACCCTTAAATGTGCATTAAAAAGGGACCCTTTTCTTATCCATGATTAAAATGTTGTATTTTATATAAACAGAAAAACTTGTGTATGTATATCGCAATTTGATTTACTTCCAATGATATGCGTGAAAATTAGAATTTATGATTTTTGATTTACACAGCCAGCGATATTTGTTGTGGTTATACAGTAGTTGTACTTGCCTTAGGTACAGAAAGGTGGCCACTAATTTGAGTCAGCCATTTATATAAGGTTGAACCTGACTTAATTGAATTTCTGTATGTTGACACAGTTTAATACAAAAGATATGATAATTTATGCAAAAATGCCTATTGAAATATCTTAAAATTGTTGTAAAGGATAGTAACTAGTATCAGCTGGGGATAGTGTTTCATATGATTTTTCCTTCATTTCAGGTATACGACAATTGCAGTGCATTCTGCTGAAGGTTGCATTACTAGTTGGTGTAGAAATTCATGTCAATGTAGGCTTCATAGATATCATAGAACCCACAACACCAGGTATTTGTTGCTATGGTCCCTAAATATTCTCAAATGTGACTACATAAAACATATAAAAGATATCATAGAACTCACAACACCAGGTATTTGTTGCTATGGTCCCTAAATATTCTCAAATGTGACTACATAAAACATATAAAAGATATCATAGAACCCACAATACCAGGTATTTGTTGCTATGGTCCTTAAATATTCTCAAATGTATAAAACATACTACAGATAAAACCAGTTGTGTTATTCATAACTCTGAAGTTCTGTTGTTTGTATAGTAAATGCAATGCTGATTAAAATAGTAAACAATTTAATTGACTAATTGAATATTAAGCATCATTTTTATGCCATCGAGGGCTAATAGACGATCAGTTAACCTAACCACTGTTTTCAGGGATGCTGAAATGTTAACCGCAAGTAAATGACAACTTCTTCACTTGAATCAGCAGTGAGAGACGAATATATCAGTTATCACGGAGACTGTTACCAGGCAGGGATTCGAACTGGATTCATAGTTGCGTAACCGACTGAGCTAATCGGGCCCGGTTTAAGGATACCTAAGATTAGACAGTCATTAAAAAACAATAATGTAAATACCTGTATACACATAAAGTGACATTAATTAGCATTGTTGATAACAGGGTAATGAAATTTTAATTTTAATTTAATAATATTTGATGGTTGTGAGTGAACATCTCTGAAACTTTGAGTGTGTAAATTCAGGAGAGTTGTAATTGGAAATGTAGTTGTTTTTCATGCCCCTGACATTTAAACAATAGTGAAGGGGTTTAAAGTGTTACCCCTGTTCAGCTGGTCGATTGAGGTAAAAAATTGAATAAGATCAATAACTTCTGAAGGAGTCTGTGTGTGTAATAAATATTTATAGTGTAGTTGTTTAATTATGAAATGTAGGTCAAGTTTGATATTTGTCAACAATGGTAAAATTTTACTGAAGTAATGTTCACTTTTTTACTTAATTTTCAGTAAAATATTGGTTTATGATCAATATCAGGGGCAATCGTGTAAATAGACAAATTTTTTTTTGCTCACTTAAATTTGTCGAGTTGTAATTTTGCAAAATTAACAACTGACTGACAATGTGATTGTGTTACAGGTGCTGGATGGCGTGTGAAGGTCGACCCTGAGGATCATCCCCTCTGCGAGTATGAGTTTGACGTTCTTGTCGGGGCAGATGGCAAAAGAAACACTTTAGATGGTAACCCATTTTAAACATCACTGAACCTTATTCAAATTTTATTTGGGGGGATAGATAGTTTGAATTCAATCATAATTTATTGGGGGTGGTGGGGGGGGGGTGAATATTGAAACACCTTAATATTTTAATAGTTTAGTAGCAATAAAATGGAAACTGTTCAAATTTGTTAAAAGAGAAAAAGATATGTTTACTAATTTGTTATCTGAAAGACTATTGGTAATTTATGAATTATAAAAAATCATATAATAAATGGTCTCATTGTTGATTTCACTATATATTTTTTTTTTACAGGCTTTAAACGAAAAGAGTTTCGTGGGAAGCTTGCGATCGCGATCACCGCCAACTTCATTAACAGGAACACGCAGATGGAGGCAAGGGTGGAGGAGATCAGCGGAGTGGCGTTCATATTTAACCAAAAGTTCTTCAAGGACTTGTACCAGGATTGTGGAATAGATCTTGAGAACATTGTGTATTATAAAGATGAAACACATTACTTCGTAATGACGGCAAAAAAACAGAGTTTACTTGAGAAAGGTGTTCTTAAACAGGTGAAAATAATTTTTATTTCATTCGTCCATAAAAGTTGGTTTAAAATTTAACTTACCTCTATGACAAACGAGATTAAGTCGGGCATATTGGTGTCTGTCATTCGTTGTATGATGTAACGTCCCAAATCAGTTTACCACGATAAATCAACAGCGTTTATACATTCCGGTGAGTCTGAAAGTAGTTCTATATTTTACATACGAGAGCCGAGTTATGCGGAAAACACATAGCAATGATTTGGAAATAATATTACACTTCGTTAAAACAAATAATATGTTTATCACACTCTTGTACCGTAAATTATGTTATGAAATCTTTATAGACCCTGAATAAGAATATTTAGACCATACGTAATGAAAAATATGACTTTCACATATTCTTTATTCTGTATAATTTTTGCACAAATATTCTGCTCAAATAGTTTTTTTACTGTTGAACCTTACATCATTATTGTGATATGTTGGACATTTTTTGCATGTTAAATGTAATAGTTCTTGAGTCTAAACTTTTTGATTGTACAGTCTAACCTGTCTTAAGTTTGGTGCTTAATACAGGTTAATTTGATCTGTAAGCATATAAATGGGAAATGATAAACATAGCTGCTTATTAATAAGACAGGTGGCTGCTTAATAGAGGTGACCACTTGTACAGGTTGGACTGTAGTTCAGATTTGATTCAGATATCACAGTCCAGGTTAATGTTTGTGTGGTGTCAGATTATATTTATACATAATGAACTGTCTTTGATGAAGAAATTTATAACAAAGTCATGCACAAAATAAAACTGACATTAAAATTGATATTTTTTGTTTTGAAGGATTATGCAGACACGGCGCAGCTTTTGGGGCGTGACAATGTTAATCAGGACGCCCTGGCAAACTACGCACGGGAAGCTGCAGACTTCTCCACCAACCACCAGCTGCCTCATCTTGACTTTGCTGTGAATCATTACGGGCAGGCAGATCTGGCCATGTTTGATTTCACATCCCTGTTCCAAGCAGAAAATGCATCTAGGGTGGTAGAGAGGATGGGGCGTAAACTACTTACAATTCTCGTTGGAGACAGTCTACTTGAGGTATGACACGATTTTCTTTTCTTGTGCTGCACAGATATTTTGGTCTAGACATTAAATATCTCTTTGGCCATAATGTTGTTTTGTTTTCTAATGAAAAAAAAAAAAATTCTTAATTTTTGACAACACAAATGAGCAAAAACCTCGTATTTTACTGTATTTTATCTTTTTTTATTCCATCTCTGAACAATATAATGTATCCTTAAACATATAACTGTTTTTCTTTGTATACTTTTTGTTAAAAATTAGTTGTCGTCTTGTCTTTATAAGGCCGCCATTGTGTATAAGCCATTATCATAGGTTATAATAAAATTATCTGCAGATGGAAAAAAGATGAACACAGGTTTGTATGATTCGGAAAAAAACATACATATTTGTAAAAAATAGGCCGGGCCCGATTAGCTCAGTTGGTTGCGCGTCTGACTATCAATCCAGGGTTCGTGAGTTTGAATGCCCGCCCGGCAACAGTCTCCAGTGATTGATATATGGAATGTCTCATTATCATTCATCTCTCACCTCTGATTCCAGTGGGAAAATTATCAGTTACTTGCGGAGATAGGATGTGCTCGAGTATTGGTTAACCTTTCAGGATCTCAGGAAACAGTGGTTAGGTTAACTGATTGTCTGTTAGCCCCCAGATGGTATAAAAATGACACTAAATATTCAATCAACTGTAAAAAATAAAACTTCCAAAAGGTTTCTCTTTAGAACATAATAATTTATTCTTCCATTTTGAAAAAATCAAGTATCCAATAATTATATTGTTTTATCATGTTTGTTTTAAATATTAAAATTAAAACTAGAATGGTTTTGTAATTTCTTTAATCACATTTCTGTATTTAGCCTTTCTGGCCAACTGGATCTGGGTGTGCCAGAGGGTTTATGGGATCATTTGATGCAGCCTGGATGATCAAGAACTTCTCGTCGGGCAAGATGACTACTCTTCAGATCATTGCAGAGCGGGAAAGTGTGTACCAGATACTGTCACAGACAACACCTGAGAATCTGCAGAAGAATCACAACCAGTTCACGCTTGACCCTTCGTCTAGGTAGGGATAAATATGGAATGTTTTTTAGTCACATGTCTAAAACAATGTCCTTATATATTCCATAATGAAGGAGGTGTGTAAAGAACTGGTCAGATTGACTACCTACCTAGAATAAGAATCTACACTTGCACACATAGAGATATATATTTAAGATGACTTGCGGAAAGAATATACAATGTATCGTATTCCCTGTAATAAATGCACCTGGGGTTGATGCATTTTTCAAAAGGGGGAGACAGTATTTATTAGAGAGAAGTGTTTAAAATACATAGTTGTACCTTAATAGATACAGGTATCTGTATTTGTATTTACTAATCTAAAATCTACCATTACAAGATGACTGTCTACCTGGTATTGCCAAAAAGGTTGGTATGAGCCTCCACTCACACACATAGAAATACATTAGTACATCTTTCTGTTAGCCGTCATATGGTATAAAGTAACATAACATTATGTTATGAACAAATCTTTTTAACAATTCCATTGCTATCAATTGTAGATATACAAACATGAAAGCAAAATGGTTGAAGCCCAAACAAGTGATGCACCTGTACGACACAGGTAACAACTCACTGAAAGATGATATTATAGAGATGCCAGCCAAAACTGCCAAAGATGGTAAATATCTTGTCAAGATTACTTCTTTGTCAAATATTTTTCATATTTGAATGTTATTTTATATAGATCTTAAATATTAGATACCAAAGACCACTAATTGCATGTTTTATCAATATTTTGATATTCGAGATTTTAAATAACATGCATCTCAAATATCGTATTAGTGTGTTGGACAAAATCGCTATACATGTCTAAAAATAAATAAAGTAGTTTCTTAAATGAAAGCAAAGCATCGTGTCATTTAGAAATAGAATAGGAATTATTTGGTAATTTAAATCTGACAGTCAAAATGTGAAAATGTTTTTTTATTTTAACTGAAGTGGTCAAATAAAAAATTACTAATATATTTCCTTAAAATTCAATTTATTTCACTCTCTCTTACACCAAACTATGGAAGAGCCTTCATTCTGACTGGTACTTTCACTTTATTTCACAGCATATCTTTTTACCTAAAACTATATTTACTACTGAACAACATTGTTTCCTGCTGCATTGTATGCCTTTATTTCTGTTTCAGATATTGTAGATTCCTATAGCTTGCTGCGCTGGTGTCAGAAGATTCTAAATACAGGGAAATATCACACCATCAACGTGAACGACCTGTCTACTTCCTGGAAAAGTGGACTCGCTTTCTGTGCTCTCATCTCTTCATTCAAACCTGATATTATGTAAGTGACAGTTTGTTCCATCATAATTATGTGATATTTGAAACTTTAATCAAATGATTCCTTAATCCTCAATTACAAAATACAAGTTTATGTAAGATTTTTATTTTATCATATTTCAATAACTTGAGAAATTTATTCTGGATTGTCTTCAGATGTATTTATCTATACATTTACATATAAATTATCTTTATCTAATACGTGTGTGGATGGCATTCAAAGAATAATGGAAGGACATTAAGTGTTAACCCTGTCTGTCGGGTTTGTTCAACCACTTGTACATCCATGGTAAAAATTGGTTTCAGATCAGTAACTTCTGAAGGGCTCTATGTATTTAATCAATATTATATGTTTACCTGTATATAATTATAAAATTTGATATTTGTCAATGTCGGTCAAATCTTACATGAGTTATGGCCCCTTTTTTACTTAATTTTAAGTAATAAACTGGATTCTGATCAATAGCAAGGGTATTCTTGTTGACAGACACATTTCTAGTTTTCAGTGTGTTTTTGAACATATATAAAACATTCAATTACTACTGTGTTCAATGTAAAAGTTGAATATTATTCAACAAAGCGTTAACATGAATCAGCAATTTAGAAGCTGCCATCTTGTTTTGCAGAGATTACAACAGTCTGAACGAGGCTGACATAGTTAAGAATAACCAGCTAGCTTTCGATGCAGCTCAGCGAGAGTTTACCATCAACCCGGTGATGACTGGAGAAGACATGGCAAACTGCGACAAGCCGGATAAACTCACCATTGCATCATATCTGTCACAGTTCTACGACCTGTTTAAGAAACAGCGACCACCTAGTGGTGAGTAGACCGCAAGTTGTTATGTAACGTGTGATATAAGCTTTATAGTGGATGACAATAATTTAAATCTTTTATTCAGCACAAACATCATACAATGTTCATGGCCTTAACAATTCAACTCTGGCGGTTCTATAATGAGAAGAGAATGACATATTATAACATACTAAAGATATAAGCAAAAATTCATTTACAATTTCTGAGAACTATTTCCCCCATGTATTTTCACATGTAATGATATATTGATATATCATTTTATGAGAAAACAGGCCTAATTAGCTCAGCTGGTAATGTCTGACTATCAGTCCAGGAGTCATGAGTTCGAATTTCTGCCCAATCACATGTATAACTATTTTATTTAGTTATAAAATTCACAGCTTTGTAAGTCATTTTTCATGGTGAAGATGAATTACTGTGATCTTGGTTTGGGGGAAGTTTGACATTCTAAAGGAAACTTCCCACGGCCAGATTTGGTGACCATCATACTCAGTCAATGATTAGAGGCTTAAATTTATACTAGAATCTGTACTGGGTGTTATTTCCGAGAGACCATTGTGTTGAGTCTGAGATTAAACCCACAAACTCTGACCTCTCTATCAACTTCTCTACCACTTAAACTTAACACATCATTCATGTAATAATTGTACCCACCTCTTTTCTAGATGACTTTGTATCTTTTCCAGATGACTACCTGAACAGTAGTTTAGAGGACAGTCGGAAACATCGCTCTCCAAGTCATCGTCTTTCAATCTTACACAAGATTCGCTCGTCTCGAGTCAGTCTCTCCAAGCTGAAGAAGTCCATCAAAAAGGACAAGGACACAATAGAAGAAAGTCATCACAGCTATAACAGCAACACCAACAGTAGCAGCAGCATCTATAGCAACAAAAACAACAACAACAATTATAATCACAAAAAAATTGGGAGTGTGTTTTCGAAGGATTACGAACCTGACAGAAAGTTTGTTCCTCACGTCCCAGTAAGTGATTGTCATAGCAACATCTCACTTATAAATCATTTAATTCTACATTGTTGGCTTATAGGGCATCTTTCACCTGTCTATTAGTTGCCAAAAACTGATTTATTTTTGAAGAACAATATGTATATCAAGATTAAATCAGAACCTCTACCTAAGTGCTTTTCTACAAATATCACTTGTTTGATGACGCCCCGTCTTAATGACCTTCTAATGTGTAACGACAGGAGCTTAACTGTCTGATCTTCACCAAAAATTGATAAACTGTCATGTTGTACAATTAGGAAGCATCTTTCTATTTTGTAGACAGAAAAAATTATGAAAAAGTCAAGTTTGAAATAATGCGAAAACGAGAAAAAACAGCTAATTGCAGGTTTAATTTTTTGGGTATTATCATCAGGGGGAGGTAATCTTTCATTGAGAGCATCAGTTTTATATTTTAAGGTTTGAGTTTGTGTAATGAGTTATGTATGGTCATGTGTCTGAAGGTGTTGTTTTTTTTCTTCAGAAAAGTAATTGTTGATCAATATGTTTCAATGAATTAAAATTTTTACTATTTTTATAAATTCTACAAAAAACTTGTGTATGATATTATATATTTTTGTTTTGTTTTGAAATTAAAAGAGAAAAATTTGTTTAAACATATTTTTAATGTGCACAATGCAGTACACAATATTTGCATTTTATTTGTGGTGATAGAAGGATGGCATTGGGCTCGGTAATTTTTGTGCGATGTCAGTATCCTCCATAATAGTTTCGGAACATCTCATCCTATCTGTGTTCACATCAGAATAAACTGATTAAGCACATACTTTGTTGGTATCTTGATTTGAGTAAGAATTTAAGAATACGAAAGTTATGTCATGTCATTATCACCATTGTCTCTACAGAATGGTAATGTTGAGCTGACCAGATACAACAAACTGCCATTAGAACAAATCACCACTAGATTGAACACAGACAAATCTCGAGGTGAGCAAGTGAAGGACATCAAGATGCGCGAGGAAATGATGCCTGTTGTGAAGGTCAGCAAGATGGCGGAATTACTTGTGTCAAAGTTCAAGAGTAACTGTGATCAGCCCACACCTATGCCTCTGACTAAAAGAGTGGTAAGATACTAAACACTAATACTTATCATATTGATTGTTAGATATCATAGAAAAAGTGAATACTGTATAATAAATGCTTTCCAGTAATAAATGCCCCAATCTGTTTGATTGATTGATTGATTGATTGATTGATTGATTGAATATTTAGCGTCATTTTTATGCCATCGAGGGTTAACAGACGATCAGTTAACCTAACCCCTGTTTCCTGAGATTAACCAGTACTCGAGCACATCCCATCTCCGCATGTAACTGATATCTTTCCCACTTGAATCATTGGTGAGAGACAAATGATAATGAGACACAGTGTCATATATCAATCATTACGGAGACTGTTGCCAGGCTGGGGATTCAAACTCACGACCCCTGAATTGATAGTCAGACGCGTAACCGACTAAGCTAATTGGGCCCAGCCAATCTGTTTGAATGAAAAATTAAATAACGTGACACCCTGGAAGTTGGTCTTTAATACATGTACTTGAACATGTACATTTTAGGTCTAGTTTGGACATTTTATAGTTGACTAAACTGGCGGTGTGTTGTATGGCATTTTACACCCCATTTCATACAAAATTTATCTTGCCAAAATAAATGACCCTCTTTTTTTGAAAATGCATCATCCCTGGGGGCATTTATTCAGGGGTTTATGGTAATAACTAATTAAGTTCTTCTCGCTCACATAGCTGTACGTTGCCCGGAACCACGTCTGCTCTTCTGTTCACACGTTACTATTTCACTGGAGATGTAATGTTGTCATGACAATGTGGTTACATTGACAGTTCTGCATGTTTAGGAAGTAGTAAGTTTTCTTGCTATCCACATACTGTATTCCCTGTAAAAACACCCCACCCCCTTCCAATTGTGAGTCTATTGCAGAGATGGATGTTATCGATTACTGGTTAAACTTCAAGATGAGGAAAGAGTGAAGAGTGGTTAGGTTAACTGATCATCTATTAGCCCTCAATGGTATAAAAATTATTCTTAATATTGTAACAGACAAATCATTAAGATGGAGGCAGTTCAATAAATACATCAATGCTAAGATGGTATTAAAATTCATTCAAGCTCATGGTAAATTTCACTGAACTACCATCTTGTTTTGCTATTTGAGATTAAGATATTAAAGTTTTTGTCACTATTATATCTTCAGAAAGGGCAGCCAATGATGGTTGCAGCCCAGCCAGCCAGTGAGTTCTGTTTCTTCTGTAAAAAGCGTGTGTACATTATGGAGCGCATGAGTGTTGAGAACGTCTTCTTTCATACCCAGTGTTTCAAGTGCGACTTCTGTGCGTGTATATTAAGGGCAAACACTTACGCTGTTGACAAAACCTCCTATGGTGATGGTAAGTTATATTGTAATGTTTCTGTTTTCATGATGTTTTTTGCATTTATTGCCTTGACATGAAACTTTTTTCTCCACTGTAGGGAGTTGGGGGTCAAGTGTTTGAGGTACCCTATCCTCTATGCAACCACGCTGCATTGATATTACACACAATTAACTTTGGCTTTCAAGGTCATTTAATGTTTTTTCTAAATAACTGGCAAGGTTTTTAACATTCAGTGTGGTCAGAGATGTATAGTATATTACTTAATGCAGGTCCTCCGTGCCTGAGTGGTCTAAAGTGCCATCTCAGGATCACTTATCTCTCACTGCTAAGGTCAAAGGTTTGAGTCTGCCTCACTGCAAAAAATTTAAGTGAGAAAGTTTGCCAGTTACTTGTGGAAACAACAATGGTTCTACTCGGATTAATTCTTAGCTCTTTCTCCACCAATAAAACTGGATATGTCATAATCATCTGAAATGTTTTGAAAATGGCTTTAAACCCATTAAAAAAGATGAATTTAGTGGTTAGTCACATGACATTATTGTAATGTATATGTATGTTTTATTATAACATTATTCAGTTGCAAATTATAACATTTTTGTGAATATATTTCAGCATTTAGATTTTTCTGTTTCCGACATGCTCAACCGAAGAGTCGTTTCTCGCGTCCGGCCAGAAAGAGGCTGGCGGAAGATGACACCGATATAAGGAAGAAGAACATTCCAGCAGAACCGGGAGACACTGGACCAACGCCAACTAAAGTAGCTGTGCCGTCACGCTCACCAAAGAAAACTCCACGTAAATATATATGTGATACTTTTTACCTTATTGCAACTGTTAAATATTTGAGTGACCAGGACATGTGTTTTTCAGTGTTCAATACGGTTTGTGAAAGTATAAACATTCCCCATTATCTTATATCTGTGCTTCAACTGATATTTTTTTCTGAAATAGAGTTAGGTTAAATTATCACAATGCCATGTGTCCTTTTAAAGAACATTACATTAATTTTTTATTTTATTTAAATCTGCTTGTCCTGACCAAAAACAACTTGTCTCTGCTTTAATTTAGAATTATGGTACTTGTCCTGTTTATAAAATATATAAAATAAAGAAAACTAAATAAACTTTTTATTAAAGTTAAAAAATAGGAGATGTGCAAAAAAACAGATGCTGTGTTTAATTTCTGAATTTTTACTTGTCAAGTCGGACTATAAGCAGCCTTATATTTTACTTGTCCGTACCTGTGATTCAATGTCCCAGACAGTCAGGCAAGGGTTATTGTAAAGTTCTGTAATGATGGCCCTTGAAAGTCTGTAGTCAATGTGAATTTTTAAAAGTTTTAAGATCTTGTCTTCAGAATTGTGTTAAAATTGGCATAGTGTTATTTTCTTTGGAGGTTTGTAAAGGAGATGGGAAATATAAAAGCATTGGCAATAGCTATTTTTGTCCTTGTCTTGTTCTCAATACTTGTATATTTAAGTTATGTAAGTATCTACATCTCTACTTGTGGTTCTGATATTAATTATTGATTGTGTACTGTAAATATTGTTATAAATGTCAACTTTGTGTTCTAAGTTTCTCTGTAAATACATGTACCTGTCCTGGATAAGGTGGATAGTATCAAAATACCTTCACCTGAAATTTTGATAAATATTGAAGCGAGACATAGAATTTTGCAGCGCCTGTGGCCTGGCAGGGATTTGAATTCATGACCTCTAGTTTGATAGTCAGACGCTGTACCAACTGAGCTAACAAAGCCCAGCCCTGGTATTCAGCAATGACCAGACATATAGTTCCTGAATCCTGCATCATCATAAATTGTTTATCTGAACATTTTAGCGAATCTATCCCCGGTGGTCAATACAGATGACCTGAACAACAGCTTGAAGACCCCAGAGCGTATAGAGTTTGAGAACACGATCGAGGGTCTCCAGGAGGAAACGGAGGAGGAGCAGTGGGAACACAACCTCAGTATGTCCATGACACGTGACGATGTAGAGATGCAACCCGCGGTTGTCGGCGATGACGACGAAGAGGATTCAGATGACTCTGATTTAGAGTAAGTGGATTTTTGTGGATTTTTGTACGGAAAATTTGGTTATGAAAATATTTCTGAACTTCATCTTTAAATAACATTTTCATCGCCTGTTGCTTCTTTAAATATTTGATTTTTTTTTATTGCAATTTTTTTTTCTTATGTAAAAATCTATACGAGAATGTTTCAATTGTTTTAATAGAACAGTAAAACCGTTCTTAAAAAAATGTTTGTTTTTCGTGCTCCTTTCTACACACTTAAATTGCAGTTATCCAAATTTTTTTATTCACATTCTAAGCATTGATTTTTTTTTTATGATTTCTGACTATATTTTGTTCAAAATGACACTAAAAAGCAAAATCTGGCAAAAAATAAATTAGCTACTTACCTACTAAAATGAAAAATACTGGATCAGAGCACAGTAAACAAGTATTTTTTAAAGAGTAGCCTCAGTTAGAGGTTGTTTTTTATACCACAAAATCATGAAGTTACTCAATGTATACAGTTGTTGATGAAAGCCTTTTTTATGTGAAACTTTATATATCCTTTTCTATGGTCTGATAATGTAGGTAAACAAAAAATCATAATATTTATATTTTTTAAGACACTTAATGATGAATTGACATATTTTTCATGGCATCGGTATTGTCTTTCAGTGAGCTATTGTCGGAAATTGATGTTACGGACTACGAGGAAGTAGCTCATATATTACACGCCTGGTAATAATTGTCCCCACCGCATTTATAGATGTTATTGTTCCTGCTTGTTTCAGCATTGTGTCGATGTACAAGTAGAACTCTCTTCTCCGTTAGCTTTACAGGAATGTTTTTGATAGTCAATCTGCCCATAGTGTGATTTTAAATTAGACCACCATTGTTTTTGCATGATAAATAAAAATTGAACCATTCCAGTGCCCCTGTTTGCTAGTCAAAAAAAAAAAAATGAATTTCCAAATAAGATGAAAATTCTTATCAAGTGAAATCTTAAAGCTAAATTCTTAAATTTGATTAGAACAAGGATCAACATAATCATCAGCATTTATTTCATCATCCTCATCCCCATTATTGATGGTTACGCTTGTCACTATTCCTTGTTCATATACAGTTGATGAATCTACCATTCATTGATGAATGAACCATATCAAATTTGACTGTAATGTATCTATCAGTCGTTATCCTGGCTCCTCCCGTTGCAGTGGACAGCGGCCCAAAAGTGCTGTGTTATTACCGTATCAACATCGCCTCGGTACAGTGGAACATGCAAGTTTTACTTTGCACCAAAAATAGCCTGGTTTATAGCTGTACTTCCATTTTTTAGTGTCCCTGCAGGGCAGAGCCTTTACATGGACTCTTCTGAGTCCCTGCTATGTTCCGGTCTGGGGAGGGCAAGGGTTATAATTGACTTGTAACAGATTTGGAATTCAAATGTCTTCAGTTTGTTTTGTTGGTCTGTCCGTATGGAATGATGCCTCTACATGAGACATGTGTCTATCAAACAAGTAAGAAAACCAACAAAGAAGAAAACCAGGCAGTCATATTTGTTGGGGGTGGTGTGTGTGGTGGTGGGGGGGGGGGGGGGCTCTATCCTCCACACATGTAAACTGAATCTTATTGGCAAGGATCTTATAAGATGGAGATTAATTTCTGAGTTGACTAGCATCTAAAGTGTTTATATAGCAGTGACAGATACAGGATTTCAATTTGAATGGTGTGGGTATGGGGGCAACATAAAATCTGAGTGGGCACACATGTTTTTTCAGAAGACATTTAGTGGATTTTATCAAATTTGGAAGTTTGTTTGGGAAAGGGTGTGTGGAGGGAACACTGGGTTCATTAAAGAGTAGAATCGCCAGTGTATAGTCAATAGTGTTGATATATTTTATCTCATCATCTTGGATTGCAGTTGATAAAAATTGTCTTAAGATGTAGATTTGTGATATTATTACAGCATGTTTATTTAGATAGATAATCCATTTCTTAGTTTAGTCATGTGTCTGTTTGTGGTTTATTTAAGGTGAATTTATGTCACAGTCGTCTTAGAACTCAGATTTCTTGTAATGGCCATGTCTTGATTGTGTATGTTATAGAAACTTACCAAACTTGGCCATGTATGCTATATTGAAGTATGTTTGAGGTACTTTTAATGGATTCAGAAATCATTTATAAAAATGATAATAATCATGCTGAAAGTTTGTGTTTTATTTTACTTAAATATGCAGGCTTGTAATCATGCCTGCAGGTGAACTGCATCAATAAAGCATACCTGGCCAAGATTAGTTTCTATAACAACAAGCAAATTCTGTGAATTTATGTCCCCCGCTTTTTTCAAAAGATTTGATTCAGTGAAGTATTTGTACGGAAACCGCAATAAATATGAATTTTCATAAAATTAAAGGGGCAAAACTGTAGTATGACAAATGCCACAACCATTAAAATTGAACTTAGCCTGTATTTTGTCATTATTATAAACATTGTATTAAATTGAGAAGATTTGATTCAGGCATTCTTTAGTTATTATATGGAAACCAAAGTAGGACAGACAGACAGGCACGCACGCACGCACGTACGCACGCACGCACGCACGCACACACAAATTAGTGTCTCCCACTTTGGGGACAAACAAATCAAGATATGACAACTTTAAGAAATTCTAAGAAAGCTGTGATAATACATTCACCTTCAACAAGTCTTAAATATTTGAGTAAAATTATCCCTTCTATATGCATGGATTTGTGTGAGAATTTAGTTGAGAATGAATTAAAACAGACAATTTTGACCTTGAATTGGATCATGTGAAATGTATTTTGTATGATAATTCTTTCAATCAGTCAATAAATGAAGTTTTTTTTTATCAGAAAACTGATAACAAATTTTAATTTTAGAATTTTAGATTTGTTTTTCTTGTAATATATTGGATTGAATTTAGGTTTACAATTGTATTGTGTGTAAGTATTTACCTGGTACGCATGAATATTCTGTGTAAATTAATTCTCATTGTTGGATGTAAATAGTGATATAACTGTTGATAAACCAATACCAGTTCATTACTAAATCGGCATCAAATTGGCAATCAGGAATAGCTGTGTGGAGAAGGCATTGAAATGCCTGAAAAAATTGGCGAAGATTAATGAATGCCTGGCAAATATTTATGTACAATCTGAATAATCTGTTAAATATATAGGTTACTGGGTCAATGTCAAGTTCGTGTTTACTTTATAGAATTACATATTGTATTTTGTTTCATTTTATTTAAGATTTATTTACATACTGTCACTTTTTTTCTGACTCGCTTTTGTATTGTGAATAGTCTTGAATAAATATTTGTATGGTGGCTGATTTCTGCCATGTTGTGTTTTCTTGTATTTTAAATAAGTTCTTTTGTTTGATACATATTTGTTCATGCCTTGTGTTTTTACAGTACTTTAATTCTGTCGAAATTTATACTTTTCTTAGACTTACAGGTGTGTGAATCAATTTGAATTTAATTGATGATGAGGAGTAGTAAATGACAACTCTTTGATGATTCTTTCAGTTGTAGAACATTAATGTAAAAGAGCAATTTCTTTATTAGAGGTCAAGTCTGCGCCATCGTAGCATATTTATTATTTCAACTATAGTCAAAATAATGAAACTGTGATGGTGAAAATAGATACAGAGAGACTACGATAGTGAAAATCTGAACTATGTGTGTTTCAGCTTTTCATCATCGAAGTTTTTTTGTTTTGACATTTTTTAATTTAATAAATATGCTGTGATGGCCCCAATGGTACACCATAATTTTAGGTCATAGTAGATAGATGTGTTGTGAATGACCTGGTGCCATAGACGGATCAAATCCTTTGTTAATCATGCACCATTTATCTTAAAAAAAACTATGTTATTGTAGATGCTCTTGTTGGAGAAAATGTGAGAAATTGTTATGTAGATGTGCTTAAAAGAAAGAAAAGAAATAAATAACAAATTAAACTACTATCTATAGTATGTTTCAAATACCCGAGCACAAGTTTTGTTTCATGTATGCTGTGTTCCTCCAGGTCCGAGGACGAGGAGTTCCAGGAAGCTGTCGACCTTTATAATTCTGGTCGTCTTGAGGAATCTATCTGTCTAGCCAAGGAGAGCCTGCGGCGATCGTCAGAGGACTTGCTCGGCAATGAGTATGAGAGACTTGATGAAAATGGTGATGCTGATGATGACACTGAAATAGAGTGTATGTATCTAACATTATGTAAAGTTGTGTGTTTGGTGTTTGGGTTTCAATAGTAAGGCCTCAGGATGGTACATTTTGAATCGACAGTTTATCACAAACCTTTCCACAGGTCAGTTTTTCAAAACTTACTCTGTTTAATTATTTTTTATGCCATCTAGAACTAACAGTTAACCAGTACTCAAGCACTTTAATCTCAACGAGTAACTGATAACTTTTCCATTTGAATCAGTGATGTGAGACGGATGGCAATGAGTCACAGTGTCATATATCAGTCATCATGGAGACTGTGGCTGGGCGGGGATTACATTGGTTGTCAGATGGGCTAGTCATAACCTAAACAGACTTTTACTGAACATCTGGATAATGTTTCAAAACTCGTAACATTATGCTGATGAGCGCCAGTATGTTAGCTAGCTAGTTGTGGAAATTGGTGGGGTTCATTTGCATGAGAGATAAAATTCTATCGCAAATGGTTCCTATCTCAAAAATAATTTAAAGCAATATCTATGAATAATAAAATAGACACATTTATAGATATTCTACCAACTGCTCTTCAATCAATTCTCTGAATGGTAGAGGTGTACAATGTTCACTTCAATCATTTAAATCTTACATGAATATCAATATAGGCGAAATGTAATTACAGTCGAACCTGTGTTAGTGGTCACCTCTATTAAGCAGTCACTTGTCTTAAGCAGCCACATTTGCCATTTCCAATTTCTATGCTTTTAGAGCAAATTAACCTGTATTTAGCAACAACCCATCTTAAAATGCCACTTTTGCTCCTTCCCTTAACTGGCTGCTGAAGGCAGGTTTGACTCTATATGAATTATATTTTCTGTATTATTGTAAGAAACACAATCAATACCAAAGTAAACACTTACTGTTCTCATTTGATATGATTTTTACTGTTACCATTAAGCATTGAAATGCATTTTCATACATTTATATCAATATTTCCTTGCAGACTCCGAATATGAGACAGACGACTCTGACACAGAGATGGAGGATGAAGCCACAGAACCCTCCGTTACAGTACAGACTGCGTCACAGTCCGAGCCCAAATCTTCCTTGACTGCCAATAACCAGTCTGCTGGTACCCAAGAGGTGAACAAGTCAACACTTGGAGCCAAAAGTCCGGGCTACTCATCCAAGGCTCGGTGTGACTTCTTCTCATCCCCGGCTGAACCTTTACGGTTAGATCCCTTCAAAATGTTTGGCATGGAAAGGAAGAATGGGCCACCCAAAGACGAGCCCTCTTCTAAGACAAGTGGAGCAGCAGAAGTAAAGTCAGCACCAACTGTTGTTAATGACATTGAGTCTGATGAAGCAACAGATAGCCAGGTGAGTTGACTTGGAACCTATATACTCATAGTTGTGAATGTTTTCATGCCCCCAGTGCAAGGGGGTAAAATTGCACTCGTCGGCTCACATATGTCAGTTGAATGCACTGGACGTCGAATGAAGATGTGTAAATGCTCGACTGGTTGGGCGAGTCTGCTTTTGCAACATAACTATTCAAAATACAGTCTTCAAAATAAGCCGGACAAGCAAGCTTACTTGTCCAACAAGCCCCTGCTTTAAAATTGCATGAATACTCATTAAATTTTACTTAAAAATACCGTTGTAGCTATTTAAAAATAGAAAGTGATTATAAATACACGTGTAAAAAAATTATGTCTAAAATTTTATTTGTGTTGTACATGGATATACTGCACAGATAGAGCATCTTTGTTCCACTTTGGTCCTCTTGTTATATCATTATGATGAAAATGTAAGAGTAAAAACGTTAAGAATTAGTAAAAAACTGATATTAAATTTAATATTATTTTCAACCTTAATAATGTAACCTACCAAGGACTTACATAGAAGGATAGGAAACTTGCATTTTCTCTACTAAATGTTGATAAAATAGCATGTGAAAAATTAATAATTAGGTAGATTTCACAGGAAACTGATTTCTCATTAATAAAATGTAAGCTGCTTGTAACCTAAGATTTTTTAATATGTTTTAAACTTGCAAAATGATCTTGAAGTTTGAATCAAGTACTTTTGTTATTTCTTTCAGTTGCATTATACTGATATTGTAATTATAAAGTATCTTAACGTTTAATTTTAAACACAATTTGAGAATGGTCTTGTTTTGTAGAGAATTTATTGTGCTCAGAAAGAATTTTGATTTGTGTACCTGAGATGAATGGAAGTTAGGATAATTGAAAATGAGATTTTTTCTGAATATGTGAGAATTCATAAAATCTGAATCAGTTGCTTTTCCATCTATGTAAGTCCTTGATATGGGCAGTATATACTGGATGCTTTCCAAATCATTTGTTTCCTTTGATTTACAGGTTGGTTCTGGTGTTCTCGACAGTAAGCTGCCCCATGGCGAAGCTAACAATACTGATGATGACGCTGACGAAGCATTTGTGTCTGCCGAGTATGACCCCATAGTGGATGCGGAGGAATGTTTGGACAAGACAGCCGTTACCAGGGCTATGGAACAGCTTCTGGAAGACATGGAACACAAATCTGAGTCTTTAAGTGAAGATAATGATGTATTTGAAGCTTCAAGTGATGACTATGAAGCTGACGATGATGTTTTCGATAATAATAGACTGCAGACATCGTCAAAAAGTTTATTAGGGTCACGTTCTGGAAGTGAAAATGGAACAAAAGTAAAAAAGGCAAATTCAAGTAGCAGAAGTGGTGTTAAAAAGAAAAATAAGTCAAAGTCAAAGTCTAAATCAAATGCTGATTTCGACAAGGTTGTGAAATCAAAAAGTTCTAGGCGGACAAAATCAAGTAATGAGTTTGGAAGTTCTGATAAGGGCTCAATGTCTAGTAATAAAAAGGAAACAAAATCCAGCACTGAGCTTGGTGACACAGAGCTGTCTGTATTAAGGAGTGTACAACAAATGAGTGATAACTCTAGTTCTGCCCCAGGATCAGGGGAGACTACTTTGGAAGTGTTACAAAGTGTTAAAGCGATAAATGATCCAGAGGAGGAGCCTGTAGAACAATGTATTCAGTACCTTGATGATAGGTTTGTGACACAAACCCGAGGTACTCGTGGGAAACGTAGATCTGAGAAATCCAAATCTAATATACATAAATCTAGTAGTTCCGATAGTTTCACCATATCCACACCTAGTCAATCATCCAATCATTCTTCATCAAGCTCCATCTCCGAGGAGTTTGAGGCGAACAAAAAATTTATGAATGTCGTAGAAAGTGACGATGACGAGAGACCAGACTCTCAAATGTTACGAGATTATCAGTTAACTATGAGCCGTGCCCTTGGGGAGGATAGTGATGAGTTATCTCCCCGGGAGCACTCTCCTGTAGAGGAGGAAGATTTAGACCAGACATTAAATGCCGAAGAGGTTAGTGCAACTTCTCCAAGGTCAGAATATCTGTCTCCCCGTTCTGAAATGAGTGATATTTCAGAAAATTTGTCTCCAAGGTCAGACAGGACTAGTAGTGTGTATGGTACACCTGACTCAAGTCTTACTGAACAAAATGCATCAAATTTACAAAAGATTTCTCCGGTAGAACCAGAGGTAAACTCGAGTAAAAATTCTAAAGGAAACTCTTTTCTTAGGAAACTAAGTTTATCCAAATCAGAAACAACAAAAAGTGTTCAGTCATCTGATAACAAGAAAAAGAAACTGAGTAGTAGTGGTAAACCTAAAAAAATTATCAAACAAGCCAGTCTGGATAGCAAAGAGGAGGCAGAAGTTGTTCCTCATTCGACAAAAACAATTATACGGCCCTATAAGCATCAGAGTAGAGAAGGGTCAGTGGAACCTATAATGAACCCTCTTGAAAAAAATGCTTGGGGTAGTTCAGAATCTTGTAGCAGTGTTAACTCTGCAGACACTTCGCAAAAAGCATGGAGACCATTACCCCCTGTACCAATAGAATCTCAGTCCTCACCAAAACAATCAAAATCTGTCAAACAGGGTACAGGCAGAAAGTTGCCTGATCCGACTAATTTAAAATCCAAATCTCCAGTATTGTTTCAGAGCAATTTTATGAAAAAGGCTTTTAGTTCTACTGAGAATTCATTAGATGCTGACAAAGAAGATGAAGCAGCCTCTGTGAAGGCTCCTTCCCCAGCAGACTTGAAAATGCTGGAAGCTGTGATAACATCTCAGCCAAGGCCACTGCCCCCAAGACCAACGGAATCGAAAGTTGTAGTCAATAGTGTTAGTGCTGGTGCCAGTAAGAAAGTGGATAAACCTGCAGACAAAAATGCTGCAAGAACTAAAATTGCTGTAGATTATTCTAGACTTATGTCAAATTCGGACAAGGAAAGTGGTAGTGAGAATGAAAATAAGAAGAAGCGAATTCCTGTTGCAAGTGCACTAAAGAAATCATTAAAGCCAAGTCTTTCAGGAAATAGTAACAATAGTGTAGAAGAGAACATGTCGGACATTCCTTTTGCTGATGACAGTGAGGATGAAATACTTGACAGTAAGTTTTACACCCCTGCAACATCGGTGAAGCCTAAACAAAAAGTGCAAAGAGAAGAAGGTGCAAATCGTGATGTTAGAAAACGAATTTTACCAACACCTCCAAATTCAGACCGTGCAATGTTAAGCCCAGATCATATACGAGACATTCGTAAAGCTGAAATAGAGAAAGCGCGAGAGGAGGCCCGTGAAAGGGCTAGATTGAAAAGTGATGAGGAATTGGGATTAAGAGACATGGGTTATACCGCGGGCTACAAACGGTCTGAAAGTCAGGATATGGAAACAGAGTCATCACAGAGTCGGAATAGCACAGTGGAAAGGCTGTCTGATAGTGATGACCTGAAAACTTCATTACAGAGAGCTACTGTAACCTTCACACCAGACATTCCAGTCTCTAATGGAACATCATCTAAGCAAACTAAAAAGAAAAAGAAGAAAAGTAAGGACAGAGATAGTAGTCTGTCCTATTCTTCTGACACTATTGATACAGATGCCAATAAAAAAGAGAAGAAGAAATCACTGTTTGCTTCCATATTATCAGGTGTTAAAACACCAACTGACAAGCCCAAGGGAATGAAAGAACGTGACAGGTCTTCATCAAATGATGCACTTGAAGAAAAATCAGCAAAGAAGAAAAAAGCTAAAACTCCTAAATCGGAAAAGAAGAAGGATAAAAAGAAAAGAAAGACTGAATCACTTGGTAATTTTAATGATGAAAGTGGGCTAAGTGATAATATGAAGGATTTGAAGATTGGTTCCATGTTTACAGAGAAGATAGTACGGAGACCAGCAATCAAACGAATTGTACCGCCAAAAGCTTCAGGTAAAACTTTAAATTTCTGTATGTTCTTTTAGTTTTGTTTGACTTTGAGGTGTCAATGAAGAGGTAAGTCAGGTTTTTAGCTATAGATCTGTGTTTATATTGTGTGCAAATGATATGGCAGAAATCAACACTCGATAGCTAGCTAAGAAACAACTTATAATTACATTTAAAAAAAAAATGGCAAGGAAAAATGTGATAGGGGCCAAGCCTCAAGTGATAATTTGATTCTACGATATGGTATTATAAATCAACCTAATGTAGCAGTCTGGGCCGAGTTGTTCAAAGCTCTGTTTAACACTCTGTTAGTTGTATGTTCAATATGACATTTTGTTATGATTGCTTGAATATATTAAATCTAAAAATAACATGAATTGAAAATTCATTTAAATGTGGTGTTACACTAACAGTGCTTAGAACAACTGGGCCCTGGACTATGGATGTTTTAAACTGCAAATTTGGCTAGAATACTCTTTGGAAATATATTATAAGGTTTAAATTGGTTGTGAAATCTACCTCATTGTCAATGTCTGTATATACATGTAAATAACTATTTACATGATTAAATAAATGTGTTTTACATCACATGTAGTTAATTTATTTTAACAAAATTCAACTGGGCTCCAGTTGTAACACATCTTTAAGTTTATATTCAAATACTTAAAAGTTTAAATGCGGGAAAGCATCCAGGTGATCATGATTTTAGACTGGCTCCAGAAAAACTGTAGTCTGTTTCATGGACATTGATTTAAAATGTTTACATAACCAGCCAATTTTCAGTTAAGTACATTGTGTTTGAGTAAACTTAAGAAAATGTTGATGAAACAGAAGTCAGTTTCAATTCGAAGGTGTTAATTGATCCTTGGACAATAATTGGTATATATCCCGCGTCCTGTTTGAAATGTATCAGAAATAAGAAATGGGTGTTACAGTTATGACTTGTATGATTGTATTACAGTTGATGATTTCACAGACTCGGATGATGACTTGTCCAGCATGGCCACCAGTATGTCATCTCTCAGTGACACACACGCCAGGAGAATCAAATCTGTATGTATCAAGTAAATAATTGGTTGTAAACATCTGGCAATTTGTTTAGTCCCACTCTTGTAAAAGTAATATTTATTTTATTATCAGATGATTTTAGGTAGACGCACCATAGCAAGTTGCCATTTGGATGTTGATCTATGAAGTTGTCTGATATTTAAATTATATGCTGTTGCATAGAGTTATTGTAAAGGTTCATAAGTCTTTATGTATTGACTCTACAAGGTTGGTACAAAAATGCAATTTTAAAATACAATATTTCGTTTTATTCTACACAGGTAAAAAATGCCACGCATGTTAAAAATTTAACAAACCTGCCAAAATGTACGTTTCTCATATAAATAGTACCACGTGTGTTTAACATATGTTTCTGCCATACGTTTAACATATGGTCAAAATGTACGTTATTCATAGGAATAGTACCACGCATGTTAAACATATGTTTAACTTGTGTTTCTGATTATCATATGTTAATTTATGTATGTAAAACGTATGTTTATCAAAATGCATGTAAAACATCCAACATATGTTAAACATACATGGCATTTTTACCTGTGTGTATCTGTAAGTGTATAGTCAATCACATACTCCAGATGTTACCACGTGACTGTACAATATGTAGAAGTTTATTGGATCCAATGAATTTTATATTGTACAGTTCAAAATTCAAGATGGCAATTAAAAAAAAAAGGAAATTAATTTAGTAGAAATTTCAACGATAAAAACAAACAACCGACAAAATGTTTCGCATGACAATGACATTGAGAGTATCCGAATTCCGCTTTGAACTTGGGGGTTTAATCTTGATTTTTCTTTGCTCTTTTGATAAATTTCTTTCAGATTAAGGTATGGAATAAAAATATCATTTTACAGTGTTTTGTACAATATGGGAATATATTGTACTCATACATATTTAGTGGACTTGGCGCATACGGCATCTCTACCAATATGGTTTTCACCGCAATACATACTTGTACAATATATTTCCATATTGTACAAAACACTGTCAAATAACCTGATAATATTATATAATGACATTATATATGTATACTTTATAAGGTTGATACAAAAATGCAATTGTAAAATACAATCTTTTCTGTGTAAATTAAGTCAAACACAAGACTTGTAAATAAATCACATTATCTTTTAATTAAAGGATCATGGTCCATTGTCCGAGGAGGAGCTCAATGCTCGCATCACACGCAAAATACAACATGCTGCTCGTAAACAGCAGAAACAACAGGAACAGAAACGTCTTCGACATGCCCAGGAGATACAGCGTAAACTGCAGGAAGTAGACGTGAAACAGCGGGAGTTGGAAGAGAGAGGCGTTATTGTGGAGAAGGCACTGAGAGGGGAAGGCCCGGCTGCTGATAGGCCAGAGCCAGAACTCATGCAGGATTGGTTTAATCTGGTTCACGAGAAGAATGCACTTGTCAGGATGGAGTCTGAACTCATGGTTAGGTAAGTGCTTGGTTTAGATAGGCAAAGGGTTAGAAAGTTATGGTTTGTAGTGATTGTCCGATATATGTATAAATTATTTATGAATATAGAAGTCATTTAACTTAGTACTACTACTACTACTACTACTACTACTACTACTACTACTACTACTACTACTACTACTACTACTACAACAACTACTACTAACTTGAACTTAAAGTTATATGTGTGTATATATGTGTATATATATATACAGTCACACAGTTAAACCTGTGTAAATGGTTACCTCTAATAAGCAACCACTAGTCTTTAGCAACCACATTTGCTACTTCCCATTTCTATGCTGTCAGAGCAAGTCAATCTGTATTGAGTAACCTGTCTTAAAAGGCAATGTTTGTTCATTCCATTGACTGGCTGCTTACAACAGGTTTGACCGTATGTCAATATCTACAACTTTAATAGAAAAAAAACTAGGGTAGTGGGAGTTCTTACTTTAATCTAAGACTCTAAGGTTCACTATTTTAAACTCTGATTTTTGTCCATCCTCTCTTTGTACAAGTTTTATATAAAATACATTGTACTATGTTTGATACATATTTCAGTGCACGTGAGTTGGAACTTGAAGACAGACAAGGGAGACTACAACAACAACTAAGGGAGAGCATGACACTGGATGGTACGTACCCTACGTAATGTTATTCACAGTTAATGTGCATGAACGTGTAACTAAATATATCATAAATAATAGAAATGTTGTCCAGGGCATGTGACGTGAAACTCTACAAGTTCTGTATAAACATGTTTGTAATAACTGATATGATGATATCTGATGTAATAAACATGTTTCTGGTATTGCTGATATCTGATGTACTAAACATGTTTCTGGTATTGCTGATATCTGGTGAAATAAACATGTTTCTTGTATTGCTGATATCTAGTGAGATAAACATGTTTCTGGTATTGCTGATATTTGGTGAAATAAACATGTTTCTAATATCACTGATATCTAGTGAAATAAACATGTTTCTGGTATTGCTGGTATCTAGTGAAATAAACATGTTTCTGGTATTGCTGATATCTAGTGAAATAAACATGTTTCTAATATCACTGATATCTGGTGAAATAAACTTGTTTCTGGTATTGCTGATATTTGGTGAAATAAACATGTTTCAAATATCACTGATATCTAGTGAAATAAAACATGTTTCTGGTATTGCTGATATCTAGTGAAATAAACATGTTTCTAATATCACTGATATCTGGTGAAATAAACTTGTTTCTGGTATTGCTGATATTTGGTGAAATAAACATGTTTCTAATATCACTGATATCTAGTGAAATAAACATATTTCTGGTATTGCTGATATCTAGTGAAATAAACATGTTTCTGGTATTGCTGATATCTGGTGAAATAAACATGTTTCTGGTATTGCTGATATCTGGTGAAAGCACTTGATGCATTATATGACAGCAATTATTTGTCTAAACAAATACACAATGGAGGGGCAGTGGTAGAGCATCTTCCTTGTGTAAGGAAGAGTATTGGTTTGATATCCAGGATTGTCTTACCAAGACTTAATTAACTATATTTGTAAGTCACTGGTGGATCCACAGCCTTTAGAGGATGGTTCTAGGTCTGGTTGTCCCACTGTCAGTATAATGTCATGGGTTTGGTACCATGTCCTGTATCTGTGTCATGGTGCTTTAGTACAGCTGTGCTACAATACTGTATCAAGCGGATAAAATGGCATTTACACTTTACAATCCAATGCCATATTAGTTCAGACAAATTGAAGTGCAGTTGGCAAGGTACACTGATTAATTGTATGTTACAAAAGTGAAAAATACAAATTTTTCCATCATAAGTAATTGTTAAAATGTAAGAATATTCAGTGAATGTTTGACTTACAGTTTTAATATAGTTTTAATTGCATGATTTCCTTTTTAGTTGAATTAGATGCTATCAATATAACAGGTTGAATGAGTATGATTAATTGTACCATATCTGTTTTCAATGGACATTTTATGCATACAGAAACTTTAGCATGACCAGATGTCCCTTGATTTTATCAAAATTCTTTGTCTAAAATTCAGAATACGATCGAGAGTGAAGTATTTGCAGACTGAAAATTTTGTGTAAAATTTGTAGCAGTTCATCATTTTCCGGCATTTTCTGGTTTGATACCACTGTAACTGATTGTTTCTACATGTACGAGTGGATGTAGAAACATTGTGGTAAATTTTTTAAAAATTGTATTAACGACTTCTTGAGATTTTTGTATTTACAACTTTTGGAGTTTATGTATTAATAACTTTCTAGAGTTTATGTATTAAAGAGTTCAAGAATTGAAATCTGTCTGAGTTTATTAGACTGAGACTTTTGATGAAATTAGATCTAATATCTGTATTAAGTGTAGATACGGATAGACTTCTTTAGTAGTTGCATGAGCTTGATTCTGTGTGGCTAAGTTGTTTGTAAGCATGGCCTGGTATGGGAAATAGCAAAATTTTAATGTGCGCGGTTTTCCTGTTTTCATTTTGTTTTATTTAAAACTGTTTTCCCCATGAATACTTAGAAGAAAGATTATAAGGTGACCTCAAGCATGATAATCCAAAGTAGTTGAACTTACCAAATATTTGATTGTTATTTGGCAGGTATAGATTTAGATGACGATGTGTTTGAGGAACCAAGCCATACCAGTGTAATATACTACTGGAAAGCCATTGTCAAAAATGGTATTTTGTAGACCTTATTTATACACCGGTGTAATGCTTTATATATCAGATGTTTTCATTCCTTTCCCGACATAACATTTTATATTTTGTGTATTAAGATACACTGTATTTTTAAAGTTTGCTTTTATTCTAATACCAAAATGAGATTCGATAATTTTGATATGTAACTTAATACCTTGTTAAATATATACTTATAACCATGGTATTCTACATACATGTAGAGGTTCCATTATTTATTGGTATTTAATAGTAGACAGCAGTAATCAATGTAAAGCACAGACTAACTTTAGATGTCGCGGTAGTGTAGTGGATAAAGTGTTTGTTGCACCACATGTTTGGGGTTACGGGTTTCATCTTAAGCTGGACACGATGCCTCTCAAAAAACAACACTCAGTACTGGTTCTACCCAGAAGTGTACTCGAGAGCAGTTTAAATAAGTTTCGAGCTTTCTTCGCAATCAAGCTATTATAAACTTCACAATCAAGCTATTATAAACTTTGAGCTGGGCCCGTTTAGCACAGTTTGTAGAGCATCTGATTATCAATCCAGGGGTCGTGAGTTCGAATCCCTACCTGGCAACAGTCTCCGTGATGATTGATTTATGACATTGTGTCTTATTATCATTTGTCTCTCACCACTGATTCAAG
The DNA here is from genome assembly GCA_029582155.1 of Panopea generosa. Classification (NCBI taxonomy): domain Eukaryota; kingdom Metazoa; phylum Mollusca; class Bivalvia; order Adapedonta; family Hiatellidae; genus Panopea; species Panopea generosa. The sequence goes on along the minus strand of CM055898.1, from coordinate 78,663,187 downwards.
TGGGAAAGTTACCAGTTACTTGTGGAGATGGAGTGTGCTGGTTAACCTTTCAGGATCCCAGAAAACAGTGGTTAGGTTAACTGTTCGTCTTTAAGCCCTTGATGGCATAAAAATTATGCTAAATATTCAATCAATCAATCAATCAGTCAATCAATGAACTTTGATAAGAGCAAAGTTACAGAGCTGCTATTATATATAAACAATTGCAGAGTACTTTCCATATAAAGCAGTAAAATGTCATGCATGTTTGCAGCGGGATATTTCAGTATGTTGCAATACTTGATGTCTCAGTTCAGCTGAAAGATTATAATATAAAGTGATGCACAACACCATGTAATACAACTTGATCAGTTGATAGAGTAGTTAATTTGGACTCTGAATGTCTTCTAGAGTTCAGGCAACACTGTATTAACCGATGTGTCCATGCACCAAAACATTATATCTTGTATAGGCAAGTTTATCAAAGAAGAAAAGTTAAAGAAACTTAACCTTGTGCTTGTGTAATATGGATCTCTTGTCTGATCTTGTTACAATATAAATCAAATATACTTGTATAAAATGAGTTATAAAAAGGATTAATCACCAGATGGTTATACCAGTATATTCTCTTCCTATAATTATCTCTGAATTGCTCTATAAACAGTAATATCATAATCAGAAAGACAATATCCAGGAAAGCATTATTTTGTATTGTAATGGATGAAAAATAAGGTTAAATGACATGTACAACGCATCAAAATACTGAACACTAGGTGATATGTTAGAATTTTAGCTCTTAATAGCTTGCTGTTTACCATCGTCTGATATAATTATGATTCTTGGCCAGCCCTTCTATATTATAATGGAATGGTCCAAACACACAGTAGGAAGAGTCTATTACAGAAACTCAGTCAGTTCTTGTAACATCCCTTCTGTATTATAATGGAATGGTCCAAACATAAGGTAGGTTGAGTCTATTACAGAAACTCAGTCAGTTCGTGTAGCATCCCTTCTGTATTATAATGGAATGGTCCAAACACAAGGTAGGTTGAGTCTATTACCGAAACTCAGTCAGTTCGTGTAACATCCCTTCTGTATTATAATGAAATGGTCCAAACACTAGGTAGGAAAAGTCTATTACAGAACCTCAGCAAGTTCAGTTTTACAATTATTGAATCAGTGATTTAAATCATAGTGAATATAATTTTAAGCTGGGCGGTGGTGTATTAGAAAAAGTGTTGGCTTCTCACAGCAGAAGCTTTGAGTTCAAGACCCGGTTCATCCTGGTGGTTTCTTATTACCAACACCCAGTACTGGCACCACCCAAGAAACCGATTCAAGAGTAATTTATAAAATCTGAGCTTATTAAGCGAGCAAACAAAAATATTTTTTTATAAATCAAATGAAAATATTTTTCCTCTTCTAAAAGTAATCATTTACACTTGGTGGCAGTTTTCAGTGCACACTTTTTTAATTTACTTCACTGTCCTATACTCATACTTTGCTCTCCTTTGAGGATTTAAAAAATGGAATTTTTGACAGTTGTGTGTTCTTGTTTAAATTTTCTTAAATATAATTATTGTTTATTTATAACATCAGAAAATTTGTTAAAATTGAGAAGAAAAAAATGAAACAACAAAAACACTTACTTAAAGTGCAAAATATGTTTTTGTACAAGATACAAATTTATTTAAAGTCAGTTAGATATTAAATACATTTTAAAATAGCTTGGTATTGGTATTAAGCGACATGTTTAAGTGAAAACAACAGCTATCAAATACACCATGCTCCTGTTTGTTTCACCAACATATACTTAAATACTTAAAAACTTAAATCTATGAAAAGCAGTCAGGTGATCATGATTTTAGACTGGTTCCAGTAAAACTGCATATTGTTTCATTGATATTGATTATATAATAGATAAATAACCAGTCAAAACCGAGTTAAGCTTTGAAATATTTAAGTAAAATGTTGAAGCCTGTTTGGTTTTTCATGGGAAGTACAGGAGCAACCCCAAAACAACTACAGCTGTATTCTGTATTAGAAAATAGCTTGTCTTGTGTGATATCCCAATTCTAAGACATGTTGAATAGTTGCCTTTACAGCTATTAAATCAAACTATTACTGTAAACATTCTAGACTATAAGCCAAGATGGCTTTTGTTGTTGAAAATTAGCATTTTTAATGATATCTCCAAAGACAATGTGGAATGTTAGAAATAATTAAAATACATCTTTCAGACTTTCTAGCATTGATTTTTTATTTCATATTGCCAGTTAGTATCCCTTGTCTTTACTTTTCTTAATTCATGTTGGTTTGAGTTACTGCTAACAGTTGGACTAGTCAGCATTACCTCTCTGACTTTTACCATGCCATTGCTGCGTCTTCAATTATTACAGGTGTTGTTTATTAATGGGAAGTTAATCAAACTGTTTGCACTGTTTTTGTTTTTTTTAATGAATGGGGTTTAATGTCATTTTTAACACATTTCAGGTTATATATGGCATATCCAGTTTTATTGGTGGAGGAAGACTTCAGAATGAATCTAAGTAGAACCACTGTCCATCCGCAAGTAACTGGTGAACTTTTTCACAATCAATGTAAATAAGTTTAAAACAATTATTATTCCATGAAACCATTTTAAAAGTTGAGCTTGATTGCAAATTGAGTGAAAAAGGTGCCAGATCTGAAGTAGGCCTTTTTTTATCCGCGGCTGTTTCAAGTGAACTGAATAAAAAGATTAGCATATTTCTTTATTTTTTGCCAAAATGGTCATATTTTCTTACAGATTTTCTGGACTATACCCTCCTATATTCTATTAAGGTTTTTTTTATCATTAGTAATCTACAATGAGCTAATAGTATGTATGAAATACTGGGCAAGGTCTATCATGATTGCTTAAATTGATGTACATTGTTTAAAACACTTTAAGGGTGTGGAAATATCTTGAAATATGTAAATGAATGATGTTTCATATACAAGTAAGCTATTATAGATTTAAATACATATATTTTTTTGTATATTTATTATGCAAATGTTACTTTGACAGAATGTATAATGTGCATGCATTTCTCAGATTATATTTTTTGTAGTGATGATCTTGTAGATTAAATACGTTATTTTGTTTGTGTAGTGTTTTTATTCAGTTTACTTTAGGCCCCGAATGTTTGAAATGTTCTCTCTAATAAAAGCTCATGTTTTTAATAAGAAATCCCATGCCTTTACAAGTTAAAATCTATAATTTTCAGCATACTTAAAACGTTTTTTAGGGAAGAAAAAAACCCTAAAATTATTCATTCCTTCTTCTTGATCAACAAATAGAGATTTTCTCTGTGGCCAGGTGGATTTAAGCAGTGTCACAAGATCACTTACCCTCTCACCTCACAGGACATGGGTTCAGTCCTCATTTCTGCATAAAGAATTTACAGACATGAGAATTCAAACATTTGGATTTTCTTTTCTGAAAACACAGAAAATCACACACAAATAACTCAACTATTATCACAAGTAAAGTTCCAAGTTATTACATGGGCATTTATTATGAGAAATACGGCATTTGTTTATTTTCATTTGTTGTTTTGGGTTTCATTTCTACTAATTTTATGCATGTGACTAACGTTGCCTGTTGATTGCAGACACCTTGAAATCCCCGCTACAGCGTGAACGTGAACAGAAGATTTATAATGAACTGATCGAGGTTGTAGAGGAGCGTGATAAGCTTGTAGCCATGTTAGAGGAGGAACGAGTCAGGTAATCCGGATCATTTGTGAGCCCGTGTTGTTGATGATGTATTGCACTATTATCACAAATAGCAAACACTGTAGCCTCTGCGTTTTACTCTGTCAAACGATTTGGGCCCCATGAACAACATCTGACCCTATCATACTCTGGGAGCTTCATAAATCACTTTTCGACCTGTCAAAAATTGACCTTAATGTATCACTACTCACCCAGTTAAAAGAATGACCTTAATGTAGCACTTCTTGCCCTGTCAAAAACTGACCTTAATGTATCACTTCTCACCCTGTCAAAACCTAACCTTAATGTATCACTTCTCACCCTGTCAAAAACTGACCTTAATGTATCACTTCTCAACCTGTCGAAAAAAAATGACCTTAATGTATCACTTCTAACCCTGTCAAAATTGACTTTAGCGTATCACTTCTCACCCTGTCAAAAACTGACTTTAATGTATCACTTCTCACCCTGTCAAAATTGACCTTAGTGTATCACATCTCACCCTGTCAAAAACTGACCTTAATGTATCACTTCTCAACCTGTCAAAATCTGACCAAAATGTATTACTTCTCAACCTGTGAAAACCTGACCTTTATGTATCACTTCTCACCCAGTCAAAAAGTGACCTTAATGTATCACTTCTCACCCAGTCAAAAAGTGACCTTAATGTATCACTTCTCACCCTGTCAAAACCTGACCTTAATGTATCACTTATCACCCTGTCAAAACCTGACCTTAATGTATCACTTCTCACCCTGTCAAAAACTGACCTTTGGGTATCACTTCTTACCCTGTCAAAAACTGACCTAAGTGAATCACTTCGCACCTTGTCAAAAATTGACCTTAATGTATCACTACCCACCCAGTTAAAAAACTGACCTTAATATATCACTTCTTGCCCTGTCAAAAACTGACCTTAGTGTATCACTTCTCACCTTGTCAAAAACTGACCTTAATGTATCACTTCTCACCCTGTCAAAAACTGACCTTAATCTATCACTTCTCACCCTGTCAAAAACTTGGCTTGTTGTGCAAGTATCCATGGCCATATTTGTGACCATGAGTATCACATAACTGTGATATGAAGCATGTCAATATGTTTCCAACATTAATACACTAATAGTAACCATTAATTACATAAAATGACGATTAGTGCAAGTTGTTTGCCCAGTAGTGATATGTTGCATGAAAACATACTACATTGAACATGACATTGAATGAAGCTGTTATACTGCATTGCATGATAAAAGATTGCATTTGTTTTGCCATGTCACAATAGATTTAATTTTGATGCAACACAAAAGCATATGTTTTGATAATAATTTAAGATATATATATACATCTTTATTTTATTTATTTCTCAGTTGGGTGAAAACCCGTACTCTGTTGTCTGAAACATAAAGATTTAATTGAAGTTCCTCGCTACGCATTCTTAAATAATGCAGTCAAACTTGTGTAAGCAGCCACCTCTATTGAGCAGCCATTTCTTCCCTTGACTGGCTGCTTAAGACAGGTTTGACTGTATACAGGTATTGTAAATTTGGAAAAAATGGAGAAAAAGCAGACAATATGTGATATTTATTTCCAAGAATCATTCTCAGTATACAGGTATAGTGATTGTCTCCTCGTTCATTTAAATTAATTGTACTTATTCCTTAATTCAGCTTTTGATACCCCGTCCAATAGGTTATAAGTCACTTTTCTGCTGATCATTATTGTATCCATCGATCATTCATATACCTGTGTGTTTGTTTTACAGAGAACGTGAAGAAGATCGGGACCTAGAAAATGTGATGCGAGCCAAGGGATTCTCCCTGTCACCGACGTCAGGTTCTAAAATACTCCGCAAAAACAGACCGTTAAATACGTCATCAGAGGCATAATTGCGTGGAATTCACACATATTTATAGGCTTCGGATTGGGATTAGAGTACCTTGTACTGGCTGCAGAGGTAGAATATGTTCAGTGCTGGTACCCACAGAATAACTACACTGATGACATGAAATAGGGAACCATTGTTAGGTGGGTTTGAGATAGAATGTGGTATAGAAGTAAGATGGAATATTATTGACTGTTGAGATGGAATGTGTTATGTAAGGTGTTGCAATAATGTAACCGAGCTCTTCCTTTGACACTTCTTGTATTATACCGTCTAAATAAACAGCTTTTAAAAATGAAATAATTCTCAAACAGATATAAAATATAAACAATATACATAAACAATGTAAATGGTCTTGTTAATTTCTGGTACTGCCAAACCTGTGTAAGCAGTCACCTCTATTGAGCAGTCAGTTGTTTATAGAAGCCACATTTGCTTTCCCCCCCACCCCCATTACTATGCTACAAGAGCAAACTGACCATTATGAAGCAGTAACCTGCCTTAAAAGATCACTCATTCCCTCGATCAACTGCTTAAGACAGGTTTGACTGTATACATATATGCTACGGTACAAGAAAAATATGACCTATTAAATATTTCCTTGTCTGATGTACATTGTCTGGTTTTATTTCCTCTTCAGACCTACATTGTCAGGTTTATTTCCTCGTGGGACGTACATTATCCAGTTTTATAATACACTGTTCTAACTACCAAGTGTTAATTTTTGGATTACACAACACCCCTGTGAAGGCCTACGCTACTTACTTACATTTCTAGCTGGGAACTCTTAACATACATGTAATTGCAAACCATGTTTAATATTCAGTCTATAGGGCAAAGATGTTGTGTTTTTTTTTAAACTCTACTCATAAATTTTTTGTCCAATTGTAATTAGCTTCTAAGCCATGTTATGTTTTTTTATTGAAGAAGACATTTAATGTTTTGAGTTCATGTCTAAATATATCCATAATTTATAGTGACGCTTAGTGCTGACGGAATATCCATCAATTTGCTTCTGATCACGTCAGATTCAAGTTCAATTCTGTATAAAAGCTAAAAGGAACAATACTATTTTATGACTGCTGATAGTTGCATGGATATTGCTTAAATATATTTATTAAAGATATATTGAGTTCGGTTTTTGATTCTTAAAAGTTGTATTGCCGATATATATACATCAGAATTGATGACACATATTTGTAACCGCTGCATGGTAGAACAGAGAATAATAGAGATACATGGTCAGTGACTTAAAAATTGTATATAAAAAAAAACACCATGTCAATTTCCAAGAAAATCTAACCAGTTGTAAGTGCCAAATAGTACAAATATTTTATTACTTTCAGTTCATGCATATACTGACTTCCTCCAAATAAATGCACCGGGGTGCAATGCATTTTTGGGTACCAAAAAATGAAAAAAAATATTGTGTTTGATAATTGCTTCATAAGCATTGATTACACTTTACATTTAGGCTTCTTTTTACTGTTAAAACAAAAAAAAATGTATATACATGACCAAAATTGTTTGTAAAGGGTAGAGAGGGGGAGGTTATTAGTAGAGAACATATATATGTAGGAATATGGTATATGAAAACATGAAGCATGTACAAGATAAGCAATAGGTCTGACACCAGTGTATACATGATATGATGAGATTTAAATGTTAAATGTTCGGGAATCTGTAGACATGAGTAATACATGGAATGTCACGTGGTATGATGAAATTTAAATGATCGGGAATCTGTAGACAGGAGTAATACACGGAATGTCACGTTATATATAAAAAAAGAGCAAAATGTCACAGTACATGTATACACCAAGATAACCATCGGGGTTTGCAACATTAGCAGACTTTCACCTTGACAAATATGTCTGTCAAACCTCTATTGAAAGAGCCTTTAAAAGATTTTTTGTTATTTTGTGTCTTTGTATTTCCCAAGGGACTACAGATCGAATAACCAAATAATAAAAGCTGTCCATCTACGCCTTATTTAATCTGGCTACCACTAGTCTTAAGCAGCCACATTTGCTATTTCCTAATTCTATACTATGAGAGCAAATTGACCTGTATTAAGCATAAACCTGTCTTAAAAGGCCACTTTTGTTCATTCCCTTGGTCGACTGCTTAAGACAGGTTTGACTAATTAATATTTGAAATATAAGTTGCAATTTGCTTCTTTATTTTTTTTGTAAGTACATGTTGATGGTTTACATTTGTCTGTAATGATATACTAGCAAGTTAAAATGCTAATTAGATCAATATGATGTTATTTGTAATTGACACTGGTGTATTAAAGTTAGTATAAATATCAGTTTATGTTTGCTACCTTTTTGTAATAGAATAAAAATTGTTGAAATATTTATTTATCCATGTGTGCCTTCTGTGTTGTACATTTTAGGGGGAAAAGTGTTGTTTTTATTTTGGTCACAAAGTGATGATCAAACAAAGGAATGGGATATTGTTAGTTACCATTTATTTATTCATTTATAATTTTAAAAAAAAAGGAAGAAATAAATAAAACAAAAGTGTCTATTTCTAAAATAAACAAATAATTAAATAGGGTACATGTGTTAATATATAATTGTTAACACATTTTGGTGTAATTAGGAGCAATTTAGTTTGTTCGGAGGTCTTTGTGACTTCTAAAATGAAATACTCATTAAATATATATACAATACCATGATCTTTAATGTAAGATATAAAGAAAACTTTCAGACTGTCAATCTTCCGTGTTCAGGGAAATGCCTGTTTTATTATTTCTAGTCATTCTGTTCACATGACGGTTGTGATAGTACTTGATAGATGTGAGTTCTTATATACAAATTGGTGACGGATCAATATTAGTAATTGAGTTTACTCTATAATACTTTGTCTTGAATAACTATTACATTAATCTGTCTGGGCATTCGAATCCCCACCCAGTCACAATCTCCGTGATGTTTGATATACGACATTGCGTCTCGTTTTCATTCATCTCTCACTGCTGATTCAAGTGGGAAAGTTATCAGTTACTTGTGGAGATGGTCTGTTAGCCCTCGATGGCATAAAAATGACACTGAATATTCAAGCAATCAATCTGTCTGGGCATATGGTGTGCGCTGTTATTTTTTTCATAAGTAAAGCTGAAAGCAACAAAATGGGGGAATCAACAAGAAGTCACATGATTTTTATCTAATCCCCACACAGTTTTGATTCTGACAATAAAACTTGTTTAATATCATGTCAGTTTGAAATGAAAAGTTGTAAAAAAAACAGAGATGTGGGCATGGGCACTCAGATGTCTTTTTATCACAATAATTGACATATCTTGTGTGAACCTTTCATGTTGTGAAAATACACGTCTGAACTTTCCCGGGATCCGTGCTGTTTTCCATTTCAAATTCAACACATTATAAACCTAATTACTAAACAGTGGGCATAAAATAAGAATATGGAAACATTATAAAAAATCATGCAACTTGTGCTTGCAAAAAATACTTGAGAGCAGTTGTTTTTCTCTCCATTTTTTTTATATTCAATTATACAATCAACAAAGTTGTGATCAATTTGTTCCATTTACTCAGGAGATGTACATTTTATGGAACGAAAACAAGACCTTAAAATGTAGTGTTCCCGCAAAAGATGCTTTGTGATAAATATTCCACATGTACGTATTTTGCATATGTAGACTTTCAATTTAACTGTACTAACAATTTTACATTTATCCATATACACACAATTTCATTACATTTTTTTTATCTCATTTCCCAGTATTCTTTAAACTGTTAGTGGTTTATTTTTTGTCCTAATATACAAACTTGTGTATTAAATTGTTCTAATGTCATCTATGCACATTTTATTTGCTATTTAATATCTATTTATTTTCTTTGTTAGTAACAGGAAGCCTATTTAAATAGTTCTATGTTCAAAAAACTCTTTGGGGAGTTCACATTTTATTTATTTATTACTAAATGTTAAAGATGGATGTATGATATAATTGTAAATAGATGATTGTAGGTAATTTATCATGGTCCTTAAGGGCAGATCTTGTATGATGGTCTTGTATGAGTTTTGAATTCTGTGTACTCAGAAAAGTGTTTTGATAATCAGTTTCTCATTAGCTTTCATAGACTTACATTAACAAATATATTGTTATTTGTTTTGTGGTTCATGTCTCAATGATTTTCTTGGCATTTAACAGGTTTAAGGTACAACTGTGTATCTCCATCTTTACTTATGTGAAGATACAATAGTCTTGCATTGATCCCTCAATTTGTTTATTTCATCAATGCAATGTTAAAAATGTTTTAAAGGCGTTTCAGAGTAAAGCCGTATGAATCATACATTGTGATTCATACATTGTAACCCTAAAGAGCATCAAGATGCTGTAAGTATGTGAAACATGGCGGCACATGACACCTTAATGTTCCAAGGGGTCGAGCAGAATAAAATGAAGTTTGCTAAATTTGTATGTCAAGACGCTTCCATCATTATTTTAAGACTATTCCATTATCATTAAAAGGTATTTTAATATGAACTTGAATGATAATGGAATAGTAGAAATAATGATGGAAGGATCTGATTTTGTAAGTTTTACTGTCAAAACATTTGATATAGCTCTAGAATTAATCAAATGTTTTTCATAATTTTACTGTTTGAAACAATGGATTACCATAAATAATCCACTGAGAAATATCAATAATTCATCAAAAAGCATAAAATAAAGCTCTAGAATTAATAATAATAAAAAAAAATTCTGATCTTTTCAGTTTGTATTTTGTATAAACAATGTAATAAGTCTTATGAAATAAATAAGGTTTTAAACAGAATTTGGTTTTAGAAATAATAGTACAACCCTTTGGGGCATCTAGGTGCCTTCACGTTTCATGTCTTATAGCACCTTGATTCGCTAAGAGGTCAGTGTTTGACATTACAGTGATACTTTTCATCCGTAGTTGTCTGCATTCAGTACATAGCTCTCCATCGTTGAATTCAATCAATTGTGTGTTCCATGATAGGATTGATATAAAAGAAAAAAGAATACTGTTTCTGAGCTGTGACCGTCTGCTGCTGTGTTTATGTTGCTGTTTATAAAACTGTTCCGTCATTTTTGTATCATAAACTTGTGTATATAACTGCAAGGTCAAACAAACTTGACCTTTCATATGCTGGTTCCCAAAGTTCTTGTTTTGTGTATGGAGCCGCGACACGTACGTAGTGTCAAGTGAATTCGACCATACAGATACTTATGTTACAAACACCTTGTTTATATAATGGGGTTGTGATATGTCTTTATTAAAGAATCAACATTTTTCGCAATCTTATCTTTTCATTTACATATCCAGGTCACTTAAGTTCTGTGGTCCAGTGGTAGAGCATTGGACCCAAGGAACAGAGGGTCGTCACCAAGGTTCGATCCTCCGCCATGGCTATGTGTGGTGTCCTTGAGCAAGACACTTTATTCACATATGCTTAGTACTAGTCCTACCAAGAAAAACTTTGAGTGTGATTCGTTTTAGGTTGTAATGACTTGTTTCACAATCAAGGTAAAATAAATCAGTTCAAAATAACTTAAATTCTAATGTAACAAGTAAAATATTTATAAATATTTTCACTGTTGTAGTGACGACTCTGTGTGCAGTGTCTAATAATATGGAAGAGGTTAGCAGATCTTCATTTTCAAAGAATGAATAAATGAATAGGGTTTTATGGCATATCAACACATTATAGGTTATCCGACGCCAACAGGAAGGAAGATTCCAGGTTCACTCTACATGTACAAAAACAACAAATTAACAAACAGATTAAAAAAAATACATCAACAAATGAATATGCAGAATGAACCTAGAACCTTGATACCTGCAGAGTTTCAGCAAATTCTATCGTATTACTCAATTTGTCGCTTCTTACGACATGCATAAGCCGCAGTGATCCTAATTTTGCCATCACTCATGGCTGCCTTGAACCACACAGGGGTTGATAATTTAACCACAATAGTGAACATGACAAAAAATGATAAAATGAACATGACACCCATTCGGAAGATTCCTACCCCTCTGCAGAGATCGGCAGTAATTCTAATCTTAGCCGGAATCACACTGGTGTCATTTTCAAAGAAAGTCGCCCGGTTAGAACAAGAAAGTGGTACTACACAGGTTCATGATCATCTGTGTGCATCAGAGGTTCTTCTCAGTTATTTAAAGTTGCTGGGACCATGTGGAGATGCAATCTGGGTTACTTATTTTACACTGTAGTTAAGACCATGTAGTAAAACCCGAAGTAGCATAATCTTACATCAATCCGATTGGTCATTTTATGCCAATTAGATTCTTACGTCAACTTGATTTTTGCCAGAACCAGATACGGGTCTTGGTCAACAGAGTATACTAGTTCTGCCTCGTAGATGATTATTTCATGACCAATTATAAATGACATTCTTTAATGGGGTTTCACACAATTTAAACAAATTTTAGGCTTCATATAGCATCCCAAGTTTTGTTGGCGAAGAAAGATCTTGGATTCATGAATCTCAGAAGAACCACCATCCTTGCGCAAGTAAACTTTCTGATATTATAATATTTGGACTGAGCTCGGCTCAATCTGTGATCCCAGTGGTGAGAGATAAGCGATCTTTAGACAGTGTATACACTCGTCCATACGTACATTTAACAGACAATCAGTTAACCTAACCACTGTTTCCTGGGATAAACCAGTACTCGAGCACACCCCGTCTCTGCAAGTAACTGATAACTTTTCCACTTGAATCAGTGGTGAGAGATAAATGATAATGAGACACAACGTTATATAGCAATCATCACGGAGACTGTTGCCGGATGTGGGATTCGAACTCACGACCTTTAGATTGATAGTTGGGCCAGGCGACAAAAAAAAAAAAAAAAGATATTATAGTAATACATAAGCATGTGATGAATATAATGATTTAAATATGTAACAAATGTTTAATTAAAAGCACATCAACAAATAACAATAGTCTACCTTCTACCTTCTATTTAACATTAGCAGAAATATGCACTTAAGTTAATTGCTTCCTCATTTTTAGCTCTACTGGCCAAAGGCCAGAAGTGCTTATGCGATGGCGCGTTGTCTGTCGTCTGTTAGCAGCACTTTCTCTGAAACCACTAGGCCAATTAAACTGAAACTTCACATGGGTATTTCTATTGCATATGAGACTATACAGAAGAATTTTTTTTTCGATCTGAAATTCAAGATGGCCACCGTTACTAAAAATAGTCCAAAACTTAAAAAATATTCTTCTCATGAACGGCCCAACAGATTTTCAAAATGTGTTCAAATGGTGTACCTAGGGTAAAAAATGACCCTGCCCTGAGAGTTCAATAAGGGGACACATGTCAATATAATATTATTTATTTATTTTTTTTAATGGAAATAATTTTGCCTATATCTTCACTAAAGCATTGCTAGGTAAAGGAGGTTTAAGATTTGTAAAAATGACTGGGTTCCTATGTCTTAAGGGGTCAGGAGGGGTCCCAAAAGGGTACAAATTGGGAATTAGTAAAATTGTTTTTTTAAGAACTGGTATGTCAGATTTGTACATATTTGATATAAATTATCCCTAAGTGTAGGGGTTTGATTGCAGATAAGAATTTAGGGGTTAAAATATATAGGGGCCCTGTAAGGGGACTTAGAATTTTACATAGGGATTTTATGGGAAAACAGAAAATTCTCTTTTTTTTTTCATTTATTCTGAAACCACTAGGCCAATTAAAAATAGTCCAAAACTTAAAAAGTCTTCTTCTCATGAACGGTCCAACAAATTTTCAAAATGTTTATGTTGTAATGAGTACCAACTATAGTTTTGTTAGATTTGTTTAAATGTTGTCCTTAGAGTTAAAAATGACCCCGCCCCGATGTTTCTATTGCATAGTAGAATTTAAAAAAGTGCTATGGCCACTGTGAGTCAGTAGAGCGTCCTCAGGCCCTCTTGGGCCTCTTGTTTTAAACTAAAAATGGATCAATATCAAGAATTGAGACACTCTCATGAAGAGATATACAATTCATTAATAGATTATCAAACCTACCGTATTTCTTTTAATTAATGCGGTTGGGTGCATTGCATTTTATGGACAGGGCGTGTCTTTTAACACAAAATATGTAATTTTATAATTTTTCAAAAACAATAACATCATCTTGTTAAAAAAAACATGTTCAATTGGTATAAAATCATCAAATATCAATAAAATATTTATTTGGATAAATACATCAGTTTGCAGCCACAAATGCTGTTCAATACTTATAGGTTCCTTTAGAAGTGCAAATTGATTATATCTGCACAATAAACTAAGCAGTGTATAGATAGAATTCGACATGCTACATAGAGTAACTGAACTATCAAAATAATCAAATGTGAATTTGTTTTAAAGAAGAATTTCCTCAGGAAGCATCAAAACAAATGATATTGATTATGAATTAGTTTTATCAAAGAATTTGCTCAAGTAGCATCAAAACAAATGATATTGATTATGAAATAGTTTTATCAAAGAATTTGCTCAAGTAGCATCAAAACAAATGATATTGATTATGAATTAGTTTTATCAAAGAATTTGCTCAGGTAGCATCAAAACAAATGATATTGATTATGAATTAGTTTTATCAAAGAATTTGCTCAGGTAGCATCAAAACAAATGATATTGATTATGAATTAGTTTTAACAAAGAATTTGCTCAAGTAGCATCAAAACAAATGATTTTGATTATGAATTAGTTTTAACAAAGAATTTGCTCAGGTAGCATCAAAACAAATGCTATTGATTATGAATTAGTTTTAACAAAGAATTTGCTCAGGTAGCATCAAAACAAATGATATTGATTATGTATTAGTTTTAACAAAGAATTTGCTCAGGTAGCATCAAAACAAATGATATTGATTATGAATTAGTTTTATCAAAGAATTTGCTCAGGTAGCATCAAAACAAATGATATTGATTATGAATTAGTTTTATCAAAGAATTTGCTCAAGTAGCATCAAAACAAATGATATTGATTATGAATTAGTTTTATCAAAGAATTTGCTCAGGTAGCATCAAAACAAATGATATTGATTATGAATTAGTTTTATCAAAGAATTTGCTCAGGTAGCATCAAAACAAATGATATTGATTATGAATTAGTTTTATCAAAGAATTTGCTCAAGTAGCATCAAAACAAATGATATTGATTATGAATTAGTTTTATCAAAGAATTTGCTCAGGTAGCATCAAAACAAATGATATTGATTATGAATTAGTTTTATCAAAGAATTTGCTCAAGTAGCATCAAAACAAATGATATTGATTATGAAATAGTTTTATCAAAGAATTTGCTCAGGTAGCATCAAAACAAATGATATTGATTATGAATTAGTTTTAACAAAGAATTTGCTCAGGTAGCATCAAAACAAATGATTTTGATTATGAATTAGTTTTATCAAAGAATTTGCTCAGGTAGCATCAAAACAAATGCTATTGATTATGAATTAGTTTTAACAAAGAATTTGCTCAGGTAGCATCAAAACAAATGAT
Organism: Panopea generosa; assembly: GCA_029582155.1. Classification (NCBI taxonomy): domain Eukaryota; kingdom Metazoa; phylum Mollusca; class Bivalvia; order Adapedonta; family Hiatellidae; genus Panopea; species Panopea generosa. Next base: position 78,648,071 of record CM055898.1, on the reverse strand, counting down.
ATTGATTATGAATTAGTTTTAACAAAGAATTTGCTCAGGTAGCATCAAAACAAATGATATTGATTATGAATTAGTTTTATCAAAGAATTTGCTCAAGTAGCATCAAAACAAATGATATTGATTATGAATTAGTTTTAACAAAAAATTTGCTCAGGTAGCATCAAAACAAATGATATTGATTATGAATTAGTTTTAACAAAAAATTTGCTCAGGTAGCATCAAAACAAATGATTTTGATTATGAATTAGTTTTAACAAAGAATTTGCTCAGGTAAGCATTGATCTTTGCATTTCTGCACTTGCCTTATCATTTGCATTCCATGAACATAACTTTCTGCAAAATAATATTACCCGTGCCTCTCACCCAGGGATGAGGGCATGACTATTGAGGCAGGAGCACAGATTAGGAGAAATAAGGTATTTCTTCTTTATTTAAATAGATTGGAGATTTTCCTTCAAGTGGTATGTGTATACCCACATCTTCAAGACATGTAAATTGTATTTAAACTTCGAACACATACCTCCACCTGTATAAAAACACGTGTTTACTGGGAATGTTGCCAAACATAAACAAACTTAATAATGAGTCAGTAACAAATCTTTGTGACCACTAGCAACAGCTTCAGAAGTATGTTCCTTGCAATTAATCACATGTACTGAACTAAGTATACCCTTCTTGTGTAAAAGTAGTTTTGTTCACACTTCAAGTTTTCTTCTGAAAGACTACATTGATGTCTGATAGTCTGTATTTATGTATTCACTGTCCCTGTAAGCTGTATATTCATATTTCCCTCCATGATTACACATTGATGTCTGAGAGTCTGTAATTATGTAATTCACTGTCCCTGCAAGCTGTATATTCATATTTCCCTCCATGATTACACATTGACGTCTGATAGTCTGTATTTACGTAATTCACTGTCCCTGCAAGCCGTATACACGTATGTCCCATCTGTAACAACCTTGTACAACGGGTCACAGTCAGATCCTGTCAGCTCCACAGTTGTCTCGTTGTTGTCAGTCACATAAAAACAGGAACCATCTCCTGAAATTGACCATGTGATATTCATTGTATTTATATACATGTTGTTTTTTATTAAAATATTACCACATTTCTCTAGGAAATGGTATGAGGGGAGTAACTGAATGTGAATGACAGACAATCCTGAGCTAGTGGTCACCTCTATTGAGTAGCCATTTGTCTTAAGCAGTCACATTTGCTTTTTCCCTTCTCTATGCTTCCAAAGTAAATTAACCTGTATTAAGTGACAACCTGTCTTAATTAAAAAGGCCATGTTTGATCTTTCCCTTGATTGGCTGCTTAAGACAGGTTTGACTGTAATAGCTGTTGGGACTGGAACGCAAGTTTATATTCTGTAATGGATATTTTGTATATCTTGATAAATGAACATAGCAACCCAAAGGGGCTGGTCACAAACTCATGTTTAGTATATATGGTCAAATAGCATATATATTACAATATATATACTATATGACCATATATAGTACAAATAATGTGACCAGTGCCTGTGTAGCAACCCCTTGGAGCCTCAAGGTGCTATGTGCCTTTATATTTCATGTACAAAATGTACACATATCCCCTTAATGCTCTTATGGGCCGATAATAAAGTTCAGTTTCAGCAAGTTTCTCAAAGAAATGTAAACTAAAATAACCATTGAAGCAAAACGGACAAAAAAATAATTCAATTGGTTGGAACTTTTGTTTATTACGGTCTTTGATGAGACAATGCAGTTGTTATATACAACACTAAACAGGTATCTTATCTTTTCATTTCTCATTTGTTCTCTCCTGAAGATTATACATTATTTAAGTTGGTTTAATTATTATTGTGATAGCGATTGCACATTTTCTTACTACAACATGAATTTCTGATTTTTTCTCTCCAAAAGTTTACCAACCTAAATTGTATTGCTTTTTTTCCCTAAAAATATTTTTTTATTTTGCACTGAAAAAGACTGTTAGCTGGATCATGAACCCCAAACAATAGTTTGGACTATTCCAACATATGTACACAATTACTTAATACCTGTACTGGTGAAAAATCCTCCATCTCGAGGTAACAAAGACAGAATGCTATTTCTGCTCTCTCTCCATTCCTTCAGTGGAACTCTGCAGTGGACAGATAAATAAACATTCATATATATTGTATGTTAGGATTTACCTGGCACTCATGAATATTTCCGTGTATAGCCCTAAATTAACTATTAGTGTCAGAACGTAAAAAGTGATAATATTGTTAATAAACCGATACAAATACGTTACTGAATCAGTATCATATCACACTCGTGAAAAGCTGCAAGGAGAATGCATTTAAAAGCCAGAACAAAGTGACGAAGATTAATGTGTGCCAGGTAAAACGTTACGGACAATACTGGTTTTGCAACTATTGTATTTAAGAATAGAATACACCACGGTATTGCGAGGATATGCACAGAACTGTTCCTCAAGTCAGTTAATGTGCTCAGAATGTTGATGCCCGAGTTATTATAATAGCTTTAATGTAGATACTCAACTAATACTCTTTATATCCATACATTGATATGTGAGTGTTGCCATGGTTACCCAGGTACTTACTTTATATATCTTAATATTTGTTTTAGTGATATGCGGCTATCTCCACTATTTGCTATGTACTCACTTTATATTTTTGATATCTGACACAGAGACATTTGAGTGTCACCATGGTTACTCTGGTAATCACATTATACTTTTGATATCTGAAACAGTGGTATATGTGTGTTACCATGGTTACCCAGGTATTCACTTTATATTCCTGATATCTGACACAGTGATATATGAGTGTTACCTTGGTTACCCAGGTATTCACTTTATATTCCTGATATCTGACACAGTGATATGTGAGTGTTACCATGGTTACCCAGGTACTTACTTTATATTTGCTAATATCTGTTCTAGTGATATTTTTTTATATGAATGCTACTATGGTTACCTAGGTACTCACTTTATATTTCTGATATCTGACACAGTGATATATGAGTGTAACCATGGTTACCTAGGTACTCACTTTATATTTCTGATATCTGATACAGTGATATATGAGTGTTACCATGGTTATCCAGATACTAACTTTATATTTCTGATATCTGACACAGTGATATGTCCATCTTGAGTTCCACATGCAACACAGGTGTCAGAGAGGAAGCAGCAACTATTAACAGCATCGTGACAGTCCAACTCAAATATCTGGAAAACCATAACAAAATATACCGTATATTCCCTAATTAAAGCCCCCGGGGGCATTACATTTTACAAGGTGGGGGCGTTTATAAAAGATAAAAAAAAGCAAATTTAACAACAGTTAAAAATACAATTAAACCAATAAAACCATGGAAAAAAATCCCCGAAAAAGTGGTTCAGAATTATTTTAGAGTGAATGAAATAATCGACATAGGATGAAAAAAAAGCTGAAAATCTGTATGAAATTACTAGTCTGCGTACTGGAATATCCAAATTTATGGTCATTGTACTCTTCACTTTAAATCACTTGGACGCTTGCTCTTATCAACGTGGAACAATGAGCTTTCAGCATACACAGACTAACCGCATTTTCCGACGTTTTGGAATGTTTTTATCGGCAGACAGCATTTTTACTAGTATTAAACAGCAAATATGGGGAAGTATTTGTTCAACCAAAAGTGATTAAGTGGTCACCCAAGATATAAACAATGGGTTAAAGAGTCCAAAGGTAATAAACACTTCGCTAATTGTTGACTGTGTAACAAAATAATTGATCAGAGAAAGATGAGCGAATACTCACTCAAATTGCATATACGTTTTGTTTTTTAATTTTTCAGAAAAATAGGTGGGGGGCGTTTATTAGAGTTTATAAGGGAATATACGGTAACATTAACGTTTGTGACATAACTCCCTCATTGAACCTATACAGAATTTTGATGTCCATTACATGTATCTCCGATGAACGGTCATTTTTTGCCGTGGGATAAATTTTGAATAAAATCAACCTTGTTTCAGATTTGTGATTGATTAAGACATTTTTATCATCATAATTATGAACATTTTTGATGTTGTGAAGAGATGAGTAGTGAAGAAGATGTGAACTTTTGTTGATCTGTTCATCATCATTTACTTGAGGCAGCACAACTTACATGTGTATCGATACTAGATAAATGGGATACACAACATGGTGGTGTCAATCAACGTCATTCAAAAATAAACTTTATTTGTTGAACATTCATGAGATATGAACTTACATGTAACAAGCAAAGAACCCCTTTGACATCATGAAATTTCAACAAAAATCCTGTTTCTTTGATAATATTTTAATGCACTTGATTAACCCTTTGCTCCATAAGCATTTTCATGGACTCTTCCAAATTGAAAGCATTAATTCACCATATCAGCAATGGGTAAAGTACGTTTATATTAACTGACAGAGTGGAAAACAGTGCAGGAAGTGTTCAGATTGCTCGTTACAAGCAATCTGAACTCTTCCTGCACTGTTTTCAAAGACCTTCTGTGATTGGTGCAGGAAAACGCGTATCTATGGAGAAAAAGGTTAAGACCACTATGTCCTGTTTCATATTCATACTGAGTATAAAGCAGACTTGGGTGTTTTAGGTGACAAAATATGGTATATTTATATTTGGATTTATCAATATGACAAATACATGTATGTATATACAGTTAAATGTGTCTGTGAGTAAGTATTGATAAAATAACAGTACAACTCTCATCTGTCTACATGTATGATATTTAGGTGACAGTAAAAAAAGAAATGTGCCTGCCGACATGAATGCCCCTGTCAAACTACTCCTGTCTAGCCATTGAACTAATGGGTTTTGACTAGAGACAGCAGCACTTCTACTGAGACTTTGATATGTGCTACTCAACTTCATACCGATACTTCCTGGCAAGTTGGGCCAAAACCAACCAAGAAGTTTAGGAGGAATAATGCTGACAAGAATTACAATTTAAAATGATTAAATAAACGGTGGAGGCATAATGTTTTATGATGGCTCGCATTAGGTGGCTAATTTTAAAAAATGGAGAATTTCTCACTTTGGTTTTCAACTTCAATAGCAGACATTGTTGTTAAGCAAAGTGATGGACATTACTTAATGACAGCGTAACCTAATTCCAGCATTAAATTATTTTGAACATCACTTTTTTAACCTAGCGCTTACTTACGCTAGGTTAAGGAATTTGACACAGTGTCAGCTAAACATAGCATTAAAGTTAATGCCTCTTTGAACAACAGGCCCCTGTGAATTGCGCAAAAGAAAGATGCCCAATAAAGAATCTAAATTTACAGTATCAATAGTCCCCTGTAACTAATAAAACATTATATATATAATAGAAAGGAAATAACATCTGCTACATTTAGCCATCTTTTTCCTCTTTCAGAATGTACAGCTCTTGCATGGTGGCAGACCTACATCAAATGATCACCTTAAACTCGTATATTTCGCAAAAGTTGCAATGGTATCTTTGCAAGTTGTACCACTCCATAAGCTTTTCAACTGAGCAAAATATGCCATTGCATGGCCACTTTATAGCACTGATAGCACTCATTTCTATACTGTGAGGGTGTTCGTCTTAACTCTATACATGTATCTGCAAAAAATGTTACCTGAAGTGAGCACCTTTCTTCTAATTATTTACACCACTCCATAGCATAAGGTCATGTGGGTTCACCACCATGTCTTATTTATTCTACAAATAAAACTGAAATGAAACCAAAACTCTCAGTGCTACAACTATAAATCACTGACCTTGTTCCTGCTGTGAAGGCCGTATCCTTGTAATGTCCTATTCTCACAGCCCAGCAGTAGCAGTTTCCCATCTGTACCAGCTTCCTTGTCACCTAGTCAAAGGATAGCTGGTTATATCTACATCTTTACCTTTAACATTATTTAATGAAGTGCTGTAGTTCAAACTTTCAATGACAAAGTTAAAGTACTTTATTTCATGTTTATGTATCTGTTTGCAATTTTTATATAATTATGTTATTTTAGCAGATTATATGTGTCGGCAAGTAATATTAGTGGAGTAAGACTTAACACGCATACACATGTCTGAGTGAAACCATTGCCAATATCTGACAATCTAAACCATTGCAATTATCTAACCATCTAAACCATTGCCAGTATCTAACAATCTAAACCATTGCCAGTATCTTACCATATAAACCATCTAAAAAAGTGCTTATATCTAACCATCTAAGTATTGCCAATATCTAACAATCTAAAGAATTGCTACTATCTAAACCATTGCCAGTTTTAAACAATCTAAATCATTGCCAGTATCTAACCAACTAAACCATTGCCAATATCTAACCACCTAAACCATTGCCAGTATCTAACCATCTAAACCATTGCCTGTACCTTACCATCTAAACCATTACCAGTATCTAACCATCTAAACCATTGCCAGTATCTAATCATCTTAACCATTGCCAATATCTTACTATCTAAATCACTGCCAGTATCTAACCATCTAAACCATTGCCAGTATCTAACCATCTAAATCACTGCCAGTATCTAATCATCTAAACCATTGCCAATATCTAACAATTTAAACCATTGGCAGTATCTAACCATCTAAATCATTGCCAATATCTAACCATCTTATCCATTGCCAGTATCTAACCATCTAAATCATTGCCAGTATCTTACCATCTAACCATTGCCAGTATCTAACCATCTAAACCATTGCCAGTATCTAACCATCTAAATCATTGCCAGTATCTAACCATCTAAATCATTGCCAGTATCTAACCATCTAAACCATTGGCGGTATCTTACCATCTCAACCAAAAAAAAGCATTTGTGATATAAATTAAAACTTTGGTTTTTTTTAAGCTCCCCCGCCCCCCACCCACCATTTTTTTTTTTATGACAGTAAAAAGGGGCGGGGCGGCCTGAAAATAAGGGGGCAGGCGGGGATGATAATCTAGCAATTAATTGGCCTGAACTATTTTTTTCAAATAGCACATACATGCAAGTGCAATATCTAATACTGAAAATAAAGATTTAAATTCCATTAAATTTATGATTATATAATACTTTCATTCAGTCAAAATTATATGTAACTGGAGAAGAAAGGGACAAAAAACATGACAACTGCAAGTTGAGTCATATCATAATTCTGCTTTCAAAAATAAAAATATCTAAACAGCTCTTTTGTTGACTTAAGTGCAGGTATCCATCAGCTGGTACTTATCCAGGTTTTGTCTGTCAGTACTTATCAACTATATATATCAACCATTTCAGATGTATTTGTACCAGTTGTTCTAACAGCTACACTTACTTGGTGTGTGTTGTAGACTGCCGTAGTCAATGTGATCCCCTGTGGCCCCTACAGAACAACAGTTCACGTTGCCACCACAAGATTCAAACTTGCTGAGGCATGCCTGTGTGCCACAGTCCCACACCCTTGCTGTCCCGTCACGCCCACAAGATACAATATTTCTTCCACGCTCTATGATGTCTGTATCCAATATACCTGGGTACATAATTATAAAATAGTTTTAATTATATAATCATTTATTGCTAGTGTCTGAGGATACAACTTTAATTTCATTATATTATATATACATCAGTTTATTGTCAGTTTATTGGTCAGATGCATGTTGTGGTCATGTATTCATGTAAAGTTTGATAAATGGTTTTGTTTGAAAATTTCACATATTTTTATACCATGGAAGGCTAACAGATGACCAGTTAACCTGACATCTCCTTTCTGTTATCCTGGAAGGTTAACAAGTACTTAAGCACATCCATCTCCGCAAGTAAATGATATCATTCCCACCTGAGTCAATGGTGAGAGAAAAAATAAAAATGAGAAGAAATGTCATATATCAATCATCACAGAGACTGTGGCCGGACTTGGATTCAAACTCACATTCCCTGTAGCTAACCCAGCACTGCATAATCATTTAAAGACATTAAAGTTTCATAAAGTAACTTAATTCAAAATTCCTCAGTTACACATTCGTATTTGTATATACCATAAATCGCTAAGATAAAACCGTACATCCTATATGTACATGCCAGTCCTGTAGAATTACTTTCTGTTATGTCTGTAATATATATTTGCTCTCCACCCACCTGCAGTATGACCCTTTAAGGTCGTGGCACACTGCCCCGTTTCTGCCGACCAGATCTTCAATTGCATATCAGCACCGCCACTGAGGACAACGACTCCTGACGGGAAGAAGCGACACGTGTAAACATCGCCATAGTGACCATCCAGAACTCTCTAAATAAAAAGGTAAACATGGCATACAACGAATGCTAAATTTCAAATTTTTTAATTAAAAGTAACATTTTAATTGGAGGATTCAAAATATTGAATAATTCATATTTTATTTATTAATAATAATGTGATGCATTGCATTCATTTCTAAAATAATTTTATATTTTAGACATCTAAAGTGTTTTTTCCTGATATACTGTCTTTGAATTAACTGGGTGAACGTATACCTGACTGAGGAAAATAAGAAATTTAGTTTCAAAATTTATCATGTTAATCATTTAAAATGCTTATATATAAATTTTGATTTGACTTGAAGACTATAAATTTAATTGGCATAATGCTCAATAAATTTATAGTTAAAGGGAGACAACATATACAGGTCCTTTGAGCATCATTCTGTCATGAAAACCCTCCAAAAAAAAATGATATTACTGAGGGATGGATCATATAAAAACAATATACATGTACATATGTTAAAATACAGAGAATTTACAGCAGTATGAAACAGTGCAATATTACAATTAATGACAAATAGATCTAAACATTGTAAAACCAAGTTGACAAGATGCTCTGCAGATGTAAGTTTGGTCAATATAAAATATATGTGTGCTAAATCAGGGTTTGCAATAAGAGTTTCGACAAGAGTATCAGTGGTTGCTCCCTGAACAGGTGCTTGATTGAGTAATTAACCATCCTTACTACTGTTGAAGATATACTCTGCTTATTGCCCACTACCCATGTTCCAAGTCACGTTTATTTTCTTACTTACTTTTGAAGATATGCTCCAGAATAGCAAAAATAAAGTACAAAAAGGGAGAGAAATCTGTAGATATTCAAGATAGAATTATGATTGTTTTTGCTCTTCACTTCCACACAATGCCCTCTATCAACATTCCAAGTAATGTTGGATTTCCTTCCATATTTTGAAAATATGCTCTGGACAAGCAAATAAACCTAAAAATAATTACAAAAGGGGAGATGACTCTGTCATGATTCAATATGGAGTGTTATGTTTTTTTCCCTTTGGTTTTCCACACCTCTATGTTGTTGGATTCCATTAAGTACTGTTGGAGTTACATGTATGTCTGGAAACATATTCCAAGAGATGCACATACACAGATGAACAAAAAGGCAGCTATATGCTTGCATAAAAATGTGCCCGCTATTTTCTTGATGGTTCCTAATTTTTACCACTTTCTCAATCTTTTCTGTCAGAAATAAAACATCATCCTGTTTTAAAGATAGTAGTTTAAGTTTTATGATCACCTGACATTGTTTACAAAAAATATATTAGTTGCTTTATTCGCTGGGAGTTTTATCATAAATCACTTATCAATGGATTTTTCAAGCACCTATTACTCCCACCCAACAAACATAGTGAATGCTGCTCCTTTGACCCCCTGAATAAGGAATGAATGTGTGTGTGTTACCGCCATTTTCAACACATTTCAGGTCATATATAGCAAATTCAGTTTTACTGGTAAAGGAAGACCTCAAAATGAATCTGAGTAGAACCATCATCCTTCCACAAGCAACTGGTAAACTTTCTCAAATATGCATTTGCAGAGTGGGAACCTATGACTGTGAGAGGTCTTGGGTCTTGGGCAAATCAGCCATGGAGGACACTGCTGGAGGAATGAGGGACCCAGACTCCAATGTGACCCTCGTTTTCAATTAAACACCTACTTCTAAACTTATTGAATGCCCTGTGGTCAAGTGAACACAACTCCGATTTAACAGACAGGGGCCAGTTTCACAAAACTTTTCCTCAACTCAAAATTTTGAAATGGTATACCTTCATCCATATTAATCAAGTTACATGTTATCCTTTAACAATGAGTACAGAGTTTTCCAAAGATCAAATTTGTCTTGTTACTTAATGTGTAATCAGTTCAAGTAATCATATAGAGAAACTGAGATTTCTGAGTTGAGGAAAATCTCAGCTTGAGATTTGAGATGTTGAGTAAAACTGGCCCCTGATGATTAATAAAGTACAAAATGTTGAGGTGGTGAAACATTAACCTACTCTGACTGCTCCAGTTTCTGTTTCCCATATTTTCAGTTTGCCCTCAGAATCACTGGACACAGCCAGGCCTCCTGGTGTAACATCCAGGGAATATATCTGTAAATAGGAATAAGGAATAAATCAATCACTGGACACAGCCAGGCCTACTGGTGTAACATCCAGGGAATATATCTGTAAATAGGAATAAGGAAAAAATCAATCACTGGACACAGCCAGGCCTCCTGGTGTAACATCCAGGGAATATATCTGTAAATAGGAATAAGGAATAAATCGATCACTGGACACAGCCAGGCTTTCTTGTGTATCATCCAGGGAATATATCTGTAAATAGGAATAAGGAAAAAATCAATCACTGGACACAGCCATGCCTCCTGGTGTAACATCCAGGGAATATATCTGTAAATAGGAATAAGGAATAAATCGATCACTGGACACAGCCAGGCTTTCTTGTGTATCATCCAGGGAATATATCTGTAAATAGGAATAAGGAATAAATCGATCACTGGACACAGCCAGGCTTCCTTGTGTATCATCCAGGGAATATATCTGTAAATAGGAATAAGGAATAAATCAATCACTGGACACAGCCAGGCCTCCTGGTGTAACATCCAGGGAATATATCTGTAAATAGGAATAAGGATAAATCAATCACTGGACACAGCCAGGCCTCCTGGTGTAACTTCCAGGGAATATATCTGTAAATAGGAATAACGAAAAAATCAATCACTGGACACAGCCATGCCTCCTGGTGTAACATCCAGGGAATATATCTGTAAAAGGAATAAGGAATAAATCGATCACTGGACACAGCCAGGCTTTCTTGTGTATCATCCAGGGAATATATCTGTAAATAGGAATAAGGAATAAATCAATCACTGGACACAGCCAGGCTTCCTTGTGTATCATCCAGGGAATATATCTGTAAATAGGAATAAGGAATAAATCAATCACTGGACACAGCCAGGCCTCCTGGTGTAACATCCAGGGAATATATCTGTAAATAGGAATAAGGATAAATCAATCACTGGACACAGCCAGGCCTCCTGGTGTAACTTCCAGGGAATATATCTGTAAATAGGAATAAGGATAAATCAATCACTGGACACAGCAATGCCTCTTGATGTATCATCCATGGAATATATCTGTACATAGGAATAAGTATTAAATCAATCACTGGACACAGCTATGCCTCCTGTTGTAACATCCAGGGAATATATCTGCAAATAGGAATAAGGAATAAATCTATCACTGGACACAGCCAGGCCTCCTGGTGTAACATCCAGGGAATATATCTGTAATAGGAATAAGGAATAAATCAATCACTGGACACAGCCAGGCCTCCTGATGTAACATCCAGGGAATATATCTGTACATAGGAATAATGAATAAATCGATCACTGGACACAGCCAGGCCTCCTGGTGTAACATCCAGGGAATATATCTGTAAATAGGAATAAGGAATAAATCGATCACTGGACAAAGCCAGGCCTCCTGGTGTAACAACCAGGGAATATATCTGTAAATAGGAATCAGGAATAAATCAATCACTGGACACAGCCAGGCCTCCTGGTATAACAATCAAGGAATATATCTGTAAATAGGAATAATAGATAAATCAGTCACTGGACACAGCCAGGCCTCCTGGTGTAACATCCAGGGAATATATCTGTAATAGGAATAAGGAATAAATCAATCACTGGACACAGCCAGGCCTCCTGATGTAACATCCAGGGAATATATCTGTACATAGGAATAATGAATAAATCGATCACTGGACACAGCCAGGCCTCCTGGTGTAACATCCAGGGAATATATCTGTAAATAGGAATAAGGAATAAATCGATCACTGGACAAAGCCAGGCCTCCTGGTGTAACAACCAGGGAATATATCTTTAAATAGGAATCAGGAATAAATCAATCACTGGACACAGCCAGGCCTTCTGGTATAACAATCAAGGAATATATCTGTAAATAGGAATAATAGATAAATCAGTCACTGGACACAGCCAGGCCTCCTGGTGTAACATCCAGGGAATATATCTGTAAATAGGAATAATAGATTAATCAGTCACTGGACACAGCCAGGCCTCTCCTGGTGTAACATCCAGGGAATATATCTGTAAATAAGAATAATAGATAAATCAGTCACTGGACACAGCCAGGTCTCCTTGTGGTATAACGACCAGGGAATATATCTGTAAATAATAGATAAATTTATAAACAAAAAGCTGGATTAATGTAAGTTTATATAATATAAAAAGGTCTGTAGAAGGAGAAAACTACTTACAGTTTTTCTCTTACTATGAACATCTGTAAATGTATTCACTGGAGCAACAAACGTCCGTGTGCAGCATGTATCTTCCAAAGAATATGTCACTTCTATTCGTCTCTGTGGTAAAATAAAGTTGATTAAAAGTTAGACAACATTAATATGCTTTAAGGAGTGAGTTCTGTAGTTTTATGCAACAGTACTTCCTTTAACCGAGACCCAAGATGGTTAAATGTTAAGTTTCAACAGTTTGGATACGCAGTTTTCCAAAAGTGAAAAGTTATGACGTGTATTCACCCAACACCTGAATTTAAGTAGGAATAAAGTTTCATTTGTAGGAGCAATTATCTTAACTTCTAATAATCAGGAATAAAAAAGTATTTCGTTGCACATGGAATTCTCTACAAAACATTCCCAGCAATTGTGTTTAAAATTATTGAAGTACTTAAGATTACTGCAACTAAAAAGCAACGAAAGTATTTCAAACTGCAATGTTTTTAACTCAAGATCATTAATTATTTTTGTGTGTTTAAAACAATATGAAACATCAAACATTACAATTAAACAGTTTACATTTTTTGTATTAAGAAATCAGTTGTCAGTGGAATCAGAAAGATCAATTTGCCAAAGTATTAATTCTTTGCATGATATTTTATCAACATTTAGAAGACAGATGCAAGTTTCCTATCATTCTATATATGCTAGTAAGTTCTTTAGTTAAACTTACTTTTTTAACTGCAATTGTGAAACAAGATATTGCAACTTAGACAAATCATGTTCAAAGTCTTCCTGGATAGAACCAGTACTAAGCATATGCGTAAAAAGTGTCTTGCTCGAAGACACCACACATAGCCGTGACGGAGGATCGAACCCACAACCCTCCCATCCTGGGACCGATGCTTTACCACTGGATCACAGGCTCTTTGTTTAACCCTTTACTTCATGCCTTTGGACACATCTAATATAGACGCCTTAGGACACCTCTAATATAGACGCCTTTGGGCGACTCTAATATAGAAGGTTTTTTAATTATTAGGTGAATTATGTTTATATTAACTGACAGAGTGGAAAACAGTGCAGGAAGTGTTCAGATTGCTTGTAACTCTTCCTGCACTGTTTTCAAAGGCCTTCTGTGATTGGTGCGGGAAAACGCATATCTATGGAGTAAAGGTTAATATATACATAACAGATCTTCAACAGTTACTGTAATGGATGTAAAATAAATAAGTTTGTATATTTTTGTAAATTTTGATATTATTATCCACAAACATCAATGAAAGCATTTCAATCTTACTGGAAGTAGTTTCTGTACAGTAAAGTTGTCTGAGCCACATAAGTATGGTATACCTTCTCCAGATAGACCCTTGGTAAGTAATTCACCATGGACGGTATCTCTACCTGCAGACATACATCATGAAATAAAGAGTAAATATATAGTCACATAAGTATGGTATACCTTCTCCAGATAGACCCTTGGTAAGTAATTCACCATGGACAGTATCTCTACCTGCAGACATACATCATGAAATGTAGAGTAAATATATAGTCACATAAGTATGGTATACCTTCTCCAAATAGACTCTGGGTAAGTAATTCACCATGGAGAGTATCTCTTCCTGCAGACATACATCATGAAATATAGAGTAAATATATAATCACATAAGTATGGTATACCTTCTCCAGATAGACCCTTGGTAAGTAATTAATTCACCATGGACAGTATGTCTTCCTGCAGATATACATCATGAAATATAGAGTAAATATGTAGTCACATAAGTATGGTATACCTTCTCCAGATAGACCCTGGGTAAGTAATTCCCCATGGACAGTATCTCTTCCTGCAGACATACATCATGAAATAAAGAGTAAATATGTAGTCACATAAGTATGGTATACCTTCTCCAGATAGACCCTGGGTAAGTAATTCCCCATGGACAGTATGTCTTCCTGCAGACATACATCATGAAATATAGAGTAAATATGTAGTCACATAAGTATGGTATACCTTCTCCAGATAGACTCTGGGTAAGTAATTCACCATTGGACAGTATCTCTTCCTGCAGACATACATCATGAAATATAGAGTAAATATGTAGTCACATAAGTATGGTATACCTTCTCCAAATAGACCCTGGGTAAGTAATTCGCCATGGACAGTATGTCTTCCTGCAGACATACATCATGAACTATAGAGTTTATATGTAGTCACATAAGTATGGTATACAACTCCAGATAGACCCTGGGTAAGTAATTAATTCACCACGGACAGTATCTCTTCCTGCAGACATACATCATGAAATATAGAGCAAATATATAGTCACATAAGTATGGTATACCTTCTCCAGATAGACTCTGGGTAAGTAATTAATTCACCACGGACAGTATCTTTTCCTGCAGACATACATCATGAAATATAGAGTAAATATATAGTGACATAAGTATGGTATACCTTCTCCAGACAGACCCTGGGTAAGTAATTCACCATGGACAGTATATCTACCCGCAGACATACATCATGAAATAAAGAGTAACTATATAGTCACATAAGTATGGTATATCTTCTCCAGATAGACTCTGAGTAAGTAATTCACCATGGAGAGTATCTCTTCCTGCAGACATACATCATGAAATATAGAGTAAATATGTAGTCACATAAGTATGGTATACCTTCTCCAGATAGACTCTGAGTAAGTAATTCACCATGGAGAGTATCTCTTCCTGCAGACATACATCATGAAATATAGAGTAAATATATAGTCACATAAGTATGGTATACCTTCTCCAGATAGACTCTGAGTAAGTAATTCACCATGGAGAGTATCTCTTCCTGCAGACATACACCATGAAATATAGAGTAAATATGTAGTCACATAAGTATGGTATACCTTCTCCAGACAGACCCTGGGTAAGTAAATCACCATGGACAGTATATCTACCCGCAGACATACATCATGAAATAACGAGTAAATATATAGTCACATAAGTAGGGTATACCTTCTCCAGATAGACTCTGGGTAAGTAATTCACCATGGACAGTATGTCTTCTTGCAGACATACATCATGAAATACAGAGTAAAAATACAGTCACATAAGTATGGTATACCTTCTCCAGATAGACTCTGAGTAAGTAATTCACCATGGACAGTATGTCTTCCTGCAGACATACATCATGAAATACAGAGTAAAAATACAGTCAAACCTATTTAAGCGGCCACCTCTATTGAGCAGCCACTTGTCTCAAACAGCCACATTTGCTATTTCCCATGTCTATTTCCTACATTATATCTATATTATAATTATTTTCTATATTTCACATGTGCATCTTGTACATGATGTCGAGACACCGTTCACAGTATTTAACATTATTTTGCCATCAAAAGCTGCTTGACAAAAACTTATTTTAGTACATGTAGTTGCCAGTTTCATTGTCCAATCACTGATTCAGTAATGTACATGCTGGTAATATCTTATTTTCTGCAATGAATATATTAATGTCTTATTTTTAAAGGGAATATATCACGAAAAAGCAATAAATGTCTTTAAAATATGGCTATTTTCTAAATGGATAAAAAGCATCTCATTGACAAAAATAAATAAAATCCGAATGGTTTGGTATATCAAATCCACCAAAACGTGACAAAATCGATGTTTTAGTCAGAGTGATAAACTTGAAATGAAATCCCTGTTCTAAAAATAGACCGCACTAAGATTCTGCTTTTCAACCTTTATATTGTTATTCTGACTCGTTCTGAGATGAAACAAATTTTACAACGTGTTAACCTGTATGACAGATCAAATTGAAATCAAGGAAACCAGATTTCAACATGTTTTTGGCATGTTTAAATAGATATCATTTTGTCAATACAAGGTCAATGAGTTTATATGTATAGGAATAACGATATATTGGGAAAAAGTTTTTCGTCAATTTTAAATGTTTTAAAAATCCTGATATATTCCCTTTAAAATGACTTTATGAAGTTAATCGTGGAATAAAACCAATACTTGAATATCCTTTTACACACACAATGTACAGAGAAAGTTTTGAAAACAATATTTTGACATGTAAACTTTGCCTTCATCTGACATAAAGTTTAAATTAAATGAAAATGTATTCATTATATAAAACTTGATTTCAGTAAATATTTAAACCACTAAAACATCATTGCATTAATGAAGCCATCCTTAAAGAATGTGTGTTTGCTGCATCCAACCAAGTATTTTTCATGTGGGTAAGTAACCGAGCATTTCTCAAGTAGGTAGGTAGGTAGCTATTTTTTTATTGGCAAAATTTGATTTTGTAATGTCATTTTAAAAAAAAATGGACAGAAATCATGAAAACTAAATTCCAACAATTTGAAAGTCATTAAAAAAGTCAGTAGGCAGGAGCACATTTTTTTTTTTAAGAATGACATGAGGGATATCAGATGTTTTTTCACTTACCATATGATTTGAAACTTATCCAAGCTTTCCCATCAGTATCTCTAAAAAAGATTAACATGTTTTAAGATTTAAGCAAAACATTTGCTGGTATCTCAACGGAGGAGGTTAAGCTTCACAAAGAGAGCATTGCATGTTTTTGATAAATACCAGTAACAGTTAACAGTTTTTCAGTCCTACAGGGTTGTCATAAAAGCTGAGGCTTTACTTTAAATGGAAAGATGCATAGCTGTCTTACTGAATTATCTTATCACATACTGACAATCTAGACATTTGGTTTATTAATATTAGAATCATTCTGTTTTAGCTGTTGATTTAGCGGTGTTTTCAACAATTTTTTAGTCATATCGCAATGGTGTCTTCTTAAGACAGTATTCTAAGCGATGCCACACTGGGGATCATGCGGCAGAGATATGGTATGATACATGTATCCCATCCAGTCACATTATACTGACAGAAGACTGACCTGGACCTAGAACTATCCTCTAAATGCAAAGTGCCAATCGAAGAAGCTTCTAGTATATGTACTATTTTTCAAGTTTTTGGTGTGATCCTGCATGTAATATTTGGCTGTAATAATAAAAATTGTAATTATCTGTAGAGTGTAATTATCTGTAGAATGTAATTATCTGTAGATTGTAATTATCTGTAGATTGTAATTATCTGTAGATTGTAATGTACACTAATTGTTCTAATTGTAATTATCTGTAGATTGTAATGTACACTTATTGTTCTAATTGTAATTATCTGTAGATTGTAATGTACACTAATTGTTCTAATTGTACTTATCTGTAGATTGTAATTATCTGTAGATTGTAATGTACACTAATTGTTCTAATTGTAATTATCTGTAGATTGTAATGTACACTAATTGTTCTAATTGTAATTATCTGTAGATTGTAATGTACACTAATTGTTCTAATTGTATTTATCTGTAGATTGTAATGTACACTAATTGTTCTAATTGTAATTATCTGTAGAATGTAATTATCTGTAGAATGTAATTATCTGTAGATTGTAATTATCTGTAGATTGTAATTAGATTGTAATTATCTGTAGATTGTAATTATCTGTAGATTGTAATGTACACTAATTGTTCTGATGCTGGTTGTCAATCAAACAAGCTGATAATCCAATCAGTGATCAATAGTGGTTGCTATGCCACCATTTTCCTTAGACAAACTAACCATGTCTAAGTAAAGACTACATTGTATTTACTTGAACACCACCAAATAGCAAGTGGGTGGAGCTATAATAGTTCTTGCGTCAGGTCAATTATAATAATATCATAACCCCAAGTCCTGTATTATGCTAATTAAATTCTATGTAATATTCACTAACAATTAAGGTGTTTTCATTTCCATTGATTATCTTTATCTGTCCAAATAAGGACAATTGTTTGTATTGTGTGAATCTCGCATGTAAATAGCTCTAAAACAAAGCTATGTTTATATTTCGCTTCACCTTGATTCCTAAAAAAGTTCAAACCTTATAAGAACCACTCTTCCTGGGTAGAACAGGTACTGAGTGTTGTTTTGAGAGGTTAACGAGTCCAGCTGCACATGGGGATCGAACCCCCAATCTATGAGTAGCCAACACTCCATCAAGTGCACTCCTCCAACCTAATGTTTGTATTTACGTCATACCAACTCAAAATAAAATTGGAATAAAAAACATTATTTGAATCAGTCACTGTGACTGATCAAAAAAATGTTTTTATTCCAATTTTGTGGCATTCTGAATATATATTCACAATGGCACATTATAGTAGACATGATGACTTTGCATTTTTTTCACAAAATAAACTTCTAAAATTTTGTGAAATTAAGTGCCCATTTAAACATGTTATATTTTATATTAAGCAAAGACAATATAAATTGTTGAAACCAAAATCTTTTGATTTGTTAGATCTATATATTATTAGACAGAAATAAGGAATTACTGAGCCTGTATAGAAGTGCGTGATAAACATACCCCAGATAAATCGGCTGACCTACTGTGTGTTTCTACTGAAATCAACGTTTGATATATATATATATATGATGAAAGTTAAATGTCATCAAATGATAGGGTATTATTACTTTGTTTAAGACATGGTATAAAAATCACTGGCAATGGTCTGTTTGAAACATAGTCAGATAGTTATTTGATAAATAAATCCCTGTTTGGTTCTATATTTCAACTTGTAAACTGTATTTTAATCTAGTATATTCGATTGGAGCACATAGACACAATCATTTCTTTTTAAATTAAGTTATTTCAATTGGTTTCTTCTACAATTTTACTTGTTTCTTTTGGCAAATACCTTAAAACCTGATCCCAGTCGCTTTGCAAAATCAGTCGTTCGCAGGGCGCCGCCATATTTACCGGAAATCTTACCGAATGTCGTAAAAAGTGTCAGAGTTAAACAGCGGATATTAAATTTATACTTTCTGGGAGATTTGCATTATAAGCCGTACTTTTAAGGATGGAGAGCAAGCTTCTGTTTTTATTCGTGGGATCAATGAATTATATACAAGTCCTTGGTGGGATGTAACTGAAAATGTGTCAGTTTAAATGAAAGTACCGCCGAGCATTGGCGTTCTATCAGTTTCTCTATATAATTCCTTGGTTTAAACATGGGTATTTTAGTCAAAATAATAAAATATACTATTTTAAATACATATAACGGGTAATTGTGGGCGACAATGAGATGGGTAAATGTATTAATGTTCATGACAGTTAAATATGTGTGACGTTAGAAACGATGTGTTTTTCCGATGTAATTGTGTACTGTACTGAATATGATCATGACAATAGTTGTATCGATAGAAAATGAGTAGAAGTGTACTGAGTTATTCGATGATGGGGTGGTAGTGATATTTTGAGTACTGTTTGTGAGTCGTGATGTGAGTTGATTGAATGATTGAATACTTAAAATCATATTTAGGCCAATGAGGGCTAACAGACGATCAGTTAACCTAATCACTGTTTCCTGGAAGGATAACCAGTACTCGAGCACACCCAATCTCCGCAAGTAACTGACAACTTTCTCACTTGAATCAGCGGTGATAGACGAAGGGTAACGAGACGCAATGTCGTATATCAACCATCGCGGAGATTATGGCTGAGCAGGGATTCGAACTCGCGACTCATGCATTGACAGTCAGACCCACTAACAACTGAGTTAATCGGGCCCGGTGGATGATGTCAGATGAAATGAAGTAGAAAATGTTCTGCGTCTACAATTTCGCCACACATACAAAGAGGGGAACCAGTCATCACGTTTTTCGAAAACAAGTCATTACTTTGGTTCGGAGACGTGTGTGTAAATTTGATATTTTCTTGTTCTAAAAAGAAAGTACTTTGGAATTGAAGATATAATAATTAAGAGACCAAGGACGTTTCATCCATGGGCCGGATTAGTGACGAGGCCGGATGTACATGAGGTCGGATATTCCATAACTCCTTCCTTCACCCATACGCGAATGGAATACTTACTCTTGCAGAGGGAACAAGTAACCCTGATTATGTCTCATCTTTTAAATATGCATATCTTTGGCCTCTTTTAACATGGAAAATCCGACCCCACATTAATTTTAAAAATAAAATCATTTTCAATTTAATATTGGAAGTTATTAGATAATTAATTACTGCGGGATTGTTATAGAAAAATTACTCATAACGGGAATTTTATCGTACATATAATAATCAATGATTGTCAATGAAAAGTAACTATTTTTGGGAATTAAACACTTATGATTTATAATTAATTAATTAATTAATTAATTAATTAATTAATATAATCATTAACAATGAATATAATTGCATACACCTCCCTTCCTCGTTCTATCTCTCAAGACGATACATTTGAAAAGATATATACAAGTCTCATATCGATTTCATGGGCCAGTATCACCAAGAGGCACACTGATATAAGTGAATAACCTCACCCCTCTCTCTCTTCAAGTAGACACCGTCGCGATATGACTGAAAAATTGTTGAAAGCGACGCTAAACACCATACAACAACAACAACAACTCTCTCTCTCTCTCTCTCTCTCTCACTCTCTCTCTCTCTCTCTCTCTCTCTCTCTCTCTCTTATATATATAATCTGAAAGAAGACAAAAAAATAAATGGATCACATGCAGTCTTCCGGTAACTGTAACACGATATTATGCGGTTAATTTTAGTGAATAGCAACGTCAACATATTAACGTGGCCAAGTATTGCTGATATTGTAACGTGCACCGAGCGGA
Organism: Panopea generosa; assembly: GCA_029582155.1. Classification (NCBI taxonomy): domain Eukaryota; kingdom Metazoa; phylum Mollusca; class Bivalvia; order Adapedonta; family Hiatellidae; genus Panopea; species Panopea generosa. The sequence continues at coordinate 78,626,842 of CM055898.1, read as the reverse complement.
TTATGCACACAACTACTAATAAATATGATATACAAGAATTTTCCTTGGACTACTTGCCGTTTGATTTAAGATAAATGGTGAAATAATTTTCCTCAAGCTACTTTGCTTTATGATTGGATGACAAATGATTGAACAAATGATTCGTGTTTAAAAAAAGAATAATCACGTACAATTAACTTTACATATAAAACCAAATTATAAAGGTTTCGAACTAACGTTTCAAACCAACTTTTCGCACAACACTATGCCCAGAACTCTGTTTTAAATAAATAAAACTAGTTCTGCAGCACTCCAAACAAATGCCCAGGACTCTGTTTTAAACAAATAAAACTAGTCCTGCAGCACTCCAAACAAATGCCCAGGACTCTGTTTTAAATAAATAAAACTAGTCCTGCAGCACACCAAACTCGAAACTCCGAGCTGCACCAAAGTATCAGACTTACGTCTCAAACACTTGCTCAGGACTTTGTTTTAACTAAATAAAACTAGTTCTGCAGCAATGTTCCAAACCTGTCCCAACACCTGTCTGAGACAATCAATGGCACCAAACAGACTACGACCCGGAGCACTGTTCACAAGTTTCAGAGGGTTCTGCAACTCTGAGTTGAAAACTGCACTTCTGGGAATCCCTCGTTCACTTGTTACCTCGGTCTAAAGTCCCAGCCTGTATTACCAAATAATAATAATTAATTAATAAATTAATTATGCAAAGTCTTCTTGCAGCTCCTTCTCCGTCGAGTTGTAACATCAGACTGACAAGAATACAGCCGGTCAACTGGTTATAGTAGAAGTCACATGACCTGGTCACATGGCTTCAATCGGGTATCCTTAGTGTTGTACGACCACATAATGAAATTCGAGATAATGCGATTCAATTGAATTTACCATCCTTAATCAAATTCAATAAGCGTCTACCTGACAGTTTATTTACTACGTTTTCTGTACGTTTATTAATGTAACTTAATAAACAACAAGGAATACTTAGACTATTCATATATAAAAGGTAAATATAAAGTTACCAACCAACTGAAAAGTATAGCGGCGTAACAAAATACACCGATGTTATGGATTTATATATGTACAAGGCGTTTTTCGTCACAATATAAAGGATTTTGCATGCACTCAATACAATTATATTGTAATTGTAAGTAATGCCCCCACTGTGTCTTGTTGATATCCATTGCGTATGTCATCTTGAGTAAGATTGGTTTGTAAACTGGCACGTATGTATGCAAACCTTTAAATGTGTCTTTATTTTTGAAAGAGATTTTGTAAGTGGTTGAAGTGCATTCTATTTTGTATATTTGTGGTAATCCGAGACAAAATTGTCAATCGTATTTTAATTTCGTACTTCTGTCAATATGTCAGGTACACATTCAAGTTTGTGGCTCTTTACAAATGAGTCATCGAAAACATGCACGACATACAGATTAAAGCGGGTCGGTAGTCTAATGGATATAGTGTTGGCCGCTCACATCAGGGGTTGTGGGTTCGACCCCCCCCCCCCCCCCCCCCCCGGTCGACCCGATGCCTCTCATAAAACAATACTTAGTACTGGTTCTACCCAGGAAGCGGACTCGAGAGCGGTTCATATAAGCTCTGAGCTTTCATCGCAATCGAGCTAAAACAAATTAGTATAATCTAAAAAAAAACACATACAGATCGAGACAACAACGGATCGGTCGGACATTCTCCGGCCTAGTTCTTCTAAAATATCGCGTTATAACTAGCGTTATTAACAATAAATGCAGTATCGGGTATTTTACATATCGTGTAATAGCTCTCTGTTTAAAGTTCACCAGACAGTCAGTTCAAAGTTCAGCAGACAGTCAGTTCAAAGTGCAGCAGACAGTCACGTGATTTGGGTATGTTAATATTCACGATTCAAGTTGATATTGGAGACAACTAAACCTTACTGCGCAAATGTATTTAAGAATGCACAAGTTTCTTGTTATGGTTAGTGGGACTCTGTCCAGTTCACCCAGCGAGATTTGTCAATTGATTTACTCCCATAATTCTTCTATAACATTTAGTATACACATGTGTTATTTCAATGTCTTTGGTGTCGTACGTACCACATTCTTCAGCACCATAACTTAATGTAGATGTAACAGGTGTATCAAAAAGTCTAGACTTCTCTAAAATAGGTAACTCTTTTTGTGAAAATAATGAAAATAAATTGTGAAGCGCAAAAGACGCATGTACTGTTAATCTTTTTTGTGTCCTATTAAATCCAATCAAACTCAAATTGAGTTCCATTATTCCAATAATTGAGATATATGAAAAACATTTTTTATTTGTTAAATTGTTTAAATATATAATTATATTATGTATGTATTGTTTATGATAAATAACCCTAATATTGCAAGTAAAAAGTGGGGCCGAACGGACCATGCTAAATGGGGCCGGATTCACCAGGGGCCCGGATAATCTTTGGGCCGGATTCTCCATGGCCGTTTTGGAGTGGGACCGTATTTTTCAGGTTCCGAGGGGGAAGTGATGGTTCTCACATGCATGTTTAGTTTGGTAATTTGTGAGTTGCGTAATGCGTATCGTGATGTTCTACCTACTGTCGGCGGGATGAGACTTGATCAATTATTTGTCATTTTAAAAAAAAATAACAAGCCAAGTTTTTATTTCCATTGTCTTTGGTTTTGGCGCTCCCACCCAATTTCCTGATAGAGTTGTTCAGTGGAACTTGACAAGTTTTGTTGCACCGGTTACTATCCCAGCCGCTTCGTTTTAAATTTTATCGTGTTCATGCTTTTCATACTGGGTACAATTGTCAAATAGACTATCATAATATGTTTAAGCTGGTCTGGATTCTGATGCTCGTTCATAAACACGGATGATGATTAATGAGATTTGTTTTGCGAATCAACATTAACGATTCGATCTTTGTCGGATTGATATTTTTGAAAATAAGATTTAAGAGCGAGCAGGACTCGAACCTTCGATTTTAGCGATGAGAGGCTACATGTAAGTGATCTTGAGACGGCGTCTTAGACCACTAGACCACGAAGGACCCACATACTATTTATGTTATCCACAGCTATTTGGTTTAAGGGACACACAATTCAGGTTGAGTTGAGACTATGATCTTAATGTACAAAGTGTAGAACCAAGGTGTGTAAATGATCAGTGATGTTTCGAGGGCCATAACTCATTCTACTATGTGGTTTTGGGACATTACTACAGCACGAATATCAGCACAAAATATATTGACAATAACAGCATTTATTTTGTGTACACATAAGCAGTGGTTTAACTACAGAGACTATGAGGCTAATATCATTTCAACACACATGGCTGAGATTTAAAATCGCACCTTTAGTTTTACTTTAATATCTCTTGAACGTTTGTTTGAATTTAATAATTTTTGTATCAAATCAAAGCTAATAAAAATGTAAACTAATTACAATTATCTTTTTTTTCTTCTGAATTTAAATTATTACGTGTGAAAAATGGACGCTACATATGCTCGACACTGGGTGAAAAATGGACGCCACATATACTTGACACTTAGTGAAAAATGGACGCCACATATGCTTGACACTGGGTGAAAAATGGGAGAAAAATGGACGCCACATATGCTTCACACTGGGTGAAAAATGGACGCCACATATGCTCGACACTGGGTGAAAAATGGACGCCACATATGCTTGACACTTAGTGAAAAATGGACGCCACATATGCTCGACACTGGGTGAAAAATGGACGCCACATATGCTTGACACTGGGTGAAAAATGGACGCCACATATGCTTGACACTTAGTTAAAAATGGACGCCACATATGCTTGACACTGGGTGAAAAATGGGAGAAAAATGGACGCCACATATGCTTGACACTTAGTGAAAAATGGAAGCCACATATGCTTGACACTGGGTGAAAAATGGACGCCACATATGCTTGACACTTAACGAAAAATGGACGCCACATATGCTTGACAATTAGTGAAAAATGGACGCCACATATGCTTGACACTTAGTGAAAAATGGACGCAACATATGCTTGACACTGGGTGAAAATTGGACGCCACATATGCTTGACACTGGGTGAAAAATGGACACCACATATGCTTGACACTTAGTGAAAAATGGACACCACATATGCTTGACACTTAGTGAAAAATGGACGCCACATATGCTTGACACTTAGTGAAAAATGGACGCCACATATGCTTGACACTGGGTGAAAAAGGACGCCACATATGCTTGACACTTAGTGAAAATGGACGCCACATATGCTTGACACTTGGTGAAAAATGGGAGAAAAAATGGACGCCACATATGCTTGACACTGGGTGAAAAATGGACGCCACACATGCTTGACAATGAGTGAAAAATGGACGCCACATATGCTTGACACTGGGTGAAAAATGGACGCAACATATGCTTGACACTGGGTGAAAAATGGACGCCACATACGCTCGACACTGGGTGAAAAATGGGAGAAAAATGGACGCCACATATGCTTGACACTGGGTGAAAAATGGACGCAACATATGCTTGACACTGGGTGAAAAATGGGAAAAAAATGGACGCCACATATGCTTGACACTGGGTGAAAAATGGACGCAACATATGCTTGACACTGGGTGAAAAATGGACGCCACATATGCTCGACACTGGGTGAAAAATGGGAGAAAAATGGACGCTACATATGCTTGACACTGGGTGAAAAATGGACGCCACATATGCTTGACACTGGGTGAAAAATGGACGCCATATATGGTCGACACTGGGTGAAAAATGGACGCCACACATGCTTGACAATGAGTGAAAAATGGACGCCACATATGCTTGACACTGGGTGAAAAATGGACGCAACATATGCTTGACACTGGGTGAAAAATGGACGCCACATATGCTCGACACTGGGTGAAAAATGGGAGAAAAATGGACGCCACATATGCTTGACACCGGGTGAAAAATGGACGCCACATATGCTCGACACTGGGTGAAAAATGGGAGAAAAAGAGACGCCACATATGCTTGATACTAGGTGAAAAATGGACGCAACATATGCTTGATCCTGGGTGAAAAATGGACGCCACATATGCTTGACATTGGTTGAAAAAAGGACGCCACATATGCTTGACACTGGGTAAAAATGGATGCCACATATGCTTGACATTGGGTGAAAATGGACGCCACATATGCTTGACACTGGGTGAAAAATGGACGCTACATATGCTTGACACTGGGTGAAAAATGGACGCCACATATGCTTGACATTGGGTGAAAAATGGACGCCACATATGCTTGACACTGTGTGAAAAATGGACGCCACATATGCTTGACACTGGGTGAAAAAAGACGCCACATATGCTTGACACTTAGTGAAAAATGGACGCCACATATGCTTGACACTGGGTGAAAAATGGGAGAAAAATGGACGCCACATATGCTTGACACTGGGTGAAATATGGACGCCACATATGCTCGACACTGGGTGAAAAATGGACGCCACACATGCTTGACAATGAGTGAAAAATGGACGCCACATATGCTTGACACTGGGTAAAAATTGGACGCAACATATGCTTGACACTGGGTGAAAAATGGACGCCACATATGCTCGACACTGGGTGAAAAATGGGAGAAAAATGGACGCCACATATGCTTGACACTGGGTGAAAAATGGACGCACCTTGCTCGACACTGGGTGAAAAATGGGAGAAAAATGGACGCCACATATGCTTGACACTGGGTGAAAAATGGACGCAACATATGCTTGACACTGGGTGAAAAATGGACGCCACATATGCTCGACACTGGGTGAAAAATGGGAGAAAAATGGACGCTACATATGCTTGACACTGGGTGAAAAATGGACGCCACATATGCTTGACACTGGGTGAAAAATGGACGCCACATATGCTCGACACTGGGTGAAAAATGGACGCCACACATGCTTGACAATGAGTGAAAAATGGACGCCACATATGCTTGACACTGGGTGAAAAATGGACGCAACATATGCTTGACACTGGGTGAAAAATGGACGCCACATATGCTCGACACTGGGTGAAAAATGGGAGAAAAATGGACGCCACATATGCTTGACACCGGGTGAAAAATGGACGCCACATATGCTCGACACTGGGTGAAAAATGGGAGAAAAAGAGACGCCACATATGCTTGACACTAGGTGAAAAATGGACGCAACATATGCTTGATCCTGGGTGAAAAATGGACGCCACATATGCTTGACACTTAGTGAAAAATGGACGCCACATATGCTTGACACTGGGTGAAAAATGGATGCCACATATGCTTGACATTGGGTGAAAATGGACGCCACATATGCTTGACACTGGGTGAAAAATGGACGCTACATATGCTTGACACTGGGTGAAAAATGGACGCCACATATGCTTGACACTGGGTGAAAAATGGACGCCACATATGCTCGACACTGGGTGAAAAATGGACGCCACATATGCTCGACACTGGGTGAAATATGGACGCCACATATGCTTGACACTGGGTGAAAAATTGGGAGAAAAATGGACGCCACATATGCTCGACACTGAGTGAAAAATGGACGCTACATATGCTTGACACTGGGTGAAAAATGGACGCCACATATGCTTGACACTGGGTAAAAAATGGACGCCACATATGCTTGACACTGGGTGAAAAATGGACGCCACATATGCTCGACACTAGGTGAAAAATGGCGGTAAACTGGTATCAGTATTTAAAATAAACAAATACTAATATTGGTGTGACATTTATTGATTATTGCTCGAGGATCATTTCGTACAATTATAAAATATTATTAATACGTGAATATGTGGTAATTACAGTATGAAGCTTTATAATCTAAATAGAAATATTGAAATATGTAAATTGTTATAATTAAATAATTAAAATATTTTGAATTACCTTAATGATGCACCATCGAAATAAAAAACACAACCACACAACAACAGTTTTTAGAATGAATTAACGATTTAGTTAAATACAAAGTTTGTCTCCCTCAGCTCGGCTTGGTAATTTCTACGATTTTGTGAATACCCATTCTCAGCATCATCGTCGCCGTCATCTTCTATATTCTCATCGTCTGACTCGCCTGTAGTCCATTCTTCATCCGAACCGAGCTCCATATCCGCAGGTGTTTGATTTGGATTGTTTTCTTCTTCATTATCATCTGGACGATTGTCTGCGTGGTTTGACTGGTCGTTGTTCACACGTAGCGGACTCTGGGCGTCCGGTAGCGCCCTTGTTGATCGCGCTCGACTTGTGTTGGAACTCCGTACGTTTGTACTTGTAACCTAAACGGTACAGATGGTATTCTTTATTAGTGTTTTTTTTTTTTTTAAAGTTTATCTGAATATAAGTCTGATTTCACATGACGTGCATGAGAGATAGATCTACTAACTGTTGGTTGATTGAGGGGTGGGACTGATTTCCCCAAAATATTAACATATGCTTAAACCATGTGCTTATAGTATAAAACACAAAAACTGGACAATAGTTTGACTTGTCATGCTGTATATAACACAAAATGGACGACACCTCTACTTGTCATACTGGTAACAATATATTACATGAATGTTTTGCAATACACACGTATTAAGATATCAGCTACATGTTTACATCTTTTTAGATATGCAAAACTGCAAACGTGTGTATAAGTTATCGCTGTGTACACGTAAAAATAATAGTAATTACATATGGACATGGAAAATCATGTATTTATTAGTCGTTATGTACAATTAAAAGACATTTTTAACAGTTATGTTTATATACTTATGCTTATATACAATGTTAGCTCGATTGTGAAGTTAGCTCAGAGCTGAAAATCGTTCTCATACCGAACCATCACGGAGAGTTGTTCTTAAGAGGCAATCAGATCTAACCTTAGCTCGAACCCACGACCGCTGGCATGAAGGACCAACACACTATTCACTGCACTACCACACCTATTTAAAAATAATACAAACGTACCGGCAGGACAGCATCTGTTCTAACTCTGCCGATTCGTCTATGCCGCTCTCCTAACTCGATAAGCCGGTGGGCAAACAAAGCAAACACTCCGGCCGGGTTGTGGTGGGGCGGGTTGTGCGGACCTACTATGAAGTACGTTTGTTGGACGTCACCTATTACTACATTATTGTTTCTATGGAGCGGACTCGGGCGTCTGAAAATAGATAGTTTAAACAATATTTTTTTCTTAATATATACATAATTGTCATACATTCAATATACATGTACATATTAATTAACACGTGAAGCGGATTCAGAATAAAGCAATGCTGATCGAGAACATGCTAAGGAATACACTATATACTAATACAAAAAGGCGCAGGAGCATGGGTGGGTGGGTGGCTGGGTGGCTGAGTGTTGGGGGGGGGGGGGGGGGGGGCTCTCTCAATTCTGCCCCCTCCCCCAACAATTTAAACGCTTCTACGCCCATGATACATGTAAAATATAAATATACAACCTGTGTGGTACCGGGTAAGAAAAGAATCACTGTCGATCTCTGCAGAGGGTAGTGTGACATATTGCACGTCTCTATGGAGCCTTTTAAAGATTTTTTATTTTTTGTCTCCCAGCCGATCAGATACCAAAATAATGAAAAGCTGTCCATTCACGCTTAATCTAATCAGCCTATGCAGTGGGGGTATGAATCTTCCGAATGGTTGCCATGTTCGTTTTATCATTTTTTGTGATGTTCATTATTGTGGTTAAATTATCAACCCCTGTGTTGGCAAGAATAGGATCACAGTGGCTCATTCATGTTGTAAGAAGCGACAAACTGAGATATATATAATAGAATTTGCTGAAACTCTGCAGTTCTGCATGTATCAAGATTCTAGATTCATTCTGCATATTCTTTGTTGATGGGATTTTCTAATATATTTGTTAATCTGTTGTTTTTCTACATTTAGAGTGAACCTGGAATCTTCCTTCCTGTTAGCGTCGAATACCTACAATGTGTTGGTATGCCGTACAACTCCATTCATTCATTCATCCATTCATTCATCATTTGTACAGCATGCCCGCCTGAGTAATATTTATATTCCGTATTATTCTATATCATACGCCTTCTGTTTCACCAACATTTCACTTATATACTTAATAACATAACTAAGTTTTGACTGGTTATTTATTTACCTATTATATAATCAAACTCGAACCAGTCTAAAATCATGATCAGTGGGCTGCTTTTGGTTGATTTCAGTTTTTAAGTAGTTAAGAATATGTTGGTGAAACAGGTCTGAGCTCGTTTCATTAAAATTCATTAGTCTTATGAACTCTGTACGAACAAATTGTGACATCTAGTAACGTTTCATGTGCGCAGTATTTTTGAAAATTTTAGAAAGAATACTTTCAATAAGACTTACAAAGTATCGTAAAATAAGTTCTAGATCTAAATGAATTTTCCGACTTTTCTTCACAACTTCAAATGTTTACACTAAGATGTTCGTAAACTTGTGAACGTTAGTGAAACTGAGACGCCCCCTCAATCCTGGGCCAGAATTATATCAAAGACTATCTGACATGCTGTAGGTTGTAGGTTCAATCCTGGGCCATAATTATATCAAAAACTATCTGACATGCTGTAGGTTCAATCCTGGGCCAGAATTATATCAAAGACTATCTGACATGCTGTAGGTTCAATCCCTGGGCCAGAATTATATCAAAGACTATTTAACATGCTGTAGGTTGTAGGTAAATCCTGGGCCAGAATTATATCAAAGACTATCTGACATGCTGTCGATTCAATCTCTGTGCCAGAATCATATAAAAAACTATCTGACATGCTGTAGGTTGTAGGTTCAATCCTAGACCAGAATTATATCAAAAACTATTAAACAAGCTGTAGGTTGTAGGTTCAATCCCTTGGCCAGAATCATATCAAAGACTATCTGACATGCTGTATGTTATAGGGCCAATCCTGGGCCAGAATTATATCAAAGACTATCTGACATGCGGTTGATTAAAGGTTCAATTCCTGGGCCAGAATTATATCAAAGACTATCTGACATGATGTAGGTTGTAGGTTCAATCCCGGGCCAGAATTATATCAAAGACTATCTGACACGCTGTATGTTGTAGGTTCAATCCTGGGCCAGAATCATATCAAAGACTATCTGACATCCTGTAGGTTGTAGGTTCAATCTTGGGCCAGAATTATATCAAAGACTATCTGACATGCGGTTGGTTAAAGGTTCAATCCCTGGGCCGGAATTATTTCAAAGATTATCTCACGGGATGTAGGTTGTAGGTTCAGTCCTGGGCCAGAATCAAATCAAAGACTATCTGACATGCTGTAGGTTCCTACTGGGCCAGAATCATATCAAGACTATCTGGGCCAGAATTATATCAAGACTATCTGACATGATGTAGGTTATAGGTTCAATCCTGGGCAAGAATTATATCAAAGACTATCTGACACGCTGTATGTTGTAGGTTCAATCCTGGGCCAGAATTATATCAAAGACTATCTGACATGCTGTAGGTTGTAGGTTCAATCCTGGGCCAGAATCATATCAAAGACTATCTGACATGTTGTAGGTTCCTACTTGGCCAGAATCATATCAAGACTATCTGGGCCAGAATTATATCAAGACTATCTGACATGATGTAGGTTATAGGTTCAATCCTGGGCAAGAATTATATCAAAGACGATCTGAGACGCTGTATGATGTAGGTTTAATATTGGACCAGAATTATATCAAAGACTATCTGACATGCTGTAGGTTGTAGGTTCAATCCTGGGCCAGAATCATATCAAGCCTATCTGACATGCTGTAGGTTATAGGTTCAATCCCTTGGCCAGAATTATATCAAAGACTATCTGACATGCTGTAGGTTGTAGGTTCAATCCTGGGCCAGAATCATATCAAGCCTATCTGACATGCTGTAGGTTATAGGTTCAATCCTGGGCCAGAATTATATCAAAGACTATCTGACATCCTGTAGGTTGTAGGTTCAATCTTAGGCCAGAATTATATCAAAGACTATCTGACGGGATGTAGGTTGTAGGTTCAATCCTGGGCCAGAATCATATCAAAGACTATCTGACATGCTGTAGGTTCCTACTGGGCCAGAATTATATCAAGACTATCTGGGCCAGAATTATATCAAGACTATCTGACATGATGTAGGTTATAGGTTCAATCCTGGGCAAGAATTATATCAAATACGATCTGAGACGCTGTAGGATGTAGGTTCAATATTGGACCAGAATTATATCAAAGACTATCTGACATGCTGTAGGTTGTAGGTTCAATCCTGGGCCAGAACTATATCAAAGACTATCTGACACGCTGTATGTTGTAGGTTCAATCCTGGGCCAGAACTATATCAAAGACTATCTGACATGCTGTAGGTTGTAGGTTCAATCCTGGGCCAGAATCATATCAAGACTATCTGACATGCTGTAGGTTATATGTTCAATCCTGGGCCAGAATTATACCAAAGACTATCTGACACACTGTAGGTTGTAGGTTCAATCCTGGGCCAGAACTATATCAAAGACTATCTGACACGCTGTAGGTTATAAGTTAAATCCCTGGGCCGGAATTATATTAAAGACTATCTGACAAGCTGTAGGTTGTAGGATCAATCCCTGGGCAAGAATTAATCAAAAACTATCTGACGTGCTGTTGGCTGTAGGTTCAATCCCTCGGCCAGAATTATATCAAAGACTATCTGACACGCTGTAGGTTGTAGGTTCAATCCTGAGCCAGAATTATATCAAAGACTATCTGGCAAACTGTAGGTTGTAGGTTCAATCCCTGGCCCAGAATTATATCAAAGACTATCTGACATGCTGTAGGTTCAATCCCTGGGCCAGAATTATATCAAGACTATCTAATACGTTGTAGGTTGTAGGTTAAATCCCTGGGCCAGAATTATATCAAGACTATCTGATACGCTGTAGATTGTAGGTTCAATCCCTGGCCCAGAATTATATCAAAGACTATCTGACATGCTGAAGGTTGTAGGTTCAATCCCTGGGCAAGAATTAATCAAAAACTATCTGACGTGCTGTTGGCTGTAGGTTCAATCCCTGGGCCAGAATTATATCAAAGACTATCTGACACGCTGTAGGTTGTAGGTTCAATCCTGAGCCAGAATTATATCAAAGACTATCTGGCAAACTGTAGGTTGTAGGTTCAATCCCTGGCCCAGAATTATATCAAAGACTATCTGACATGCTGTAGGTTAAATCCCTGGGCCAGAATTATATCAAGACTATCTAATACGTTGTAGGTTGTAGGTTAAATCCCTGGGCCAGAATTATTTCAAGACTATCTGATACGCTGTAGATTGTAGGTTCAATCCCTGGGCCAGAATCATATCAAAGACTTTCTGATACGCTGTAGGTTGTAGGTTCAATCCCTGGGCCAGAATTATATCAAAGACTATCTGATACGCTGTAGGTTGTAGGTTCAATCCTGGGTCAGAATCATATCAAAGACTATCTGATACGCTGTAGGTTCAATCCCTGGGCCAGAATTATATCAAAGACTATCTGATACGCTGTAGGTTGTAGGTTCAGTCCCTGGGTCAGAATTACATCAAAGACTATCCGATACGCTGTAAGTTGTAGGTTCAATCCTGGGTCAGAATCATAGCAAAGACTATCTGATAAGCTGTAGGTTGTAGGTTCAATCCCTGGGCCAGAATTATATCAAAGACTGACACGCTGTAGGTTGTAGGTTCAATCCTGGGCCAGAATCATATCAAAGACTATCTGATACGCTGTAGGTTGTAGGTTCAATCCCTGGGCCAGAATTATATCAAAGACTGACACGCTGTAGGTTGTAGGTTCAATCCTTGGGCCAGAATCATATCAAGACTAGAAACATCCTCACTTGACGATCATCCTTTAGACGAGTTCTAAGAGTTCGTCAGTGTTTCGGTGCTTATAAAACACTCAAGTAGCCCCCCCCCCCCCCCCCCCCCCCCCCCCCCCCCCCCCCCCCACACACACACACACACACACACACACACATATTCAAGTTCAGCATATACTTTGGGGTCTGGAAATACCTCCTCATACACTCTCACAAGTCGGCCCCCAATAATTGAAACGCTCCAACGCCCATGCAGTGTGTGTATCTATAGTAATTGCGCCTGAATTATCCCCCAAATCTTTTTGGAATTCTATGATAATAAACCGGTCGAAAAAGTGTTGAAACTTAGGTTTAACACAACGCAAAATCAATGACGTCATCAATTTGTGTGTTGGTGCAAGATAAACCTTCCCTGCTGATAAAGCAAGAGTTTATCTTACCCCACTATAATAATTATGAGGAATATATACATGTAATGACATGATAAAAACAATCAAGGCAGCTCATTTTTTATGTTAAATCTGGTTTAATCTTCTGAATACATAACATACAAGTAATAGTAATTATATCGATAAAAAAATTAATGACTTATATTATACATTATGTATTTAATATGTTTTAATTCAACACATTTTCTCCAGTGCAGTATTTACATAATAAAAATAAAAAATGTCAACCATGAAATGACAACGATAATGTTTTTATCCCATAATGCTTTAGAACTGATTACGACCCAACACAGGTCATATGTGTTATCATTATCTCTACATTGATAAAACCTTGACTATTGGACTGTTCTGTTTTCTGCACCCAGTAAAACAGGTCGTTCCAAACTTCACATGTGAACCAGTCTTACTGATAATCAGCGGTATAGTTTGTTTTGGTCATGAGTGGCCAATACCATAGACATTCGGTACCTCTTCATTTAACTAGCTGCTGGGTTACAAAAAAACTAGTGCTTCTACTTGGATTCGAACCTTCGACCTCCCACTGCCGAGGTGGACGCCTTCACCACTAGGCCATGGAGGACAGTACATTAAGATTTTATAATACTTCCAAATGAATGTTTTATCTTTAGACTGACCTTTCAGTTGAGGTAAAGTAAACATGGTGATACTATAGCACCCCCAGGTGAATCTATTACAGTGTGCTTCTACTCAATATAAGCACAATGTCATGATTTTTCAATCTTTCCTAAACAATTAAATTTCAATAAATGTTATACAACTACAGTCAAACCTGTCTTAAGCAGCCACTCGAGGGAAAGTGCAAAAATGACCCCTTAAGGCAGTTGTCAGCTTAAAACAAATTAATAAAAACTAATATTAGTAAATTGCGGAATTTAAAACGTGTCTGTTAAGACAATTGGTTGTTTAATAGAGATAACCGTTAAAAAGGTTTGAATGTGCATGTATTTACATACTGGTTGTTTTAGCAAAACATGTATGCATACAGTAGTGTAAGACCAAATCATGTGCGATCTTTGAGTTAACAGAAACTATAGCAATCCCAAGCATTATCACCTACACATGTATGCTACCATATACTGATCTGTTAACTGACATGTTGACATTGTGTCAGATTGTTAACTAACTACATTCAAACCTGTCTTAAGCAGCCACTCAAGAGAAAGAGAGAGAGAGAGAGAGAGAGAGAGAGAGAGAGGGAGAGAGAGAGAGAGATACTGATCTGTTTACTGACATGTTGACATTGTGTCAGTTTGTTAACTAACTACAGTTAAATCTATTTAAGCAGCCACTAAAGGAAAATAACAATAAGCAGCCACTCAAGAGAGAGAGAGAGAGAGAGAGAGAGAGAGAGAGAGAGAGAGAGAGCAAAAATGACCACCCAAGCATCATATACTGATATGTTTACTGATTTGTTGACATTGTGTCAGTTTGTTAACTAACTACAGTTAAATCTGTTTAAGCCAATAACGACTTCTTAAGGCAGGTGGTGGCTGTTTATTAAAGGCTTATTGAAACTAAAATTGTAAAAATGGTCAATTGAAAATGTGGCTGTTTAAGACAAATGGTCGCTTAATAGAGGTGACCACTAAAACAGGTTCGACTGTATGTATAAAATTATATATTCTGTATAATCTCTAACTGACATATAAACTGTAAACATTGTGATTACGAACATTGTATTGATTACTGCAGTCACTTGTTTAGTAACATGAAAAAAATATCTTCACCAATGAAACATAATATCAGTAGACATGACCACACACTGTTGAATAATTATTAGTACTGGCTGAGGCTGCAGAGACTGAAGAGTAATTAAATGAAAATAGTTTCCCTTGAGTGGCTGCTTAAGACAGGTTTGACTGTAGTAACATGTTTGATGTCCCTTGTCAACCTGTGTTCTTAATTCACAGAGTTGTGATCATCTTCATTTGTTTATTCACTTTAATTGGAAAACTTTTACAAAGTTGCTGTCATCCATTCCCACATATAGTTTGTCCTCTTTGCCACAGTATGCTATAGAATAAGGATGTATTATCCCATCTCTGTCCCCAAGTAGTTCCTGAGCCTGGTTGAGGTCAGGGGTCAGCACGGTGACACTATTGGAATTATAACCACATACGTAAACCAATCCATATTTGTCTGAATCAAGTCCTCTTGGACTATTAATACTACACATGTGCTTCACCTGTCCTTCCAGTGTCTGACTTACCACTTTCTTGTTCCAGTTGTCTGAGACATAGATAGTGTTACCATCAGGACTGACAGTTAGGTAATCTATCGATGGAGACCATGTTTCACCTGAGCAGTGTGGTGTTAATCTCTGAATCACAGTTCCATTTGTCTCCATTATCTCAACCTTGATTGGGCCCCTGAAGGATACTATCAATCTCCCCTGATGACACTGTATACCTGCACACAGACCATCAACTCTAATAACACGTGATATGTATGGAGTTTTAGACACAGTAAGGACGATGATGTTATTATCACAAGTGAAGGCTACTTGATCGTTATATACCTCAGTGATATCCCATGGTTTTGTTGATGTTTTATGTGATGTTATCTTGTAATTTTCTATATCAATTATCTTGATACAACGGTTAGAGAAGTCAGCTGCAGCCAGTCGGCCATCATGTAGCAGAGCGAGTCCAACTATATCAGGAGTCTTCTTGTCAGTGTCTGAGTTTACGTTTATGTCTTTTATGTGATGAGCTTCTATGTGTTTGGCTTCATTAATAAGTGTATTTGACTGGGCTTCACTAACCTTAGGAACACCTAGTGCTAAAGATACTTGGGCAATTATTCCATCTTTGTTTTTTATTTGTGATGGGTTACGAGGATCTGCACTGGAAGCTTTACTGGTACGACTAATATCCAGAGCAGTTTCTTGTTGCATTGATAATGTTGTACTTCCTTCAATCTGAGGTGGTGCTTCCTCCTGACACAAGGACAAGCGTCCTAACTGTTTTAGTTTGGTAATCAAATCAGTTATCTGCTTTTCTGGTACAAACTTATACTGTGTAACTTTGTTTTCTGCATTGATCCTGTTCAGCTTGTCCTCTATTAATTTTATTTCTTTTTCTGCTGTTTTTATTGTAACAAAGAGCTGGCTATTCTGTTTGGATTTCTGCCGACGGTCAAGGTCAGAGGTCATTGATGTTATGTAAGATCTGATGGAGTCACATTCATCAGATATGAAGTTCATTGTTGCCATGTCTTCATCCCTGATCACCTTTACTTCATCAGTCATCACGTTTTTAAGAGCATCAAATAAGTCCTTGATCTCATTGATAAACTTTCCAATTTCTGATGTCGCTTCATTGCTAATGGTTTCCACAAGTGAAGTGTTTTCATTTGCGTTTGTTTCATTTTTCTTTACTGTCTGTTCTAGGTCATTCAGTTTCTGTTTTAAATGTATGAAATATTTTGTTTTCTCAATTCCACATGCAATATTTGGTATATGGCTGTCGCCTTTACAACCTCTATGGTTGATGGTCATGCATGCGGAACATTCCAGCTGGTCATGCTGCTTGCAATAATATTCTATTGCCTTTCCTTGGTGATCTGGACATTGATGAGTGCAGACATCCTTGACGTTTTTCTTCGTTAGTAGTTTGTCCCATGGCATTTTATTCCTGTCAATGAGCACATGATGCCTCACTGCAGAGAGTTTCCTGTGACATTTAAAACATGTTCCACACAAATATTCCTTGCAATCAACACAGTATCCCTCAGCTGGCAAATGCTGATTGTCATGACTACATGGCTGACAGTAGAAACCATAAAGTTTCTCAGATCCAGCAATTAAGGAAGTACTTAGTCCTTCTCTTCTTCCAGATTCGGCCATGTTGAATAGACGAATCTTTTCTAGCCAATATTCCTTAAATCTTCCGTAAATGTTAAATCCTCCGTAAATGTTAATTCCATTTTTAAAACTTTATTCACATCAACTTTTCTTCAGTTTTTTTACATGTTAAATCATTGACCAGGATGATAATAGCACAAATATTATTCAACAATTCAACTAGTCGAAGCCTATATCATTGCACAATATGGGTGTGTATATAACACGCCACTTTAATATATTGGTCTTATCCATTCACAGAAGAGTCCAATAGCAGGGAAGTCAGGTTGGATTATGAATATCATCCAACAATGAGCTAGCGTAATTATCTCACTTCCCTGTCTGTTAACCGTTCTTCATGTCGGTTATATAAACATGACCCAATTATTGTGAGCGAATTGTACATTGTGTAATGAGAGTACATTTTATTACATGTTAGCATTGATATGCAGTGTGGGATTTAACATCACATTTTATCTGTAGACAGACTCACCAAGCGCTGATATATGATATTAATCATAGCTAACCTCTGTAAAAAGAAGATAACTTATTGATACTATCTCACATCTCTACACCAATTTACTTTTCGCCCAATTATGCGGAAAAATATAATATTATGAATCAATTTGTTTGAGTATTTTGGCAAAATAAAAATTGCCCATTTTCACTTCATATACATATTTCCCCATACATAGTTACACAGAGTCTGTGCTTAGTTGTGATCAAACGAATATAAATAATCTTAACTTGGTGACTTTTTGTCATTTTCTATACAAAAAGCTAGCAAAGGTTTAATTGATTGATTGAATATTTAGCGTCATTTTTATGCCATCGAGGGCTAACAGACGATCAGTTAACCTAACCACTGTTTCCTGGGATTAACCAGTACTCGAGCACACCCCATCTCCGCAAGAAACTGATAACTTTCCCACTTGAATCAGTGGTGAGAGACGAATGATAATGAGACACAATGTCGTATATCAATCATCACGGAGACTGTTGCCGGGCAGAGATTCGAACTCACGACCCCTGGGTTGACAGTCAGACGCGTAACCGACTGAGCTAATCGGGCCCGGCTAGCAAAGGTTTAAACTGGTCAATCAGAATTATTTATAGTTTATATAATGAAACATTTATGATGGACTATTCAGCTGTGCAATATGATATGGTATGCACCAGAAAACATAAATATTGACCTCGGCTGTAATTGTATACGTAAGGATTATATTGTACAACTGATACATATTTGTACTGACATCTTTATTGTTGATAAGGCCAGACTATTTTTTTTATTTGTTGGTTTACATAACTAATTTTTAGCTCTACTGGTCAATGTTTAGTGCGACATATTGCACGTCTCTATGGAGCCTTTTAAATTTTTATTTTGCGTCTCCCGAGCCAGCAGATTAGATATCAAAATAATAAAAAAAACTGTCCATTCACCCTTATTTAATCAGGCTAGTCAAAGGCCAGATGGGCTTATGCGATGGTGCATTGTCCGTCATCTGTCGGCTGTCATCTGTCGTCCGTTAGCAGCACTTTCTCTGAAACCATTAGGCCAATTAAACCCAAATTATAATAACCACTGATTGTGCCTATATTTTCATAGAAGCATTGTTTGGTCAAGGAGATTCAGATTTGCAAAAATAACTGTCCACTGTCTTAAGCGGTCAGGAGGGCCCCAAAAGTGTAAAAAAAAATGGGAATTACAAAAATCGTTTTCCTAAGAACCGGCCTGTCCCGATCTGTCAAATTTGTTCATATTTGACAAAAAATATCTCTATGTGTAGGGGTTTAAATGAAGATAAGAATTAAGGGGCTAATATTTATAGGGACTCTGTAAGGGGACTTAGAATTTTAAATAGAGATACTACTGGAAAACAGAGCATTCTCATTTTTCATCCATTTGAGCAAAATTTTTATTCAATTTGAGTTCTGAAGCATCATCATAAGATTTGGTTGAATAAGCAGAAATAACTTTCTATAAGGGGCAAGGGTGGGAATAATAAATGGTTAAAATAGAAAAAAAATCCGAAATTCCAAAATCTTCTTCTCAACAACCGGTCAGTCAATTTTGTTCATAATTGATATAGACTATCCGTATGAGTATGGGGTTAAAGTAACAGTTCGTACCAATCAATTTTAGGAGCTTGTATGTTCATATTTTGTTCAATTTGAGCAGGAGCATGATGGGACACCTATCATTTGTCAGAAATCTGATAGGGCATCTATCAATTAAGTCAGGAACTTGATAGGGCATCCATTTTTTATGTAAGAACCTGATAGGGCATCTATCATTTATGTCAGGAACATGATAGGGCATCTATAAATTGTGCCAGGTGCATGATGGGGGACCTATCATTTATATCAGGAGCATAAAGGGGCACCCATCATTTATGTCAGTAGCATGATGGGGCAATTATCATTTATGTCAGGAGCATGATGGGACATCTATCATTAATGTCAGGTGCATGGTGGGGCACCTATAATTTATGTCAGGATCCTGACTGGGCATCTATCATTTATGTCAACAATATGTCGCATATCTTCACTTAGTGTAACAAAATAGTTTTGTTACACTAAGGGTTGCGGTGTCAACCCTTAGACCGCAACCGCAACTCTTAGGGATTTTGTTACACAAAAGTTTGCGGTGTCAACCCTTAGACCACAAACGCAACCCTTAGGGTTTTTGTAACACTAAGAGTTACCACAGTGCTTTAAAAGGTCACATAGATATCAATGAGGGAAACATGAAAATTGGTTTATAAGCGTTCTTATTTAATAGGTTACCTCCAGTAACATCAGCCATGTGATCGGTCAGCAGCGTAACGTTATTTCTAAACCCGGTACCTGGGGCTCGTTTCCCTTAACTTTTATAAGTATTAAGAATTCCGTACGAACAAAACTGTAACATCTGGGAACGTTTCATTTGCGCATGCGCAGTATTGTTAGAAAGAAAATTGTTCATAAGGCTTACAAAAGATCGTAAAACAAGTAAGCGACACACCAATTGAATTTTCCGATTTTTTTTTCATAAATTCAAATTTTTCGCAAAGAAAAACGTTATACATGTATTATGCCAGTGTAGGTTATTTGTCCGCTGTTTCTTCGTTCTTTGAGAAACATAAACTTCCATCAATACTAAGTTCTGACGTATCTATCTATGCATGTTCATTGCCTTAAACACCAAGACGTTAACACAAACAATATTAGACTATAGTCCATGGCCATACATAAATACTAAAAATCTAATATACGTATACTACAGAAATACTAAAAGTGTGTGTGCGTGCGTGCTTGCGTGCATTTGTGCGTTTTGTGTAGTTGTTTTTGTGTGTATAATACTGCTGTAAAAGAAACGTTTACAGTTTAGAATATAAGATTAGATGATGTTGTTGTATGATATTTAGCGCCGGTTTTTAACATTTTTTAATCAGTCAAAACGCGACGGTGTCTACTTGAAATAGTATTATAAGAACTGCCGCACTGAAATGCCATGCCGACATCCATTTACGTTGTTCTGACACCGGGCCGACCAGTTCTAGATTTATCCTCTGAATGCTGAACGCCAAAGGAGGAAGCGTCTAGTAAAATGTTCAAGTGTTTGGCATGACGCTACCGTCATGATCGCCCACAAGCGACGCGTACGTTCTACACATAGACCACCACAGTAGTATCCAAGATCAGAACAAAACCCGGATATTTCACACGAAGTCTGATATATTTTGAGTGTCACAGTAACTGAATTATTAAACTTATTTATGATAACCGTTTAATATAGTTGCATCGGTCAATGGAGAGTCAGAGTACACAAAATGTAGTTCTGTGTACAACACAGTGAACACGAGTACACATAGATGATTTGTGTATATATAGTTTTGTAGGGTTTGAAATCACCCCGCCCCTAGTCGTTGATACAGCCCCGTCGAAGATTTAGCTGGCGTTAATTCCCACTAATAACGAAAAATCATGATATTGATTAATGTAGTTACTTCCCTTGGAATACATTTTTCCAGAAGGGCACACAGATGGTTTTGTACGTTTAGTTTGTAGTTACCCTCTCCCACTTTGGAATGTTCGTTTTGGTTGCGGTATGTAAAATACATTCCACGAGTATTCGATATTGGTTTTTCATCTTTCGATACTAATACTAACCAAAATGCTGTTTTCCTCTAACAACAAATCAAATTTAATATCAAAGTAAAGTTGATAAAATGTTGACTAATTATAATTACCATTTATTTCTTCTGGATTTAAATATTACGAGTTGAAAACGAAAAATGTTAGATTTTTTACGAAATACTTATGTTTTAACAAAACGGTAGTGTACTCGATTTTAAAGGGAATATATCAAGATTTTCAAACTTTTAAAATTGATTAAAACATTTTATTCCAATAAGATATCCATTTATACATGCCAAAATAAGATATTGAAAAGGGCTTTCCTAACTTGGGCTACGCGCCTATGTTAGCCAAAAATAGATTTCTCGCTTAAAATGTCAACCTATTTTGTGACGTTTTAAATGAGTCACGTGATTTCATTTTGATTTCACTTTGGTCGTTATACTTATACGGAGTAAAAAAATGGTCAATCATAGAAAGAGTCAGAATGACGGTGCGAAGGTTGTTAACAGTATTTAATGCTGTCTATTTTTAGAATGGGAATTTCGTTTCAAGTTTACCATTCTAATTTTCATATCGATTTTGTCACGTTTTGGTAGATTTGACATACTAAACTTTATGGTTTATACTTATTTATAAGAATGAGATACGTTTTATCCATTTTTATAATTATTTAATTTCTAAGACATTGATAGCGTTTTATTCTTTAAAAGCACATCATAGAAATAAAAATGTCATTTCTTATCTCTTACTTTACAAATTGATAAAAAATGAGAAAATGATCACAAACAAATAATTGTAAGCATAAAAATTCTTTATTTCTCTGAATCAAAAAAAAAAAGTTTACCACCCAAAGCTGCGATCAAGCATTTTCTTTTTATAACAAAATCACAAAAAACATTTTGATGAGTTGTGTTACCAAGATCTGGAAAACGCCAAATGTGCCACCCGAAATTTTAACAAAAACTTCTCTCACTATGTCTCTGACATAAGACACGAGCATAACGTGTTCACAAAAACGGATTTAGGAACATAAGCCTACGGTTCACAAAGAGGCATATCAAAGAATCATATCGATAGAAGTTATCAAAGCAAATGGGATATTAAAAATAAAAATCTCGCCGTGACATCAAACATTTGCATGTAAAAAAACATGAACCCTTTTTATCATTATTAACAATAATCATTTACATTGATGATATTTTTGACTACAACTGTTTGGTAAATGAAAGAATGTGGATTTTAACGGGAACACTCAGTTGGACTCAATCCAATCTTTCCCGGGGGTTTTTCAACAAGAAACCCTGAGGTATTCTTCTACAAATGGCCACCATATATGCTTGACAATTAGTGAAAAATGGACGCCACATATGCTTGACACTGGGTGAAAAATGGACGCTACATATGCTTGACACTTTGTGAAAATGGACACCACATTTACTTGACACTTAGTGAAAAATGGACACCACATTTACATGACACTGGGTGAAAAATGTCGCCACATATGCTTGATACTGGGTGAACGCTACATATGCTTGACACTGGGTGAAAAATGGACGCTACATTTATTTGACACTGGGTGAAAAATGTCGTCACATATGGTTGATACTGGGTGAACGCTACATATGCTTGACACTGGGTGAAAAATGGACGCTACATTTACTTGACACTGGGTGAAAAATGTCGCCACATATGCTTGATACTGGGTGAACGCTACATATGCTTGACACTGGGTGAAAAATGGACGCTACATTTACTTGACACTGGGTGAAAAATGGACGCTACATATGCTTGACACTGGGTGAAAAATGGACGCTACATTTACTTGACACTGGGTGAAAAATGTCGCCACATATGCTTGATACTGGGTGAACGCTACATATGCTTGACACTTAGTGAAAAATGGACGCTACATTTACTTGACACTGGGTGAAAAATGTCGCAACATATGCTTGATACTGGGTGAACGCTACATATGCTTGACACTGGGTGAAAAATGGACGCTAAGTTTACTTGACACTGGGTGAAAAATGTCGCCACATATGCTTGATACTGGGTGAACGCTACATATGCTTGACACTGGGTGAAAAATGGACGCTACATTTACTTGACACTGGGTGAAAAATGTCGCCACATATGCTTGATACTGGGTGAACGCTACATATGCTTGACACTGGGTGAAAAAATGGATGCTACATTAACTTGAGACTGGGTGAAAAATGTCGCCACATATGCTTAATACTGGGTGAACGCTACATATGCTTGACACTTAGTGAAAAATGGACGCCACATTTACTTGACACTGGGTGAAAAATGTCGCCACATATGCTTGATACTGGGTGAACGCTACATATGCTTGACACTGGGTGAAAAATGGACGCCACATTTACTTGACACTGGATGAAAAATGGACGCTACATATGCTTGACACTGGGTGAAAAATGGACGCTACATTTACTTGACACTGGATGAAAAATGGACGCTACATATGCTTGACACTGGGTGAAAAATGGATGCCACATATGCTTGACACTGGGTGAAAAATGGATGCCACATATGCTTGACGCTGGGTGAACGCTACATATGCTTGACGTTGGGTGAACGCTACATATGCTTGACACTGGGTGAAAAATGGACGCCACATATGCTCGACACTGGGTGAAAAAATGGATGCAACATATGCTTGACGCTGGGTGAACGCTACATATGCTTGACACTGGGTGAAAAATGGACGCTACATATGCTTCACACTGGGTGAAAAGTGGACGCCACATATGCTCGACACTTGGTGAAAAATGGACGCCACATATGCTGGAGACTGGGTGAACGCTACATATGCTTGACACTGGGTGAAAAGTGGACGCCACATATGCTTGACACTAGGTGAAAAATGGACGCCACATATGCTAGAGACTGGGTGAAAATGGACGCTACATATGCTTGATACTGGGTGAAAATGGACGCTACATATGCTTGACACTGGGTGAAAATGGACGCTACATATGATTGACACTGGGTGAACGCTACATATGCTTGACACTGGGTGAAAATGGACGCTACATATGATTGACACTGGGTAAAAAAATGGACGCCACTTATGCTTGACACTGGGTAAAACTGGACGATACATATGTTTGACATTGGGTGAAAAATAGACGCCACAAAATATTATGCTTGGCACTGGGTGAAAAGTGGACGCCACATATGCTTGACACCGGGTGAAAAGTGGACGCTACATATGTTTGACACTGGATGAAAAATGGCAGTAAACTGGTATCAGTATTTAAAATAAACAAAGACTAATATTGGTGTGACATTTATTGCTTATTGCTCGGGGATCATTTCGGACAAGTATAAAACATTAATAATACGTGAATATAAGGTTATTACAGTATTATAAGCTTTATAATCTAAATAGAAATATTGAAATATGTAAATTGTTATAATTAAACAATTAAAATATTTTATATTACCTTAATAGTGCACCATTGAAACAAACAAAAAAACACCCACACAACAACAGTTTTTAAAATGATTTAACGATTTAGTGAAATACAAAGTTTGTCTCCCTTAGCTCGGCTTGGTAATTTCTACGATTTTGTAAATACTCATTCTCAGCATCATCGTCGCCGTCATCTTCTATATTCTCATCGTCAGACTCGTCTGTAGTCCATTCTTCATCCGAACTGAGCTCCATATCCGCAGGTGTTTGATTTGGATTGTTTTTTTCTTCATTCTCATCTGGACGGTTGTCTGCGTGGTTTGACTGGTCGTTGTTCACACGTAGCGGACTCTGGGCGTCCGGTAGCGCCCTTGTTGATCGCGCTCGACTTGTGTTGGAACTCCGTACGTTTGTGCTTGTAACCTAAACGGTACAGATGGTATTCTTTATTAGTGTTTTTTTTTTTTAAAGTTTATCTGAATATTAGTCTGATTTCACATGACAGGCATGAGAGATAGATCTACTAACTGTTGGTTGGTTGAGAGGTGGGACTGATTTCCCCAAAATATTAACATATGCTTGAACCATGTGCTTATAGTATAAAACACAAAAACTGGACAATAGTTTGACTTGTCATGCTGTATATAACACAAAATGGACGATACCTCTACTTTTAAAACTGGTAACAATATTTACATGAATGTTTTGCAATACACACGAATTAAGATATCAGCTACATGTTTACATCTTTTTAGATATACAAAACTGCAAACGTGTGTGTACACGTAAAAATAATAGTAATTACATATGGACATGCAAAATCATGTATTTATTATTCGTTATGTACAATTAAAAGACATTTTTAACAGTTATGTTTATATACTTTTATTATGTTAGCTCGATTGTGAAGTTAGCTCAGAGCTGAAAATCGTTCTCATACCCAACCATCACGGAGAGTTGTTCTTAAGAGGCAATCAGATCGAACCTTAGATCGGATCCGCGACCGCTGGCATGAAGGACCAACACACTATCCACTGCACTACCACACCTATTTAAGAAATAATACAAACGTACCGGCAGGACAGCATCTGTTCTAACTCTGCCGATTCGTCTATGCCGCTCTCCTAACTCGATAAGCCGGTGGGCAAACAAAGCAAACAGTCCGGCCGGGTTGTGGTGGGGCGGGTTGTGCGGACCTACTATGAAGTACGTTTGTTGGACGTCACCTATTACTACATTATTGTTTCTATGGAGCGGACTCGGGCGTCTGAAAATAGATAGTTTAAACAATATTTTATTCGCAATATATACATGATTGTCATACATTCAATATACATGTACATATTAATTAACACGTGAAGCGGATTCAGAATAAAGCAATGCTGATCGAAAACATGCTAAAGAATACACTATATATTCATACACAAAGGTGCAGGAGCATGGGTGGGTGGGTGGGTGGGTGAGTGTTGGGGGGCTCTCTCAATGCTGCCCCCTCCCCCAACAATTGAAACGCTTCCACGCCCATGATACATGTAAAATATAAATATACAACCTGTGTGGTACCGGGTTAGAAAAGAATCACTGTCGATCTCTGCAGAGGGTAGTGTGACATATTGCACGTCTCTATGGAGCATTTTAAAGATTTTTTATTTTGTGTCTCCCAGCAGATCAGATATCAAAATAATTAAAAAGCTGTCCATTCACGCCTAATCTAATCAGCCTATGCAGTGGGGGTATGAATCTTCCGAATGGTTGCCATGTTCATTTTATCATTTTTTTGTGATGTTCATTATTGTGGTTAAATTATCAACCCCTGTGATGGCAAGAATAGGATCACAGTGGCTCATTCATGTCGTAAGAAGCGACACATTGAGATATATATACTAGAATTTGCTGAAACTCTGCAGTTCTGCATGTATCAAGATTCGATATTCATTCTGCATATTCTTTGTTGATGGGATTTTTTATATATTTGTTAATCTGTTGTTTTTCTACATTTAGAGTGAACCTGGAATCTTCTTTCCTGTTAGCGTCGAATACCTACAATGTGTTGGTATGCCGTACAACTCCATTCATTCATTCATCCATTCATTCATCATTTGTACACATGACCGTCTGAGTGATATTTATATTCTGTATTATTCTATATAATACGCCTTCTGTTTCACCAACATTTCACTTATATACTTAATAACTTAACTAAGTTTTGACTGGTTATTTATTTACCTATTTTATAATCAAACTCGAACCAGTCTAAAATCATAATCAGCGGGCTGCTTTTGGTTGATTTCAGTTTTTAAGTAGTTAAGAATATGTTGGTGAAACAGGTCTGGGCTCGTTTCATTAACATTCATTAGTCTTATGAACTCTGTACGAACAAATTGTGACATCTAGTAACGTTTCATGTGCATAGTATTTTTGAATATTTTAGAAAGAATACTTTCAATAAGACTTACAAAGTATCGTAAAATACACTAAATGAGTTTCCCGACTTTTCTTCATAACTTCAAATGTTTACACTAAGATGTTCGTAAACTTGTGAACGTTAGCGAAACAGCCCCCACCCCCACCCCTCAATCCTGTGACAAACTTATATCAAAGAATATCTGACATGCAGTAGGTTGTAGGTTCAATCCTGGGCCAGAATTATATCAAAGACTATCTGACATGCTGTAGGTTCAATCCCTGGGACAGAATTAGATCAAAGACTATCTGACATGCTGTAAGTTGTAGGTTCAATCCTGGGCCATAATTATATCAAAGACTATCTGACATGCTGCAGGTTATAGTTTCAATCCCTTGGCCAGAATTATATCAAAGACTATCTGACATGCTGTAGGTTGTAGGTTCAATCCTGGGCCAAAACTATATCAAAAACTATCTGACATGCTGTAGGTTGTAGGTTCAATCCTGGGCCAGAATTATATCAAAGACTATCTGACATGCTGTAGGTTGTAGGTTCAATCCTGCGTCAGAATTACATCAAAGACTATCTGGCATGCTGTAGGTTGTAGGTTCAATCCTGGGCCAGAACTCTATCAAATACTATCTGACACTCTGTGGGTTATTGGTTCAATCCCTGGGACAGAATTATATCAAAGACTATCTGACATGCTGTAGGTTATAGGTTCAATCCTGGGCCAGGATTATATCAAAGACTATCTGACATGCTGTAGGTTATAGGTTCAATCCTGGGCCAGAATTATATCAAAGACTATCTAACGTGCTGTAGGTTGTAGGTTCAATCCCTGGGACAAAATTATATCAAAGACTATCTGACATGTTGTAGGTTCAATCCCAGGGCCAGAATTATATCAAAGAATATCTGACATGCTGTAGGTTGTAGGTTCTATCCTGCGCCAGAATTATATCAAAGACTATCTGACACGCTGTAGGTTGTAGGTTCAATCCCTGGGCCAGAATTATATCAAAGCCTATCTGACATACTGTAGGTTGTAGGTTCAATCCTGGGCCAGAATTATATCAAAGACTATCTGACATGCTGTAGGTTGTAGGTTCAATCCCTGAGACAGGATTGTATCAAAGACTATCTGACATGATGTGGGTTGTAGGTTCAATCCTGGGCCAGAATTATATCAAAGCCTATCTGACATACTGTAGGTTGTAGGTTCAATCCTTGGGCCAAAATTATACCAAAGACTATCTGACATGCTGTAGGTTGTAGGTTCAATCCTGGGCAAAAACTATATCAAAGACTATCTGACATGATTTGGGTTAAAGGTTCAATCCCTGGGACAGAATTATATCAAATATTATCTGACATGCTGTAGGTTGTAGGTTCAATCCAGGTACAGAATTATATCAAAGACTATCTGACACGCTGTAGGTTGTAGGTTCAATCCTGGGACATAATTATATCAAAGACTATCTGACATGCTGTAGGTTGTAGGTTAAATCCTGGGCCAAAAGTATATCAAAGACAATCTGACGTGCTGTAGGTTGTAGGTTCAATCCTGGGACAGAATTATACCAAAGACTATCTGACATGCTGTAGGTTGTAGGTTTAATCCTGCGCCAGAACTATATCAAAGACTATCTGACACGCTGTAGGTTGTAGGTTCAATCCTGGGCCAGAATTATATCAAAGCCTATCTGACATACTGTAGGTTGTAGGTTCAATCCTGGGCCAGAATTATATCAAAAACTATCTGACATGCTGTAGGTTGTAGGTTCAATCCCTGAGACAGGATTGTATCAATGACTATCTAACATGATGTGGGTTAAAGGTTCAATCCTTCCGCCAGAATTATATCAAAGACTATCTGACATTTTGTAGGTTGTAGGTTCAATCATGGGCCAAAACTATATCAAAGACTATCTGACATGATTTGGGTTAAAGGTTCAATCCCAGGGACAGAATTATATCAAAGATTATCTGACATGCTGTAGGTTGTAGGTTCAATCCTGGGACAGAATTATATCAAAGACTCTCTGACATGTTGTAGGTTGTAGGTTCAATCCTGGGCCAGAATT
This sequence comes from Panopea generosa, assembly GCA_029582155.1. Lineage (NCBI taxonomy): Eukaryota > Metazoa > Mollusca > Bivalvia > Adapedonta > Hiatellidae > Panopea > Panopea generosa. Next base: position 78,597,645 of record CM055898.1, on the reverse strand, counting down.
ATATCAAAGACTATCTGACATGCTGTAGGTTGTAGGTTCAATCCCTGAGACAGGATTGTATCAAAGACTATCTGACATGATGTGGGTTAAAGGTTCAATCCCTGGGACAGAATTACATCAAAGACTATCTGACATGCTGTAGGTTGTAGGTTCAATCCTGGGCCAAAACTATATCAAAGACTATCTGACATGATTTGGGTTAAAGGTTCAATCCCTAGGACAGAATTATATCGAAGATTATCTGACATGCTGTAGGTTGTAGGTTCAATCCTGGTACAGAATTATATCAAAGACTATCTGACACGCTGTAGTTTTTAGGTTCAATCCTGGACCAGAATTATATCAAAGACTATCTGACATGCTGTAGATTTTAGGTTCAATCCTGGGCCAAAACTATATCAAAGACTATCTGACATGCTGCAGGTTGTAGGTTCAATCCTGGGACAGAATTATATCAAAGATTATCTGACACGCTGTAGGTTGTAGGTTCAATCCTGGGACAGAATTATATCAAAGACTATCTGACATGCTGTAGGTTGTAGGTTCAATCCCTGTGACAGAATTATATCAAAGACTATCTGACATGCTGTAGGTTGTAGGTTCAATCCCTGTGAAAGAATTATATCAAAGACTATCTGACATGCTGTAGGTTGTAGGTTCAATCCTGGGCCAGAATTATATCAAAGACTATCTGACATGCTGTAGGTTCAATCCCTGGGCCAGGATTATATCAAAAACTATCTGGCATGCTGTAGGTTTATGTTCAATCCTAGGCCAGAACTATATCAAATACTATCTGACACGCTGTGGGTTATTGGTTCAATCCCTGGGACAGAATTATATCAAAGACTATCTGACATGCTGTAGGTTATAGGTTCAATCCTGGGCCAGAATTATATCAAAGACTATCTGACATGCTGTAGGTTATAGGTTCAATCCTGGGCCAGAATTATATCAAAGACTATCTGACGTGCTGTAGGTTGTTGGTTCAATCCCTGGGACAAAATTATATCAAAGACTATCTGACATGCTGTAGGTTCAATCCTGGGCCAGAATTATATCAAAGACTATCTGACATGCTGTAGGTTGTAGGTTCAATCCTGCGCCAGAACTAAATCAAAGACTATCTGACAAGCTTTAGGTTGTAGGTTCAATCCTGGGCCAGAATTATATCAAAGCCTATCTGACATACTGTAGGTTGTAGGTTCAATTCTGGGCCAGAATTATATCAAAGACTTTCTGACATGCTGTAGGTTGTAGGTTCAATCCCTGAGACAGGATAGTATCAAAGACTATCTGACATGATGTGGGTTAAAGGTTCCATCCCATGGCCAGAATTATATCGAAGATTATCTGACATGCTGTAGGTTGTAGGTTCAATCCTGGGCCAAAACTATATCAAAGACTATCTGACATGATTTTGGTTAAAGGTTCAATCCCTGGGACAGAATTATATCAAAGATTATCTGACATGCTGTAGGGTGTAGGTTCAATCCTGGGACAGAATTATATCAAAGACTATCTGACATGCTGTAGGTTTTAGGTTCAATCCTGGGCCAGAATGAAATCAAAGACTATCTGACATGCTGTAGGTTGTAGGTTCAATCCTGGGCCAAAACTATATCAAAGACTATCTGACATGCTGTAGGTTTTAGGTTCAATCCTGCGTCAGAGTTATATCAAAGACTATCTGACATACTGTAGGTTGTAGGTTCAATCCTGGGACAAAATGATATGAAAGACTATCTGACATGCTGTAGGTTGTAGGTTCAATCCCTGTGACAGAATTATATCAAAGACTATCTGACATGCTGTAGGTTGTAGGTTCAATCCTGATACAGATCTATATTAAAGACTATCTGACATGCTGTAGGTTGTAGGTTCAATCCCTGGGCCGGAATTGTATCAAAGACTATCTGACATGATGTAGGTTGTAGGTTCAATCCCTGGGCCAGAATTATATCAAAGACTATATGACATGATGTAAGTTGTATGTTCCATCCTGGGCCAGAATTATATCAAAGACTATCTGACATGCTGTAGGTTCAATCCCTGGGACAGAATTATATCAAAGACTATCTGACATGCTGTAGTTTGTAGGTTCAGTCCTGGGACAGAACTATATTAAAGATTATCTGACATGCTGTAGGTTGTAGGTTCAATCCCTCGGCCAGAATTATATCAAAGACTATCTGACGTGCTGTAGGTTGTAGGTTCCATCCCTGGGACAGAATTATATCAAAGACTATCTGACATGCTGTAGGTTCAATCCTGGGCCAGAATGATATCAAAGACTATCTGACATGCTGTAGGTTGTAGGTTCAATCCTGCGCCAGAACCATATCAAAGACTATATGACAAGCTGTAGGTTGTAGGTTCAATCCCTGGGCCAGAATTATATCAAAGCCTATCTGACATACTGTAGGTTGTAGGTTCAATCCTGGGCCAGAATTATATCAAAGACTATCTGACATGCTGTAGGTAGTAGGTTCAATCCCTGAGACAGGATTGTATCAAAGACTATCTGACATGATGTGGGTTAAAGGTTCAATCCATGGTCCAGAATTATATCAAAGACTATCTGACATGCTGTAGGTTGTAGGTTCAATCCTGGGACAAAACTATATCAAAGACTATCTGACATTATTTTGGTTAAAGGTTCAATCCCTGGGACAGAATTATATCAAAGACTATCTGACATGCTGTAGGGTGTAGGTTCAATCCTGGGACAGAATTATATCAAAGACTACCTGACATGCTGTAGGTTTTAGGTTCAATCCTGTCCCAGAATTATATCAAAGACTATCTGACATGCTGTAGATTGTAGGTTCAATCCTGGGCCAAAACTATATCAAAGACTATCTGACATGCTGTAGGTTGTAGGTTCAATCCTAAGACAGAATTACATCAAAGACTATCTGACATGCTGTAGGTTTTAGGTTCAATCCTGCGTCAGAATTATATCAAAGACTATCTGACATACTGTAGGTTGTAGGTTCAATCCTGGGACAGAATTATATGAAAGACTATCTGACATGCTGTAGGTTGTAGGTTCAATCCCTGTGACAGAATTATATCAAAGACTATCTGACATGCTGTAGGTTGTCGGTTCAATCCTGAGACAGAACTATATTAAAGACTTTCTGATATGCTGTAGGTTGTAGGTTCAATCCCTAGGCCAGAATTATATCAAAGATTATCTGACATGATGTTGGTTGTAGGTTCAATCCCTGAGACAGAATTATATCAAAGACTATCTGACATGATGTAGGTTGTAGGTTCAATCTTGGGCAAGAATTATATCAAAGACTATCTGACATACTGTAGGTTCAATCCCTGGGACAGAATTATATCAAAGACTATCTGACATGCTGTAGTTTGTAGGTTCAATCATGGGACAGAACTATATTAAAGACTATCTGACATGCTGTAGGTTGTAGGTTCAATCCCTCGGCCAGAATTATATCAAAGACTAGCTGACATGCTGTAGGTTGTAGGTTCAATCCCTGTGACAGAATTATATCAAAGACTATCTGACATGATGTAGGTTGTAGGTCCAATCCTGGGCCAGAATGATATATCAAAGACTATCTGACACGCTGTATGTTGTAGGTTCAATCCCTTGGCCAGAATGATATCAAAGACTATCTGACATGCTGTAGGCTCAATACCTAGGCCAGAATTATATCAAAGACTATCTGACATGCTGTAGGTTGTAGGTTCAATCCCTGGGCCTGAACTATATCAAAGATTATCTGACATACTGTGGCTCAAAGGTTCAATCCCTGGGCAAGAATTATATCAAAGACTATCTGACATGCTGTAGGTTGTAGGTTCAATACATGGGCCAGAATTATATCAAAGACTGTCTGACATGTTGTAGGTTGTAGGTTCAATCCCGGGCCAGAATTATATCAAAGACTATCTGACATGCTGTAGGTTGTAGGTTCAATCCTGGGTCAGAATTATATAAAAGACTATCTGACATGCTGTAGGTTGTAGGTTCAATCCCTGTGACAGAATTATATCAAAGACTATCTGACATGCTTCAGGTTGTAGGTTCAATCCTGGGACAGAATGATATCAAAGACTATCTGACATGCTGTAGGTTGTAGGTTCAATCCCTTGGCCAGAATTATATCAAAGACTATCTGACATGATGTAGGTTGTAGGTTCAATCCTGGGCCAGAATTATATCAAAGACTATCTGACACGCTGTAGGTTATAGGTTCAATCCTGGGCCAGAATTATATCAAAGACTATCTGACATACTGTAGGTCAAAGGTTCAATCCTGGAACAGAACTGTATCAAAGACTATCTGACACGCTGTAGGTTTTAGGTTCAAATTCTGGGACAGAATTATATCAAAGACTATCTGACATACTGTTGGTCAAAGGTTCAATCCCTGGGACAGAATCATATCAAGACTAGAAGCATCCTCACTTGACGATCATCCTTTAGACGAGTTCTAAGAGTTCGTCAGTGTTCCGGTGCTTATAAAACACTCAAGTAGACACCATCATGATATGACCGGAAATTATCCCCCCACCCCTCCCCCCACATTAAAGTTCAGCATATACTTTGGGGCCTGTAAGTACCTCCTCATACACTCTCACAAGTCGGCCCCCAATAATTGAAATGCTCCAACGCCCATGCATCGTGCACATCTATAGTAATTGCGCCTGAATTATTCCCCAAATTTTATTGGAATTCTATGATAAAATACCGGTCGAAAATGTGTTTAAACTTAGGTATAACACAACGCAAAATCAATGACGTCACCAATTTGTGTGTTGGTGCAAGATAAACCTTCCCTGCTGATAAAGCAAGAGTTTATCTTACCCCACTATAATAATTATGAGGAATATATACATGTAATGACATGATAAAAACAATCAAGGCAGCTCATATTTTATGTTAAATCTTGTTTAATATTCTATATACATAACATACAAGTATTAGTAATAATATAGATAAAACAATCAATGACTTATATTATACATTATGTATTTAATATGTTTTAATTTTTTTAAGCAACACATTTTCTCAAGTGCAGTATTTACATAATAAAAATAAAAAATGTCAACCATGAAATGACAACGATAATGATTTTATCCCATAATGCTTTAGAACTGATTACGACCCAACACAGGCCATATGTGTTATCATTATCTCTACATTGATACTATATCCAGGTGTTAAAACCTTGACTATTGGACTGTTCTGTTTTCTGCACCCAGTAAAACAGGTCGTTCCAAACTTCACATGTGAACCAGTCTTACTGATAATCAGCGGTATAGTTTGTATTGGTCATGAGTGGCCAATACCATAGACATCCGGTACCTCTTCATTTAACTAGCTGCTGGGTTACAAAAAACAAGTGCTTCCACTTCGATTCAAACCTTCGACCTCCCACTGCCGAGGTGGACGCCTTCACCACTAGGCCATGGAAGACAGTACATTCAGATTTTATAATACTTCCAAATGAATGTTTTATCTTTAGACTGACCTCTCAGTTGAGGTAAAGTAAACATTGTGATACTATAGCACCCTCAGGTGAATCTATTACAGTGTGTTTCTACTCAATATAAGCATAATGTCATGATTTTTCAATCTTTCCCCTTAAGGCAGTTGACAGCTTAAAACAAATTAATAAAAACTAATATTAGTAAATTGCGGAATTTAAAACGTGTCTGTTAAGACAAGTGGTCGTTTAATAGAGATAACCGTTAAAAAGGTTTGAATGTGCATGTATTTACATACTGGTTGTTTTAGTAAAACATGTATGCATACAGTAGTGTAAGACCAAATCATGTGCGATCTTTGAGTTAACAGAAACTATAGCCATCCCAAGCATTATGTATGCTACTATATACTGATCTGTTAACTGACATGTTGACATTGTGTCAGATTGTTAACTACATTCAAACCTGTCTTAAGCAGCCACTCAAGAGAAAGAGAGAGAGAGAGAGAGAGAGAGAGAGAGAGAGAGAGAGAAAGATAGCAAAAATGACCACCCAAGCATTCAAACCTGTATTAAGCAGTCACTCAAGAGAGTGGGGGTGGGGAGAGAGCAAGCAAAAATGACCACCCAAGCATCATATACTGATCTGTTTACTGTCAAGTTGACATTGTGTCAGTTTGTTAACTAATTACATTCAAACCTGTCTTAAGCAGTCACTCAAGAGAGTGGCAGAGAGAGTGTGTGTGTGTGTGTGGAGAGAGAGAGAGAGAGAGAGAGAGAGAGAGAGATAGAGCAAAAATGACCACCCAATCATCATATACTGATCTGTTTACTGACATGTTGACATTGTGTCAGTTTGTTTACTAACTACATTCAAACCTGTCTGAAGCAGCCACTCAAGAGAGTGACAGAGAGAGTGGGGGTGGAGAGAGAGAGAGAGAGAGAGAGAGAGAGAGCGCGAGCAAAAATGACCACCCAAGCATCATATACTGGTCTGTTTACTGACATGTTGATATTGTGTCAGTTTGTTAACCAACTACAGTTAAATCTGTTTAAGCAGCCACTAAAGGAAAATAACAATAACGACTTCTTAAGGCAGGTGGTGGCTGCTTATTAAAGGCTAATTGAAAGCAAAATTGTAAAAATGGTAAATTTAAAATGTGGCTGTTCAAGACAAGTGGTCGCTTAATAGAGGTGACCACTAAAGCAGGTTCGACTGTATGTATGAAAATATATATTCTGTATAATCTCTCACTGACATATAAACTGTAAACATTGTGATTACGAGCATTGTATTGATTACTGCAGGTACTTGTTTAGTAACATGAAAAAAAATATCTTCACCAATGAACCATAATATCAGTAGACATGACCACACACTGTTGAATAATTATTAGTCCTAGCTGAGGCTGCAGAGACTGAAGGGTAATTCAATGGAAATAGTTTCCCTTGAGTGGCTGGTTAAGACAGGTTTGACTGTAATAATATGTTTGATGTCACTTGTCAACCTGTATTCTTAATTGACAGAGTTGTGATCATCTTCATTTGTTTATTCACTTTAATTGGAAAACTTTTACAAAGTTGCTGTCATTCATTCCCACATATAGTTTGTCCTCTTTGCCACAGTATGTTATGGATTCAGGATGTATTTGCCCATTTCTGTCCCCAAGTAGTTTCTGTGCCTGGTTAAGATCAGCGGTCAGCACAGTGACATTGTTGGAACTATAACCACATACGTAAACCAATCCATATTTGTCAGAATCAAGTCCTCTTGAACCAGTAATACTACACATGTGCTTCACCTGTCCGTCCAGTGTCAGACTTACCACTTTCTCGTTCAAAACTGAGACATAGATAGTGTTACCATCAGGACTGACCGCTAGGTGATGTGGACGGTGATGTGGACATTCAAATAGTGGTTCACCTGTGGAGTGTGATGTAAATCTCTGAATCACAGTTCCATTTGTCTCCATTATCTCAACCTTGGTTGGGTAACTGGAGGACACTATCAATCTCCCCTGATGACACTGTATACCTCTACACTGACCATCAACTTTTATAATAGCAAGTGATTTGTATGGAGTGTTAGACACAATAAGGAAGATAATGTTATTATAACAAGTGAAGGCTACTTGACCGTTAGATACCTCAGTGATATCCAGTGGTTGTGTTGGTGTTTTATGTGATGTTATCATGTTGTTTTTTATATCAATTATCTTGATACAACGGTTAGAGAAGTCAGCTGCAGCCAGTCGGCCATCATGAAGCAGGGCGAGTCCCATTATATAAGAAGTGTCCTCGTCAGTGTCTGATTTTACGTTTATGTATTTTATGTGATGAGCTTCTCTGTGTTTGGCTTCATTAATAAGTGTATTTGACTGGGCTTCACTAACCTTAGGAACACCTAGTGCTGAAGATACTTTGGCAATTATTCCATCTTTGTTTTTTATTTGTGATGGGTTTTGAGGATCTGCACTGGAAGCTTTACTGGTACGACTAACATCCAGAGTAGTTTCTTGTTGCATTGATAATGTTGTACTTCCTTCAATCTGAGGTGTTTCCTCCTGACACAGGGACAAGCGTCCTAACTGTTTTAGTTTGGTAATCAAATCAATTGTCTGCTTTTCTGGTACAAACTTATACTGTCTAACTTTGTTTTCTGCATTGATCCTGTTCAGCTTGTCCTCAATTAATTTTATTTCTTTTTCTGCTTTTTTCATTGTAACAAAGAGCTGGCTATTCTGTTTGGATTTCTGATGACGGTCAAGGTCAGAGGTCATTGATGTTATGTCAGATCTGATGGAGTCACATTCATCAGATATGAAGTTCATTATTGCCATGTCTTCATCCTTGATCACCTTTACTTCATCAGTCATCACGTTTTTAAGAGCATCAAATAAGTCCTTGATCTCATTGATAAACTTTCCAATTTCTGATGTTGCTTCATTGCTAATGGTTTCCACAAATGAAGTGTTTTCATTTGCGTTTGTTTCATTTTTCTTTACTGCCTGTACTATGTCATTCAGTTTCTGTTTTAAATGTATGAAATCTTTTGTTTTCTCAATTCCATCTGCAATATTTGGTATATAGCTGACGCCTTTACAACCTCTATGGTTGATGGTCATGCATGCGGAACATCCCAGCTGGTCATGCTGCTTGCAATAATATTCTATTGCCTTTCCTTGGTGATCTGGACATTGATCAGTGCAGACATCCTTGACGTTTGTCTTCGTTGGTAGTTTGTCCCGCGGCATTTTATTCCTGTCAATGAGAACATGATGCCTCACTGCAGAGAGTTTCCTGTGACATTTAAAACATGTTCCACACAAATATTCCTTGCAATCAACACAGTATCCCTCAGCTGGCAAATGCTGGTTGTCATGACTACATGGCTGACAGTAGAAATCATAAAGTTCCTCAGATCCAGCAAATAAGGAAGTACTTAGTCCTTCTCTTCTTCCAGATTCGGCCATTTTGAATAGGCGAATCTATTCTAGCCAATATTCCTTATATCTTCCGTAAATGTTAAATCCTCCGTAAATGCTTATTCCATTTTTAAACTTTATTCACATCAACTTTTCTTATGTATGTTAACATGTTAAATCATTGAATAGACAGATAATAGCACACATATTATTTAACTATTCAACTAGTCGAAGCCTATATCATTGCACAATATGGGGTGTGTATATAACACGATCACTTTAATATTGGTCTCATCCATTCACAGAAGAGTCTATTAGCAGGGATGTCAGGTTGGATTATGAATATCATCCAACAATGAGCTAGCGTAATTATCTGACTTCCCTGTCTGTTAACCGTTCTTCATGTCCGTTATGTAAACATGAACATATTATTGTGAGCGAGCTGTACAGTAATGAGGGTACATTTTATTATGTTAACGCTGATATGCAGTGTGGGATTTAACATCACATTTTATCTGTAGACAGACTCACCCAGTACTGATATATGATATTTATCATAGCTAACCTCTGTAAAAAGAAGATAACTTATTGATACTATCTCAAATATCTAAACTCTACATCAATTTACTTTTCGCCCAATTATGCGGAAAATTATAATATTATGAATGTATTTGCTTGAGTATTTTGGCAAAATAAAAATTGCCCATTTTCACTACAACTTGGAGTTTAGTTATATATTTCCCCATACATAGTTGCACAGAGACTGTGCTTAGTTGTGAACGATTGTATATAAATAATCTTAACTTGGTGACTTTTTGTCATTTGTCTATACAAAAAGCTAGCAAAGGCTTAAACTGGCCAATCAGAATTCGTTTATTTATAGTTTATATAATGAAACATTTATGGACTATTCAGCTGATATGGTATGCGCCAGAAAACATAAATATTGACCTCGGCTGTAATTGTATACTATCATAAGGGTTATATTGCACAACTGATAAATATTTGTACTGGCATGGTTTTCATCTTTATTGTTGATAAGGTCAGATTTTTTTTTTGTTGGTTTACATAACTAATGTTTAGCTCTGCTGGTCAAAGGTTAGTGAGACATATTGCACGTCTCTATGGAGCCTTTTAAAGATTTTTATTTTGCGTCTCCCGAACCAGCAGATCAGATATCAAAAATTATAAAAAAGCTGTCCATTCACGCCTTATTTAATCAGGCTAGTCAAAGGCCAGATGGGCTTATGCGATGGTGCATTGTCCGTCATCTGTCGTCTGTCATCTGTTGTCCGTTAGCAGCACTTTCTCTGAAACCATTAGACCAATTAAATTATAATAACCACTGATTTTGCCTATATTTTCATAGAAGCATTGTTTGGTCAAGGAGATTCAGATTTGTAAAAAAGACTGGGTTCCACTGTCTTAAGCGGTCAGGAGGGGCCCCAAAAGTGTAAAAATGGGAATTACAAAAATTGTTTTTCTTAAGAACCGGCCTGTCCCGGTCTGTCAAATTTGTTCATATTTGACAAAAAATATCTATATGTGTAGGAGTTTAAATGAAGATAAGAATTAAGGGGCTAATATTTATAGGGACTCTGTAAGCGGACTTAAAATTTTACATAGAGATACTTTTGGAAAACAGAGCATTCTCATTTTTCATCCATTTGAGCAAAATTATTATTCAATTTGAGTTCTGAAGCATCATCATAAGATTTGGTTGAATCAGCAGAAATGACTTTCTATAAGGGGCAAGGGTGGGAATAATAAATGGTTAAAATAGAAAAAAAAATAATTCCAAAATCTTCTTCTCAACAACCGGTCAGTCATATTTGTTCATAATTGATATAGACTATCCATATGAGTATGGGGTTAAAGTAACAGTTCGTACAAATCAATTTTAGGAGCTTTTATGTTCATATTTTGTTCAATTTGAGATTGTATAGTAACAGAGAATTTGATGGAGCACCTTTAATTTATGTCTGAAGCCTGGCAGGTTAACTATCATTTATGTCAGGAGCATGATGGGACACCAATCATTTGTCAGAAATCTGATAGGGCATCTATCAATTAAGTCAGGAACTTGATAGGGCATCCATTTTTTATGTAAGGAACCTGATAGGGCATCTATCATTTATGTCAGGAACATGATAGGGCATCTATTAAATATGCCAGGTGCATGACGGGGGCACCTATCATTTATGTTAGGAGCATGATGGGGCACCCATCATTTATGTCAGTAGCATGATGGGGTATCTATCATTTATGTCAGGAATCTGATGGGGTATCTATCAATTATGCCAGGTGCATGATGTGGCATCTATCATTTATGTCAGGATCCTGACTGGGCATCTATCATTTATGTCAAGTGCATGATGGGGCACCTAGCATGTATGTCAAGAGCATGATGGGGCATCTATCATTTATGTCAGGAGTCTGACGGGGATTCTATAATTTACGTTAGATTTAAACAGATATAGCAACACACTATAACTATCAGGCATTTCACTGGAGAAAAACAAAGGCATATCAGCTGATAGAAAAATATATTGACAAACATATAAAGTTCAGGTGTAAACATTGGAAAAAGCATTGGCATATCAGCTTATACAAAAACGGATAAATTGACAAAACATAAAGTTCAGGTATAAATTTTGGAAAAAGCATCGGCATATCAGCTTATACAAACCGATATATTGGTAAAATATATAAAGTTCATGTATAACTTTTGAAATTGGTCAATAGTTTCATTAATGGGGATGCAGAAATGGGTCTACTGCTTGAACTAGTTGGAGGCCCATTGCTTATGTTTAACTTTGAAGATTAAATGGAACTTATCTCAAGTAAATTTAACAGGGTCCGATAGCAAAAACCAAAGATCCTGGACCTCGAACTTGCACTATTTTAATCATTGCTCCCCTGACATAAAGCAACACATATTTAGCAAATCAGCTCCGATATTTCTTACATAACATAATATACACGATTAAAGCAACAACGAAAATGCTTTACAAAAAACAAAACAACTATACTTAGACTATAAAACAACAGAACATATTTCAAGTACCAAATTATTTTACAGCAAAGGACACTTTATCCAGTTTTACATGTTTAGATAGAGAACCAATTTGATATAAAACTTTTATCAATGCCCCTAAAATTAATGGCTACTGTTACCTATTATCCCCTTATTAATTGAAAATATGAATTAAGGTTGCACACATGTTATGCTTCATTAATGGAAGGTAGTTATTTTGTTATAATAAAGATGAATTAATATCAATTAAATAATAAACTTTTTCATAAATTATATACCTTACATCCGTAGTTAACTCCCCTTAAAAAATTACATACAGTGAAATCTGTTTTAAGCAGCCAATCAAAGGAAGAAGCAAAAGTTGCATTTTTAAGATACATTGTTGCTTATACAGTTTAATTTGCTCTGAAAACAAAGAAAAGGGAAATAGTAAATATGGCTGCCTAATAGAGGGGACCGTTTACACAGGTTTGACTGTATATCAAAAGACGGATCTTTATTCGTTTCATTCGCGTTTTTAATGTAAGATGCAGAATTGAGCTGGATAAGTTAGATTCCAATTTTTAATTTGTTTAAAAAAAACGGATAGAGAGAGTGTGTGTGTGTGTGGGGGGGGGGGGGGGTCTAGTTTCAATGGTAGAGGAATGCTAGAAATAAAGCTCAATTATATGAACCGCTTTCGAATTCCGCTTCCTGGGTAGAACCAGTACCTAGTGTTGTTTTTAAGAGGCATCCGATGGAGCCGGGGATCGAACTTGCGGCATCTGGAGTGAGTGGCCAACACTTAACAAATTTGTAATTCAGGTATCAATACAAATTGACATTTAACTACTTTTCCAGATCATGTGTGTTTGATCTACCTTCATCAATAAAGTATTTTATTTTACCAACCCTTCACACAGGCACACCTACCTTGGATGAAAAATGGACGCCACACATGCTTGACACTGGGTGAAAAATGGACGCCACATATACTTGACACTGGGTGAAAAATGGACGCCATATATGCTTGACACTGGATGAAAAATGGACGCCACATATGCTTGACACTGGGTGAAAAATGGACGCCACATATGCTGGACACTGGGTTAAAAATGGACGCCACATATGCTTGACACTGGGTAAAAATGTACGATACATATGTTTGACATTGGGTGAAAAATAGACGCCATAAAATATTATGCTTGACACTGGGTGAAAAATGGCGCCACATATGCTTGACACTGGGTGAAAAATGGCAGTAAACTGGTATCAGTATTTAAAATAAACAAAGACTAATATTGGTGTGACATTTATTGATTATTGCTCGAGGATCATTTCGTACAAGTATAAAATATTATTAATACGTGAATATATGGTAATTACAGTATTAAGCTATATAATCTAAATAGAAATATTGAAATATGTAAATTGTTATAATTAAACAAATAAAATATTTTGTATTACCTAAATAGTGCACCATCGAAACAAACAAAAAACCACCCACACAACAACAGTTTTTAAAATGATTTAACGATTTAGTGAAATACAAAGTTTGTCTCCCTCAGCTCGGCTTGGTAGTTTCTACGATTTTGTAAATACTCATTCTCAGCATCATCGTCGCCGTCATCTTCAACATTCTCATCGTCAGACTCGTCTGTAGTCCATTCTTCATCCGAACCGAGCTCTATATCCGCAGGTGTTTGATTTGGATTGTTTTCTTCTTCATTCTCATCTGGACGATTGTCTGCGTGGTTTGACTGGTCGTTGTTCACACGTAGCGGACTCTGGGCGTCCGGTAGCGCCCTTGTTGATCGCGCTCGACTTGTGTTGGAACTCCGTACGTTTGTACTTGTAACCTAAACAGTACAGATGGTATTCTTTATTAGTGTTTTTTATAAAAGTTTATCTGAATATTAGTCTGATTTCACATGACGTGCATGAGAGATAGATCTACTAACTGTTGGTTGGTTGAGAGATGGGACTGATTTCCCCAAAATGTTAACATATGTTTGAACCATGTGCTTATAGTATAAAACACAAAAACTGGACAATAGTTTGACTGGTCATGCTGTATATAACACAAAATGGACGATACCTCTACTTGTCATACTGGTAACAATATTTACATGAATGTTTTGCAATACACACATATTAAAATATCAGCTACATGTTTACATCTTTTTAGAAATGCAAAACTTCAAACGTGTGTACATGTATTTAATTTATCGCTGTGTACACATAAAATAATAGTAATTGCATATGGACATGCAAAATCATGTATTTATTAGTCGTTATGTACAATTAAAATACATTTTTAACAGTTATGTTTATGTACTTTTATATTACTATGTTTAGCTCGATTGCGAAGTTAGCTCAGAGCTGAAAATCGCACTCATACAGAACCATTGGGGCGGAGAGTTGTTCTTAAGAGGCAATCAGATCGAACCTTAGATCGGATCCGCGACCGCTGGCATGAAGGACCAACACACTATCCACTGCACTACCACACCTATTTAAAAATAATACAAACGTACCGGCAGGACAGCATCTGTTCTAACTCTGCCGATTCGTCTATGCCGCTCTCCTAACTCGATAAGCCGGTGGGCAAACAAAGCAAACACTCCGGCCGGGTTGTGGTGGGGCGGGTTGTGCGGACCTACTATGAAGTATGTTTGTTGGACGTCACCTATTACTACATTATTGTTTCTATGGAGCGGACTCGGGCGTCTGAAAATAGATAGTTTAAACAATTTTTTATTCGCAATATATACATAATTGTCATACATTCAATATACACATTAATTAACAAGTTAAACGGATTCAGAATAAAGCAATGATAATCTAAAAACACGCTAAAAAGTACATTATATACTTAGGAGCCGCGGGTGGGGGGATGGGGCTATACATCCTCATACACTCTCTCCTCAGGTTGCCCCCACCCCAATAATTGAAACGCTCCTACGCCCCTGATACTTATAAATATACAACCCGTGCCCGTGTGGTTCTGGGTAAGAATAGACTCACTGTCGATCTCTGCAGAGGGGTATGAATCCTCCATATGGATGCCATGCTCATTTTATCATTTTTTGTCATGGTCATTATTATGTTTAAATGACAAACCCCTGTGTGATTCCAGGGAGCAATGGCAAGAATAGGATCATTGTGGCTTATGCATGTCGTAATAAGCGACAATTTGAGTAATACGATAGAATGTGCTGAAACTCTGCAGTTCTTCAGGTATCAAGGTTCTAGATTCATTCTGCATATTCATTTGTTGATGTGGTTTTCTAGCATATTTGTTAATTTGTTGTTTTTGCACATGTAGAGTGAACCTGGTATTTTCCTTCCTGTTAGAGTCGAATACTTGCAATGTGTTGGTACGCAGTAAATCCCATTCATTCATTCATTCATTCATTCATGCATTCGTACAGCATACCCGTTGTGTGATATTTTTAGTCTGTATCATCTATATAATGTTTCACCAACATTTCACTTATATACTTAAAATTTTAACTAAGTTTTGACTGGTTATTTACCTATTATATAATCGAACTCGAACCAGTCTAAAATCATGATCAGCGGGCTGCTTTTTGTTGATTTCAGTTTTTAACTAGTTAAGAATATGTTGGTGAAACAGGTCTGGGCTCGTTTCATTAACATGCATTAGTCTTATGAACTATGTACGAACAAATTGTGACATACAGTAACGTTTCATGTGCATAGTATTTTTGAAAATCTTAGAAAGAATACTTTCAATAAGATTTACAAAGTATCGTAAAATAAGTTAGCGACACACTAAATAAATTTCCCGACTTTTCTTCATAACTTCAAATGTTTACACTAAGATGTTCGTAAACTTGTGAACGTTAGCGAAACAGCCCCCACCCCCACCCCTCAATCCTTGGCCAGAATTATATCAAAGACTATCTGATATGCAGTAAGTTGTAGGTTCAATCCTGTGCCAGAATTATATCAAAGACTATCTGACATGCTGTAGGTTCAATCCCTGGGCCAGAATTATATCAAAGACTATCTGACATGCTCTAGGTTGTAGGTTCAATCCCTGGGACAGAATCATATCAAAGACTATCTGACATGCTGTAGGTTGTAGGTTCAATCCCTGGGCCAGAACTATATCAAAGACTATTTGACATGCTGTGGGTTGTAGGTTCAATCCCTTGGCCAGAATTATATCAAAGACTATCTGACATGCTGTTAGTTGTAGGTTCAATCCTTGGACAGAACTATATCAAAGACTATTTGACATGCTGTTTCTTGTAGGTTCAATCCCTGGGCCAAAATTATATCAAAGACTATTTGACATGCTGTAGGTTGTAGGTTCAATCCTGGGCCAGAATTATATCAAAGACTATTTGACATGCTGTTTGTTGTAGGTTCAATCCATGGGCCAGAATTATATCAAAGACTATCTGACATGCTGTAGGTTGTAGGTTCAATCCTGGGCCAGATTTATATCAAAGACTATTTGACATGCTCTAGGTTGTAGGTTCAATCCTGGGTCAGAATTATATCAAAGACTATTTGACATGCTGTTTGTTGTAGGTTCAATCCCTGGGCCAGAATTATATCAAAGACTATTTGACATGCTGTAGGTTGTAGGTTCAATCCTGGGCCAGAACTATATCAAAGACTATCTGACATGCTGTTGGTTGTAGGTTCAATCCTGGGCCAGAATTATATCAAAGACTATCTGACATGCTATAGGTTGTAGGTTCAATCCCTGGGCCAGAATTATATCAAAGACTATTTGACATGCTATAGGTTGTAGGTTCAATCCCTGGGCCGAAATTATATCAAAGACTATCTGACATGCTGTTTGTTGTAGGTTCAATCCCTGGGCCAGAATTATATCAAAGACTATTTGAAATGCTGTAGGTTGTAGGTTCAATCCTGGGCCAGAATTATATCAAAGACTATCTGACATGCTGTAGGTTGTAGGTTCAATCCTGGGCCAGAATTATATCAAAAACTATCTGACAAGCTGTTGGTTGTAGGTTCAATCCTGGGATAGAACTATATCAAAGACTATCTGACATGCTGTTGGTTGTAGGTTCAATCCTGGGACAGAATTATAGCAAAGACTATCTGACATGCTGTAGTTTGTAGGTTCAATCCTTGAACAGAACTATATCAAAGACTATCTGACATCATGTTTGTTGTAGGTTCAATCCCTGGGCCAGAATTATATCAAAGACTATTTGACATGCTGTAGGTTGTTAGTTCAATCCTGGGCCAGAATTATATCAAAGACTATCTGACTTGCTGTAGGTTGTAGGTTCAATCCCTGGGCCAGAATTATATCAAAGACTATCTGACATGATGTAGGTTGTAGGTTCAATCCTTGGCCAGAATTATATCAAATACTATCTGACATGCTGTAGGTTGTAGGTTCAATCCCTGGGCCAGAATTATATCAAAGACTTTCTGACATGCTGTTGGTTGTAGGTTCAGTCCCTGGGCCAGAACTATATCAAAGACTATCTGACATGATGTAGGTTGTAGGTTCAATCCTGGGCCAGAATTATATCAAAGACTATCTGACATGCTGTAGGTTGTAGGTTCAATCCTGGGACAGAATTATATCAAAGACTATCTGACATACTGTGGGTCAAATATTCAATCCCTGGGATAGAATTATATCAAAGACTCGAAACTTCCTCACTTGACGATCATCCTTTAGACGAGTTCTAAGAGTTCGTCTGTGTTCCAGTGCTTATAAAACACTCAAGTAGACACCATCATGATATGACTGGAAATTACCCCCCCCCCCCCCCCCCCCACCCCCTCCCGCCCATATTAAAGCTCAGCATTTACTTTGGGGCCTGGAAGTACCTCCTCATACAATCTCACAAGTCGGCCCCCAATAATTGAAACGCTCCAACGCCCATGCAGTGTGTACATCTATAGTAATTACGCCTGAATTATCCCCCCCCCCCCCAAATCTTATTGGAATTATATGATAATAAACTGTTCGAAAAAGTGTTTAAACTTAGGTATAACACAACGCAAAATCTATGACGCCATCACTTTGTGTGTTGGTG
Organism: Panopea generosa; assembly: GCA_029582155.1. Lineage (NCBI taxonomy): Eukaryota > Metazoa > Mollusca > Bivalvia > Adapedonta > Hiatellidae > Panopea > Panopea generosa. Next base: position 78,579,674 of record CM055898.1, on the reverse strand, counting down.
CAAGATAAACCTTCCCTGCTGATAAAGCAAGAGTTTATCTTACCCCACTATAATAATTATGAAGAATATATACAGGTAATGACATGATAAAAACAATCAAAAGGCAGCTCATATTTTATGTTAAATCTGGTTTAATCTTCTGTATACATAACATACAAGTATTAGTAATTATATCCGCGGCACTAAAACAATCAATGACTTATATTATACATTATGTATTTAATATGTTTTAATTTTTTTAAGCAACACATTATCTCAAGTGCAGTATTTACATAATAAAAATAAAAAATGTCAACCATGAAATGACAACGATAATGTTTTTATCCCATAATGCTTTAGAACTGATTACGACCCAACACAGGTCATATGTGTTATCGTTATCTCTACATTGATACTATATCCAGGTGTTAAAACCTTGACTATTGGACTGTTCTGTTTTCTGCACCCAGTAAAACAGGTCGTTCCAAACTTCACATGTGAATCAGTCTTACTGAAAATCAGCGGTATAGTTTGTATTGGTCATGAGTGGCCAAAACCATAGACATTCGGTACCTCTTCATTTAACTAGCTGCTGGGTTACAAAAAACAAGTGCTTCCACTTCGATTCGAACCTTCGACCTCCCACTGCCGAGGTGGACGCCTTCACCACTAGGCCATGGAAGACAGTACATTTAGATTTTATAATACTTCCAAATGAATGTTTTATCTTTAGACTGACCTCTCAATTGAGGTAAAGTAAACATGGTAATACTATAACACACCCAGGTGAATCTATTACAGTGTGCTTCTTCTCAATATAAGCACAATGTCATGATTTTTCAATCTTTCCTAAACAATTAAATTTCAATAAATGTTATACAACTACAGTCAAACCTGTCTTAAGCAGCCACTCAAGGGAAAGTGAAAAAATGACCCCTTAAGGCAGTTGACAGCTTAAAACAAATTAATAAAAACTAATATTAGTAAATTGCGGAATTTAAAACGTGTCTGTTAAGACAATTGGTTGTTTAATAGAGATAACCGTTAAAAAGGTTTGAATGTGCATGTATTTACATACTGGTTGTTTTAGCAAAACATGTATGCATACAGTAGTGTAAGACCAAATCATGTGCGATCTTTGAGTTAACAGAAACTATAGCCATCCCAAGCATTATCACCTACACATGTATGCTACTATATACTGATCTGTTTACTGACATGTTGACATTGTGTCAGATTGTTAACTAACTACATTCAAACCTATCTTAAGCAGCCACTCAAGAGAGAGAGAGAGAGAGAGAGAGAGAGAGAGAGAGAGAGAGAGAGAGAGAGACCAAAAATGACCACCCAAGCATCATATACTGATCTGTTTACTGATTTGTTGATATTGTGTCAGCTGTTTGTTAACTAACTACAGTTCAATCTGTTTAAGCAGCCACTAAAGGAAAATAACAATAACGACTTCTTAAAGCAGGTGGCTGCTTAATAATGGCTAATTGAAACTAAAATTGTAAAAATGGTAAATTGAAAATGTGGCTGTTTAAGACAAGTAGTCGCTTAATAGAGGTGACCACTAAAGCAGGTTCGACTGTATGTATGAAAATATATATTCTGTTCAAACTCTCACTGACATATAAACTGTAAACATTGTGATTACGAATATTGTATTGATTACTGCAGGCACTTGTTTAGTAACATGAAAAGAAATAAATCTTCACCAATGAAGCATAATATCAGTAGACATGACCACACATGTCAACCTGTATTCTTAATTGGCAGAGTTGTAATCAATCTTCATTTGTTTATTTACTTTAATTGGAAAACTTTTACAAAGTTGCTGCCATTCATTCCCACATATAGTTTGTCCTCTTTGCCACAGTATGCTATAGAATAAGGATGTGTTAGCCCGTCTCTGTCCCCAAGTAGTTCCTGAGCCTGGTTGAGGTCAGGGGTCAGCACGGTGACACTATTGGAATGATAACCACATACGTAAACCAATCCATATTTGTCTGAATCAAGTCCTCTTGGACTATTAATACTACACATGTGCTTCACCTGTCCGTCCAGTGTCTGACTTATCACTTTCTTGTTCCAGTTGTCTGAGACATAGATAGTGTTACCATCAGGACTGACATTTAGGTAATCTAGCGATGGAGACAATGGTTCACCTGAGCAGTGTGGTGTTAATCTCTGAACCACAGTTCCATTTGTCTCCATTATCTCAACCTTGATTGGGCCCCTGAAGGACACTATCAATCTCCCCTGATGACACTGTATACCTGCACACTGACCATCAACACTAATAGCATGTGATTTGTATGGAGTTTTAGACACAGTAAGGAAGATGATGCTATTACCACAAGTGAAGGCTACTTGATCGTTATATACCTCAGTGATATCCAATGGTTGTGGAAATGTTTTATGTGATGTTATCATGTTGTTTTTTGTATCAATTATCTTGACACAACGGTTAGAGAAGTCAGCTGCAGCCAGTCGGCCATCATGTAGCAGGGCGAGTCCAACTATATCAGGAGTGTTCTTGTCAGTGTCTGAGTTTACGTTGATGTCTTTTATGTGATGAGCTTCTCTGTGTTTGGCTTCATTAATAAGTGTATTTGACTGAGCTTCACTAACAATCTGAGGTGTTTCCTCCTGACACAGGGACAAGCGTCCTAACTGTTTTAGTTTGGTAATTAAATCAGTTATCTGCTTTTCTGGTACAAACTTATACTGTCTAACTTTGTTTTCTGTATTGATCCTGTTCAGCTTGTCCCATGTTAATTTTATTTCTTTTTCTACTTTTTTCATTGTAACAAAGAGCTGGCTATTCTGTTTGGATTTCTGCTGACTGTCAAGGTCAGAGGTCATTGATGTTATGTCAGATCTGATGGAGTCACAATCACCAGATATGAAGTTCATTACTGCTATGTCTTCATCCCTGATCACCTTTACTTCATCAGTCATCACGTTTTTAAGAGCATCAAATAAGTCCTTGATCTCATTGATAAACTTCCCAATTTCTGATGTCGCTTCATTGCTAATGGTTTCCGCAAGTGAAGTGTTTTCATTTGCGTTTGTTTCATTTTTCTTTACTGCCTGTTCTAGGTCATTCAGTTTCTGTTTTAAATGTATGAAATCTTTTGTTTTCTCAATTCCATCTGAAATATTTGGTATATAGCTGACGCCTTTACAACCTCTATGGTTGATGGTCATGCATGCGGAACATCCCAGCTGGTCATGCTGCTTGCAATAATATTCTATTGCCTTTCCTTGGTGATCTGGACATTGATCAGTGCAGACATCCTTGACGTTTGTCTTCGTTGGTAGTTTGTCCCGCGGCATTTTATTCCTGTCAATGAGCACATGATGCCTCACTGCAGAGAGTTTCCTGTGACATTTAAAACATGTTCCACACAAATATTCCTTGCAATCAACACAGTATCCCTCAGCTGGCAAATGCTGGTTGTCATGACTACATGGCTGACAGTAGAAATCATAAAGTTCCTCAGATCCAGTAATTAAGGTAGTACTTAGTCCTTCTCTTCTTCCAGATTCGGCCATGTTGTATAGACGAATCTTTTCTAGCCAATATTCCTTAAATCTTCCGTCAATGTTAAATCCTCCGTAAATGTTAATTCCATTTTTAAAACTTTATTCACATCAACTTTTCTTCAGTTTTTTTACATGTTAAATCATTGACCAGGATGATAATAGCACAAATATTACTCAACAATTCAACTAGTCGAAGCCTATATCATTGCACAATATGGGTGTGTATATAACACGCCACTTTAATATTGGTCTTATCCATTCGCAGAAGAGTCCAATAGCAGGGAAGTCAGGTTGGATTATGAATATCATCAACAATGACTTCCCTGTCTGTTAACCGTTCTTCATGTCGGTTATGTAAACATGAACAAATTATTGTGAGCGAATTGTACAACCGTTATCTAGCTTGTGTAATGAGAGTACATTTTATTACATGTTAGCATTGATATGCAGTGTGGGATTTAACATCACATTTTATCTGTAGACAGACTCACCCAGCGCTGATATATGATATTAATCATAGCTAACCTCTGTAAAAAGAAGATAACTTATTGATACTATCTCACATCGCTACATCTATTTACTTTTTGCCCAATTATGCGGAAAATTATAATATTATGAATCTATTTGTTTGAGTATTTTGGCAAAATAAAAATTGCCCATTTTCACTTCATATATATATTTCCCCATACATAGTTACACCGAGTCTGTGCTTAGTTGTGAACAAACGTATATAAATAATCTTAACTTTGGGCCTTTTTGTCATTTTCTATACAAAAAGCTAGCAAAGGTTTAATTGATTGATTGAATATTTAGCGTCATTTTTATGCCATCAAGGGCTAACAGACGATCAGTCAGACCTAACCACAGTTTCCTGGGATTAACCAGTACTCGAGCACACCCCCTCTCCGCAAGAAACTGATAACTTTCCCACTTGAATCAGTGGTGAGAGACGAATGATAATGAGACACAATGTCATATATCAATCATCACGGAGACTGTTGCCGGGCGGGGATTCGAACTCACGACCCCTGGGTTGACAGTCAGACGCGTAACCGATTGAGCTAATCGGGCCCGGCTAGCGAAGGTTTAAACTGACCAATCAGAATTATTTATAGTTTATATAATGAAACATTTATGATGGATTATTCAGCTGTGCAATATGATATGGTATGCACCAGAAAACATAAATTTTGACCTCGGCTGTAATTGTATACATAAGGATTATATTGCACAACTGATACATATTTGTACTGACATCTTTATTGTTGATAAGGCCAGACTATTTATTTTATTTGTTAACTAATTTTTAGCTCTACTGGTCAAAGTTAATTGCGACATATTGCACGTCTCTAAGGAGCCTTTTAAAGATTTTTATTTTGCGTCTCCCGAGCCAGCAGATCAGATAACAAAATATTAAAAAAAAGCTGTCCATTCACCCTTATTTAATCAGGCTAGTCAAAGGCCAGATGGGCTTATGCGATGGTGCATTGTCCGTCATCTGTCGGCTGTCATCTGTCGTCCGTTAGCAGCACTTTCTCTGAAACCATTAGGCCAATTAAACCCAAATTATAATAACCACTGATTTTGCCTACATTTTCATAGAAGCATTGTTTGGTCAAGGAGGTTCAGATTTGTAAAAATAACTGAGTTCCACTGTCTTAAGCGGTCAGGAGGATTCCAAAAGTGTAATAAATGGGAATTACAAAAATCGTTTTCTTAAGAACCGGCCTGTCCCGGTCTGTCAAATTTGTTCATATTTGACAAAAACTATCTATATGTGTAGGGGTTTAAATGAAGATAAGAATTAAGGGGCTAATATTTATAGGGACTCTGTAAGACGACTTAGAATTTTAAATAGAGATCCAATTGGAAAACAGAGCATTCTCATTTTTCATCCATTTGAGCAAAATTTTTATTCAATTTGAGTTCTGAAGCATCATCATAAGATTTGGTTGAATAAGCAGAAATGATTTTCTATAAGTGGCCAGGGTGGGAAAAATAAATGGTTAAAATAGAAAAAAAATCCGAAATTCCAAAATCTTCTTCTCAACACCGGTCAGTCAATTTTGTTCATAATTGATATAGACTATCTATATGAGTATGGGGTTAAAGTAACAGTTCGTACACATCAATTTTAGGAGCTTGTATTTTCATATTTTGTTCAATTTGAGATTGTATAGTAACAGAGAATTTGATGGAGCACCTTTAATTTATGTCAGGAGCCTGACAGGTTAACTATCATTTATGTCAGGAACATGATGGGACACCTATCATTTGTCAGAAATCTGATAGGGCATCTATCAATTATGTCAGAAGCATGATAGGGCATTTATTTTATGTCAGGAACCTGATAGGGCATCTATCTTTTATGTCAGGAACATGATAGGACATCTATAAATTGTGCCAGGTGCATAATGGGGCATCTATTATTTATGTCAGGAACCTGAGAGGGCACCCATTATTTATGCTAGGAGCATGATGGGTCATCTATCATTTATGTCAGTAGCATGATGGGGGCACCTATCATTTATGTCAGTAGCATGATGGGGGCACCTATCATTTATGTCAGGAGCATGATGGGGCACCTATCATTTATGTCAGGAGCATGATGGGGCACTTATCATTTATGTCAGTAGCATGATGGGGACACCTATCATTTATGTCAGTAGCATGATGGGGGCACCTATCATTTATGTCAGTAGACTGATGGGGCACCTATCATTTATGTCAGTAGCATGATGGGGGCACCTATCATTTATGTCAGTAGCCTGATGGGGCACCTATCATTTATGTCAGGAGCATGATGGGTCATCTATCATTTATGTCAGGAGCATGATGGGGCACCTATCATTGATTTAGGTCAGGAGCATGATGGGGCACCTATCATTTATGTCAGTAGCCTGATGGGGCACCTATCATTTATGTCAGGAGCATGATGGGGCACCTATCATTTATGTCAGGAGCATGATGGGGCACCTATCATTTATGTCAGGAGCATGATGGGGCACCTATCACTAATGTCAGGAGCATGATGGGGCATCTATCACTAATGCCAGGTGCATGATGTGGCACCTATCATTTATGTCAGCAGCATGATGGGGCATTTATTATTTATGTCAAGAGCATGATGGGGCATCTATCATTTATGTCAGGAATCTGATAGGGCAACTATCAATTATGCCAGGTACATGATGGGGCATTTATCTTTTATGTCAGGAGTCTGACGGGGATTCTATAATTTATGTCAGATTTAAACAGATATAGCAACACACTATAACTATCAGGCATTTCACTGGAGAAAAACAAAGGCATATCAGCTGATAGAAAAATATATTGACAAAACATATAAAGTTCAGGTATAAACATTGGAAAAATCATCGGCATATCAGCTTACACACATCGATATATTGGCAGTATATATAAAGTTAATGTATAACTGTTGAAATTGGTCAATAGTTTCATTAATGGGGATGCAGAAATGGGTCTACTGCTTGAACTAGTTGGAGGCCCAGTGCTTATGTTTAACTTTGAAGATCAAATGGACCTTAGCTCAAGTAGATTTACCAGGGTCCGATAGCAAAAAGCAAAGGTCCTGGACCTCGAACTGGCACTATTTTAATCCCTGCTCCCCTGACATAAAACAACACATTTAGCACATCAGCTCCGATATTTCTTACATAACATAATATACACGATTAAAGCAACAACGAAAATGCTTTACAAAAAACAAAACAACTATACCTAGACTATAAAACAACACAACATTTTTCTAGAACCAAATTATTTTACAGCAAAGGACATTTTTTCTATAGTTTTACATGTTTAGATAGAGAACCAATTTGATATAAAACTTTTATCAATGCACCTAAAATTAATGGCTACTGTTACCTATTATCCCCTTATTAATTGAAAATATGAGTTAAGGTTGTACAAATGTTATGCTTCATTAATGGAAGATAGTTATTTTGTTATAATAAAGATGAATTTATATCAATTAAATAATAAACTTGTTCATAAATTATATACCTTACATCCGTAGTTACCTCCTCTGGAAAAATTACATATAGTGAAATCTGTCTTAAGCAGCCAATCAAAGGAAGAAGCAAAAGTGGCAGTTTTAAGATGGATTGTTGCTTATACTCTGAAAGCAAACAAAAGGGAAATAGTAAATATGGCTGCCTAATAGAGGGGACCGTTGACATAGGTTTGACTGTATTTCAAAAGAAAGATCTTTATTCGCTTCATTTGCGTTTTTAATGTAAGATGCAGAATTGAGCTGGATAAGTTAGATTCCAATTTTTATTTTTTTTAAAAAATACACGGGGTGGGGGGGGGGGGGAATGCTAGAGGATGGTAGAGGAATGCTAGAAATAAAGCTCAATGATTATATGAACCGCTCTCGAATTACCATTCCTGGGTAGAACCAGTACCTAGTGTTGTTTTCAAGAGGCACCCGATGGAGCCGGGGATCGAACTTACGACATCTGGAGTGAATGGCCAACACTTAACAAATTTGTAATTCAGGTATCAATACAAATGAACATTTAACTACTTTTCCTACTCATGTGTGTTTGAACTACCTTCATCAATAAAGCATTTTATTTTACCAAACCTTTACACAGGCACCTACCACTCAGTATCTGGTATATGTGTACTTTGTGGCAACCCTTAGTGTAACAAATACCCTTGCCTAAATTTTGTTACATATTGCAACAATATGTCACATATCGCACCTTAGTGTAACAAAATATTTTTGTTACACTAAGGGTTGCAGTATCAGCCCCTAGTGTAACAAAAAATGATTTTGTTACACTAAGGGTTGCTGTATCAACCCTTAGACCGCAACCGCAACCCTTAGGGTTTTTGTAACACTAAGGGTTACCACAGTGCTTTAAAAGGTCACATAGATATCAATGAGGGAAGCATGAAAATTGGTTTATAAGCGTTCTTATTCAAATAAATTACCCCCAGTAACATCAGCCATGTGATCGGTCAGCAGCGTAACGTTATTTCTAAACCCGGTACCTGGGGCTCGTTTCCCTTAACTTTTATAAGTCTTAAGACATCCGTACGAACAATTTGTGATATCTGGGAACGTTTCATTTGCGCATGCGCAGTATTTTTTAAAATTTTAGGAAGAAAAACTGTTCATAAGGCTTACAAAAGATCGTAAAACAAGTAAGCAACACACCAATTGAATTTCCCGATTTTTTTTCATAAATTCAAATTTTACTCAAAGAAGAACGTTGTACATGTATTATGCCAGTGCAGGTTATTTGTCCGCTGTTTCTTCGTTCTTTGAGAAACATAAACTTCCATCAATACTAAGTTCTGACGTATCTATCTATGCATGTGCATTGCCTTGAACACCAAGACGTTAACACAAACAAAATTAGACTATAGTCCATGGTCATACATAAATACTAAAAATCTAATATACTTATACTACTGAAATACTAAAAGTGTGTGTTTGTGCGTGCGTGTGTGCGTGCGATCGTTTTATATAGTTGTTTTTTGTGTGTGTATTTTTCAATTAATTTGACTTATAATACTGCTCTAAAAGAAACGTTTACAGTTTAGAATGTAAGATTAGATAATGTTGTTGTATGATATTTAGCACCGGTTTTAACATTTTTTATTTAGTCAAATCGCGACAGTGTATACTTGAAATAGTATTATAAGCACTGCCGCACTGAAATGCCATGCTGCACTTCCAATTACATTGTACTGACACTGGGCCGACCAGTTCTAGATTTATCCTCTGAATGCTGAACGCCAAAGGAGGAAACGTCTAGTAAAATGTTCAAGTGTTTGGCATGACGCGACCGGGGATCGGGCCCATGAACGTCCACAGGCGACGCGTACGTTCTACACATAGACCACCACTGTAGTCTCCAAGATCAGAACAAAACCCAGATATTTCACACGAAGTCTGATATATTTTGGGTGTCAAAGTAACTGAATTATTAAAATTATTATGATAACCGATTAATACAGTTGCATCGGTCAATGGAGAGAAAAGGAGTCAGAGTACACAATGTAGTTCTGTGTACAACACAGTGAATACGAGTACACATAGATGATTTGTGTATATAAAGTTTTGTAGGGTTTGAAATCACCCCGCCCCTAGCCGTTGATACAGCCACGTCGAAGATTTAGCTGGCGTTAGTTCCCACTAATAACGATAAATCATGATAATGATTAATGTAGTTACTTCCCTTGGAATATATTACAGATGGTTTTGTACGTTTAGTTTGAAGTTACCCTCTCCCACTTGGTGATGGTCATTACTGGTGAATGTTCTTTCTGGCTGCGGTATGTAAAATATATTCCACGAGAACTCGATATTCGTCTTTCGTCTTTCATCTTTCATCTTCCAGTACTTATACTAACCACAATGCTAGTTTTCTCTAACAACAAATAAATTTAATGTGGAGTGCGTGGTCCTGTGTTACAGCATCGAACCTCGGACCAGAGGGCCGTGATGGGGAACGAACTATGTGAGCATGACACTTTTCCGCATATGGTAAGTACTGGTTCTACCCAGGAAAAATTCGAGCGTGATTTGTATAAGTTTAAGTGTAAAAACGTGTTTCACACTCGAAGTAAGATACTAAGTATAAATAAGTTGCTAAATAAAATGACGGGAAAAAAATTTAATGAGCCTTGTCTTGATTCCATGGTTAGGCTAATAAAAAAATATTTACGTGAATCTTATTTGCCACGCCAAACCACAGGTTCTCGATAAAATCAGCAATACTTTCATTATGGACTTAAGCGAAACGTTCTTTGATAAGTGTTCACACACAACAAAAACGAGCATGCAACTCTGATTTGGGTAGAAATGTAGTTTCTTCTTGTAAATATACCGCATCTATTTGATATCGGCCAATATTGTCTAGTGGCTTTCATATAAAAATTATAGCAGGTTCACTTAGTTTACTAAAGTATTTATTTTGTAAGATTTTGACAGAGGAATAGAACTATTTTTTCGACGAAACTCATTCTTTTTTTTTGGGTTAATTTCATAAACTACCACATAACCATGTAAAAGGTGATACTACACACAGACCATTTTCTCCCAAGCTTAACGGTACTGTCAGGCATGAAAAATTGAAATTCTGTTACTTGAGAAAGGATCCTTCGTGGACCAGTGGTCAGAGGTGCCATCACAAGATAACTTGCCTCCTACCGCTGAGGGCGTAGGTTCGAGTCCTGCTCGCTCAAATCACTTTATGTAAGAAAGTTTGCCAGTTTCTTGCGGAAGGACGTTTGTTCTACTCAGATTCGTTCTGAGGTCTTCCTTCACAAATAAAAACTGGATATGACATATACTGAACGGAACAGCTAACCCGCCACCTGACACTTAATGTGCCTGACATTTTTTGTATTTTTTCAAAAAAAATATCCAAGCAATTTCCATGAAATTTGGGTTTGGACAATAAAAAACATATTTTGACGAATATATTGGAAATACGGAAGTATCTGGTTAGCTGTTCTGTTCAGTACATATAGAGCATGAACTGTGTTGAAAATAGCGTTAAACCCCATTCATAAAATTTTACTAACCTATAACCTGTACAACTGTTATAATGTCAACTTACCGTCTGACTGTGATATTGGTCCTGTTGTTGCGTCGCGACGCCCGTAACAGCAGCAGCATTTGTATCGCAGGTTCCATGGCGTCCAACCAAAGCGACGCAGAGATGTTGTCCACTTTCGTGTCATTGCCAAAGTCACCATCGTCCATCTGCAGCACACGGTCAAGTCCTGCCTGAATGCATGCAGTCGACGAAGTTGTTGGCGCGAATGCGTTCGGAAGATTTTGACCTGCCCGTTCTCGACGTCTGCATTGCAATTCTTCATCTCGGAAGCCGTAACAGATGTTTATCACAGGATGTTCGTAGACGATAACTATCTTAATAAATGAGCTGTTTTCCTTTTCAACTTCATTAACTATGACATTCTTCTGAAGAAGACCTTCGTTATACAAGGATAAGTAATATCGTCCATTGTCGTCCATTCCTCCATGTTGGCTTTGAGCAATAGCACTGCCTAGTTTACGTTGAATCTTTTCTGCAAAAGAAATTTTCTCACACTTTTCCTCCGCCTTTATGAGATCGTAGTTTCCTTTGTGTGTGCATGTGAGGAAGTTGTGGATGCGCCGAAATACGTTTGTATATCTATCCCGTTTGATTGCAGAGGGTGCTGGGTTTGGGGTTTCCGACCAAGCCTCAATCGGCATGATGTTTTTTTTTATTTCCCTCGGCGACCTTAAACAAGACGAAAAGTAAGACATATTAACTAATTAATTTCATTGTCACAATCTTCTGTGGCGACCAAATATGGCATTCTTCCTGAAAAGGTGGCCTAATATTGTTATTGGGAGGGGTACCATACTACGTGTCTGCGGCTTGATACTCCAGTGTGGCAGCGCGTAGAATACTGTCTCAAGAAGATACCGTCTACAACAACAACACCACCAACAACACATATATCTAATACCATATAGCTGGTAAATGGACATATAACAGAGTCCTCTTTGTAACTTGCTGATCTCACAAATCAGTCGATTACAATTTAAAAAACAACAACAGAAACTCACACACACACAGTCGTAGTAACTCTGCCCTCCATATGAAACATGCAACAACCTAAATCCCTGTAGCACCGGCTTAAGCTGCATCTGATCTCAAGCAACACGGAATAACTTCTTTGATTCCAAGAAATCAAAAATAATAAAACAAATGTGACAACGAACAACTATAACAAATACCGGTGTATCATTTTTTTCGTCCCAAAGACTGTGAAGTTTCCTTTTGCAATGGATTATAATTGGGAGTTATACATATTTCAAAAAAATATGTTACGTTCCTTTTTCTGTTAATAAAATGCAAAAAACTATAACAAAAGGTTTATTCATTGATATACTGACATGAAAAATATTGGTAACATGGTAAACGTTTTATCTTAAGTATATAAAATACCTAGACATATATTTGTCGATCGTTACTTTATATTGCCGGCGGTTCACCAATTAGGTAAAAATCCCTTGTTTGTAAATCCTCGATTTTTAGGTCAACCCACCCATGGCTGTACTCTTACAATTGCTTAATCACCGTCGTGAAGGATTAGGAGCGTTTCCAATTTTCTTACATATTTCTTATCTACTTTTATTTGTTTTTTTATCTTTCTATCATGGCTTGCATTACTCAAGCTATGTTTAATTTTAAACTTTTCTTGTTATCTGCTACAAAACTTACTTCAATTTGCTTCTTGTAATCTATTTCTTTGCATTGTTACCCCATTCTTACTATTTATTTATTTCCATACTTACTTCATTCTTGTTATCTTTTTATTTTCATTCTAACTTTATTATTTTTACTTTTTATTTCCATACTTACTTCATTATTGTTATCTATTTATTTCCATACTTACTTCATTCTTGTTATCTTAGCTTCTATCCATACTTACTTACTTAATTCTTGTTATCAATGTTTCTTCTCATACTTACTTCATTCTTGTTATCTATTTATTTCCATACTTGCTTCATTCTTGTTATCTTAGCTTCTATCCATACTTACTTAATTCTTGTTATCTATGTTTCTTCTCATACTTACTTCAATCTTGTTATCTATTTATTTCCATACTTACTTCATTCTTGTTATCGATTTCTTTATATACTTATTTCATTCTTGTTATCTCTGCTTCTTTTCATACTACTTATTTCATTCTTGTTATCTATTTATTTCCATATTCACTTCATTCTTGTTATCTATTTCTTCATATACTTACTTCATTCTTTGTTATCTCGGTTTCTTTCCATACTTACTTCATTCTTGTTATCTATTTATTTCGTTATTTACTTCATTCTAATTATCTATTTCTTCATATACTTACTTCATTCTTGTTATCTCTGCTTCTTTCCATACTTACTTCATTCTTGTTATCTATTTATTTCCATACTTACTTCATTCTTGTTATCTTAGCTTCTATCCATACTTACTTAGTTCTTGTTATCTATGTTTCTTCTCATACTTACTTCATTCTTGTTATCTATTTATTTCCATACTTACTTCATTCTTGTTATCTTAGCTTCTATCCATACTTATTAAATTCTTGTTATCTATGTTTCTTCTCATACTTACTTCATTCTTGTTCATCTATTTATTTCCATACTTACTTCATTCTTGTTACCTTAGCTTTTATCCATACTTACTTAATTCTTGTTATCTATGTTTCTTCTCATATTTACTTCATTCTTGTTATCTATTTATTTCCATACTTACTTCATTCTTGTTATCTTAGCTTCTATCCATACTTACTTAATTCTTGTTATCTATGTTTCTTCTCATACTTACTTCATTCTTGTTATCTATTTATTTCCATAGTCACTTCATTCTTGTTATCTATTTTTTTTCCATACTTACTTCGTTCTTGTTATCTATTTATTTCCATATTCACTTCATTATTGTTATCTATTTCTTTCCATACTTACTCCATTCTTGTTATCTATTTATTTTGTTACTTACTTCATTCTTATTATCTATTTCTTCATATACTTACTTCATTCTTGTTATCTCTGCTTCTTTCTATACTTACTTCATTCTTGTTATCTATCTATTTCCAAACTTACTTCCTTTTTTTATCTCTGCTTCTTTCCATACTTACTTCATTCTTGTTATCTATTTATTTTGTTACTTACTTCATTCTTATTATCTATTTCTTCATATACTTACTTCATTCTTGTTATTTATTTATTTCCAAACTTACTTCATTTTTGTTATCTCTGCTTCTTTCCATACTTATTTCATTCTTATTAATTATTTATTTCCATACTTACTTCATTCTTGTTATCTCTGCTTCTTTCCATACTTCATTGTCGTTATCCATTTATTTCCATACTTACTTCATTCTTGTTATATCTGCTTCTTTCCATACTAACTTCATTCTTGTTATCTTAACTTCCTTCCATACTTACTTCATTCTTGTTATCTATGCTTCTTTCCATACTTATTTCATTCTTGTTATCTATTTATTCCCATACTTACTTCATTCTTAATATAGTGCTCCGGGCTACATCTGACACAAATATTATTATCCAGTTCTTCTTAACCGTTGTTTGACCAAGTCTCAGTACTTGGAGTACTTTGATTTATATTTGGAATGCAGCCCTTTTTGAAATCTTACAAATTTGGCTTCTAAAGATGGATTACAATTTCTCCACATAACACACCGTTACTCAAGTTAGGGTTAAATGCAGCAAACATTCTTCTTTTTTTAAATAGAAACTGAAGAAATGTCTGAATAAATTGGGAGTTTCTATGACGGAGAATGAGCCTATATTCACATTCCTCAATAATACAAAAGGATCATTAAGCAAGAAACAGAATACCGAGAAATGAAAGATACTGTGTGTGTGTTGTAATGCTTCTGACATGGTAGATAAATATAACTTTATATGCATATATCTTTGTTTTAAGGTCTTCAGAAATGCTAAATGAAACGATACTTTTTTTTCCAAAGACCTTTTATATTTAGGTTTATTGAACTAATGTAATCTACGGACACTACTATTTTGATTAATCTAAGGATAAAAATTATAACAATAAATCACATATTTGATGACATTTTAAACATGGTCGTTCCTAGAAACAAAATTACTAATCAGTAAAACAATGAACTTCTCATTTTTACTACAATATTTTTCCTCCCCGTTAAAATGCTTTGATGATGGCATTGTGGCAACCCTTAGTGTAACATACTAGTTAACCCTAAGTGTAACATACTAGTTAACCCTTAGTGTAACATACTAGTTAACCCTTAGTGTAACATACTAGTTAACCCTTAGTGTAACATACTAGTTAACCCTTAGTGTAACATACTAGTTAACCCTTAGTGTAACATACTAGTTAACCCTTAGTGTATGTTAGTGTAGCATACTAGTTAACCCTTAGTGTAACATACTAGTTAATCCTTAGTGTAACATACTAGTTAACCCTTAGTGTAGCATACTAGTTAACCCTTAGTGTAGCATACTAGTTAACCCTTAGTGTAGCATACTAGTTAACCCTTAGTGTAGCATACTAGTTAACCCTTAGTGTAGCATACTAGTTAACCCTTAGTGTAACATACTAGTTAACCCTTAGTGTAACATACTAGTTAACCCTTAGTGTAACATACTAGTTAACCCTTAGTGTAGCATACTAGTTAACCCTTAGTGTAGCATACTAGTTAACCCTTAGTGTAACATACTAGTTAACCCTTAGTGTAACACCCTTAGTGTAACATACTAGTAAACCCTTAGTGTAACATACTAGTAAACCCTTAGTGTAACATACTAAGTGTAACATACTAGTAAACCCATAGTGTAACATACTAGTTAACCCTTAGTGTAACATACTAGTAAACCCTTAGTGTAACATACTAGTTAACCCTTAGTGTAACATACTAGTTAACCCTTAGTGTAACATACTAGTAAACCCTTAGTGTAACATACTAGTAAACCCTTAGTGTAACATACATGTACTAATAAACCCTTAGTGTAACAACTGTTAATGACCGCATCTTCTTCATACAGGCGATTGTTTCTGGGTTTATACTGAACTACGTGCCATTCAAATTACACCAATAACTTGATTAGCAGTAATGAAGTCATTCGTATAGTTTATGCTTATTAATTTTAGCTCGATTGTGAAGAAAACGCAGAGCTTATATGAACCGTTCTCGAGTCCGCTTCCTGCGTAGAACCAGTACTGAGTGTTGTTGTTTGAGAGACACTGGATCGAACCTGTAACCTTTGGCATGAGAGGTCAGCACTCTCTCCACTGCAATACCGCCCGCTTGGTGAATACAGTCATTAAACAAGTCGTCAGAATGCAACTGATCAATACGAAGTTGACAAAGTTATGATATCAGCAAAATATGTGTATTATTATTTTCAATGAAAACGAAGCAGATCATTGTAATGGATTTCAAGATGGATACATATTTATATAAGCTTCGAAAACTAATTTCTGTATCCTTTCCACATACTGTGTGTATTGCTTCATTGTTAAACGTATGCTAAATATATAGATGATATTTGTTTGTTTTGGTGTAAGATGGAATTATATTTCATCAAGTGATTACAAAAAGTCACGAGTGAAAATATCATTTGATCAAAATAAACAAATTTGCTTATTATTTTATGAATTTACATAATTCTTTGTTTATTTTGACCTAAATTCGCCATGAGATATTACTGGATTAAAAAAAACTCTCACATTTACTCCATCTGTCAGGGTAAAATAGATATATTTATCTAAGGTTGAACGTTGCATTTTCAAGCTCAAGTCTAATTCTGTTCTCAAGAGTGGTTGGTGAACACCACCCCAGATACTCGTATATGCGTTTTTAATTGATACTAGTTGGCAACTAAGATACTTACCTTTCACAGCTAAGGTCGTAGGTTCGAGTCCCGCTCGCTCCAAAAACTTAATGAGAGAAAGTTTCCAGTTACTTGCGGAAGGACGATGGTTCTACTCAGTCTGAGGTGTTCCTCCGCCAGTAAAACTGGATATGCCATATATAACCTGAACTGTGTTGAAAATGGCGTTAAATCCCTTTAAAAAACAGCTAGGATATTGATGAACTGTCCCAAGTATATAAATTGAGCTTTTGAAGCAAAATAAAATCAGTTTGTTTGATAATCTGTCCAATATTTGATATCAATTAACAATACTTGTGGGTGTTTAAAAAAAAAATGACACGCATCCTGGACTCAATTTCACAAAAAAAACGTACGATAATTTTCACACGTAAACATGAATGGTTTTCTCGTAAACGTAAACGTTAGATGCTATTGCGTTTCACAAACGATCAAAATCGTAAACCTTATGTTTTTGGTTTTTTTTTGTGAAATTGAGTCCTGACCAAAAGATATGTTATATTTTGCTAATTGATCAAGACAATCTAAATTAATACCTGTCTATGTCATCATACAATCAGTTCGAATGCATGTGGTATTATATAACCAGATATCACGCCTCCACAGATACATCACTAAACCAGTCAGATCTTTCATCTAAAATGTTTCAAGTGAACCCCCAGCCACCACCCACACACGCACATACAGCAAACCCAGCTATTAATCTCTTGAGGAAGATATGTGTTATATATATAACGCCAGCACAGGAACTAAATGCTTTAAGATCGTAATAATTACATTACTCCCGCCAGGAACATTTCACTCGTAATGACATTTCAGCAAAGATGTTAAAATCATCAAATAATTACGGGGAAAAAAACAGCGACAATCATATATTTTTTTCAATATCCTTTAATTCAAATTCTTTGTTACCCTTTTTCTATTATAAAAAATCTTAATGGAGGAGGGGGCGTTTGAAAGCGTAAAGAATTGATAACATACGGTTATATTAATGGTTCACATGTTTTAACGACGATGACCCCGACAACGACGGAAGAAACTTATTTATAGATGTTGTATTTATATTTCATTTTTTTTTCAATATTACTTCTCAGATATTTGTTTTTATTTTTGATTTTATTAATTTTCTCATTTTTACCAAATTTTAGAAAATAAAAAGCTCCAAATAATCAAAAATTTGTCACGTGGTGAATTTTTTTGAACAATACTGATCTTGATAAATATAAAAAAGTCTCTTTAAGGGAAAACCATTTTCACTACGTTTGCAAATTATGTTTTGTGTTTAATGGTTTAAGTGTCAGTGGTTGTAATGGTTGTGAATGTTTTTATAGAGCAATCAATGTAGCAAGTCGCTGTTTCTGCTTAAGGACTATTTCAAGTTTTTTTGTTTTCTATGACATTTTGAAAATTCACCCAGAAGCGGAGAACAAGTCAGTTCGGTGTCAGTGTTATGTGACTGGGGAGGCCATCATGTTATGTGTCTACGGCATGATACTTCAGCGTAAATGGTTAATGGTAATGGACAAGTCAGTTCGGTGTCAGTGTTATGTGACTGGGGAGGCCATCATGTTATGTGTCTGCGGCATGAAATTTCAGCGTTAATGGTTAATGTTAATGGACAAGTCAATCTGGTGTCAGTGTTATGTGACTGGGTAGGCCATCATGTTTTGTATCTGCGGCATGATACGTCAGCGTTAATGATTAATGCTAATGAACAAGTCAGTCCGGTGGCAGTGCTATGTGACTGGGTAGGTTATCATGTTATGTGTCTGCGGCATGATACTTCAGCGTTAATAATTAATGCTAATTGACAAGTCAGACCGTTGTCCGTGTTATGTGACTGGATAGGCCATCATGTTATGTGTCTGCGGCATGATACGTCAGCCTTAATGGTTAATGCAAATGAACAAGTCAGTCCGATGTCAATGTTATGTGACTGGGGAGGCCATCATGTTATGTGTCTGCGGCATGATACGTCAGCGTTAATGGTTAATGCTAATGAACAAGTCAGTTCGGTGTCAGTGTTATGTGACTGGGTAGGCTATCCTGTTATGTTTCTGCGGCATTATACTTCAGCGTTAATGATAAATGCTAATGGACAAGTCAGCCCGGTGTTAGTGTTATGTGACTGGGTAGGCTGCCATGTTATATGACTACGGCATGATACTTCAGCGTCAATGGTTAATGCTATACGATAAGTCAGCCTGGTGTCTGTGTCATGTGACTTAGTAGGCTATTGCGGTATGAAACTTCAGCGCTTATGATTAAGTCCTGTATTAGTGTTAGATAGGCTATCACATATATGCTATATGTATCTGCGGCATGAAACTAATACTGTTACTGGACATGTTGGTCCGGTGTCAGTGTAGGATATCCATTTTATACACTAAAAACTTTGAAATTACAAATATTCTCTTAGACAGGGTCCTCCCTGTCTGTGTGATTTAACTAGCATCCCGTCTCAAAATCACTTACGACCCGCCCAGGAGGCCACGGGTCATGGGTTCAAGTTCTGATCGATCTAAATACTTCATAAGTATACAAATCGATAGTAACATACGGAGTTACGGCAATTCTACGTAGGTTGCACCTGAGTTATTCTCAATGGCATAACTATGTAACATGTAAAGTGGAGCTTTACTCACTGGGGATGTTTATTAATTCATTGGTAAGACAAGAGTTATATAAATTCTATCTACTACGTGTATACAACTGATATTTGCACACACAAGGGGATTCTTGCAAAACTAACTTGGGAGGTCATTGCCAGTTGATCATTTCGGAAGTTAACAGAGCTGTTTTTTTTATTTAATGTTTTGTAGATCGAAATCATATCGACGCCATGCATGCCTGCCAACGACGATAAAGGTGAAAACTGACAAGCTGTCGAATAAAGAGACAAACCTTATTATATATTTTGCTTTTATGCTTCTCAATTATATGTTTGATTTAATATATTCATCTGTCTTTCATTCTGTCTTTCTTGACATACTCGTTTTTCCTCCAGTGAACTCGCTAAGTCAATACTACAAAATCTTCCAAAACTTCATTAAATATGTAAGTGTAATTATTTCCATTTCTTCCATATTGTTTCGTCTAAACTCACAGTCCTTTGTCTATATTTAGATTTTAAGCAGTATTACTCTTTTATTTTAAACTTATCTGTTTTATGCTTTTTGTTGAATTATAGAGATTTCTCTGTGGATTATTTATGGTAACCCATTGTTTCAAAGGGTGATTTTTTTTTTGTCCTTGCATATTAATTTTCAAAAAAAATATAATTTAAAAAGAAAATAGCTTTTTTTTATTATTCCAATATCTCAGTAATGGTGAATTGAGGTAAAAGTAAACTTTATGCAAATGCATAAAATAAAAACAAAATGTATTTGTTTTGGTATAAGATCAAATGATATTTCATCTCGTGACTGCAAAGTATAGTATTCTACACCAAAACAAACACATATCCTTTATTTAATTAATATCGATTAAGAAAGTTCTTACAACTTAGACAAATCAAGCCAGATGGTTTCCTGGGTAGAACCAGTACCAAGCTAGAGAACACCACCCTGCCGTGGCGGAAGACTGACCCCCCCCCCCCCCCATCCCCACCCCCACCCCATCCCCCCGGTTCTGGGCGCGATGCTCTACCGCTGGACCACGTGCCCCATGGTTAATCAAGGCATTACTGATACTCACTGTAATATTTGACAACTTTTTCTGTGTATGTGAATCGGTATTAACGATTGTCTCGCTTCCATCCAATTCAAGAAAATAAATCGCTTGCAAAAGCAATAACTTGCCACTAGCGATTTTTTTTAAAAATCATCTCGACAACTGAATTTAAAAGTTCCTGGATGTTGAATCTCTTTCAAATACGTCTTCAGAGTTTTGTTTCGGTCGTGAAGGATTTAAATCATAATGAAACTTAACTGATAATTATGACAGGAGATCCGCGTCTCTGGTAAGTAGACTAATTATTTAAAGATGGCCTTTTTATATATTTTAAACAGTTTACATGCGATCTGATTTCATGTTTTTGATCTGATAACTGAATTTTTCTAAGAGTTGGGATCCGCATATAACTTAAGATAGGTATAGGTGACAACAAAAAATTGATTTAAACGAAAGTTTACCCAAAATTGACAAGAGAACCGAAACCATTCGCATGGCATGTATAGATTTCACCAAACTTTAGACCCTGTTGAAGTGAGGCCGTTGCAATTGTCAGTTGTCAGTGTTTCACACAAAAGTGAATTGTTTACACTGAGCTATATTTAACGCATATCATCTTGATTTTACATCTTCTCTTATTTTTAAATAACTTCTATTTACACTTACGCTATTTCACCAGATTCACTGTCATTTTGCAGTGCCAGAAGGGGCTCGTGGTTACAGAAAATAAATATAGAGACACACTGTCATTGAAGGGGCTCGTGGTAACAGAAAATAAACAGAGACATACTGTCATTAAAGGGGCTCGTGGTTACAGAAAATATATAGAGACACACTGTCATTGAAGAGGCTCGTGGTTACAGAAAATAAATATAGAGACATACTGTCATTGAAGGGGCTCGTGGTTACAGAAAATATATAGAGATACACTGTCATTGAAGAGGCTCGTGGTTACAGAAAATAAATATAGAGACATACTGTCATTGAAGAGGCTCGTGGTTACAGAAAATAAATATAGAGACATACTGTCATTGAAGGGGCTCGTGGTTACAGAAAATATATAGAGATACACTGTCATTGAAGGGGCTCGTGGTTACAGAAAATAAATATAGACACATACTGTCATTGAAGGGGCTCGTGGTTACAGAAAAAAATATAGAGACATACTGTCATTGAAGAGGCTCGTGGTTACAGAAAATAAATATAGAGACATAGTGTCATTGAAGAGGCTCGTGGTTACAGAAAATAAATATAGAGACATACTGTCATTGAAGGGGCTCGTGGTTACAGAAAATAAATATAGACACATACTGTCATTGAAGGGGTTCGTGGTTACAGAAAAAAATATAGAGACATACTGTCATTGAAGAGGCTCGTGGTTACAGAAAATAAATATAGAGACATAGTGTCATTGAAGAGGCTCGTGGTTACAGAAAATAAATATAGAGACATACTGTCATTGAAGGGGCTCGTGGTTACAGAAAATAAATATAGACACATACTGTCATTGAAGGGGCTCGTGGTTACAGAAAATAAATATAGAGACTGATTGCCATTGAAGGGGCTCGTGGTGACAGAAAATAAATATAGAGAAAAACTGTCATTGAAAGGGCCCGTGGTTACAGAAAATAAATATAGAGACACACTGTCTTTGAAGGGGCTCGTGGTTACAGAAAATAAATATAGAGACTGATTGCCATTGAAGGGGCTCGTGGTGACAGAAAATAAATATAGAGAAAAACTGTCATTGACGGGGCTCATTGTTACAGAAAATAAATATAAAGACTGATCGTCATTGAAGGGGCTCGTGGTGACAGAAAATAAATATATAGTCATACTGTCATTGAAAGGGCCCGTGGTTACAGAAAATAAATATAAAGACACACTGTCTTTGAAGGGGCTCGTGGTTACAGAAAATAAATAACGAGACACACTGTCATTGAAGGGGCACGTGGTAACAGAAAATAGATATAGAAACACGCTGTCATTGAAGGGGCTCGTGGCGACAGAAAATTAATATAGAAACATACTGTCATTGAAAGGGCTCGTGATGACAGACAATAAATATAGAGGCATACTGTCATTGAAAGGGCTCGTGGTGACAAAAAATAAATAAAGAGACATACTGTCATTGAAGGGGCTCGTGGTGACAGAAAATAAATATAGAGACTTACTGTCATTGAAAGGGCTCGTGGTGACAAAAAATAAATAAAGAGACTTACTGTCATTGAAAGGGCTCGTGGTTACAGAAAATAAATATAGACACATACTGTCATTGAAGGGGCTCGTGGTGACAGAAAATAAATATAAAGACACACTGTCATTGAAGGGGCTCTCGGTGACAGAAAATAAATATAAAGACACACTGTCATTGAAGGGGCTCGGCGTTACAAATATAAATAAAGAATCAAACTGTCACTGAAGGGGCTCATTGTTACAGAAAATAAATATAGAGACATACTGTCATTGAAGGGGCTCGTGGTTACAGAAAATAAATATAGAGACTTACTGTCATTGAAGGGGCTCGTGGTTACAGAAAATAAATATAGAGACTTACTGTCATTGAAGGGGCTCGTGGTGGCAGAAAAAAAATAGAGACATACTGTCATTGAAAGGGCTCGTGGTTACAAAAAATAGATATAGAGACACACTGTCATTGAAGGGGTTCGTGATTACAGAAAATATATAGAGACACACTGTCATTGAAGGGGCTCGTGGTGACAGATAATAAATATTGAGACTTACTGTCATTGAAGGGGCACGTGGTTACAGAACAAATATATAGAGACACATTGTCATTGAAGGGGCTCGTGGTTACAGAAAGTAAATATAGAGACTTACTGTCATTGAAGGGGCTCGTGGTTACAGAAAAAATATATAGAGACATACTGTCATTGAAGAGGCTCGTGGTTACAGAAAATAAATATAGAGACATACACTCATTGCAACGGTTCGTGGTGACAGAAAATAAATTTAGAGACACACTGTCATTAAAGGGGCTCGTGATTACATAAAATAAATATAGAGACATACTGTCATTGAAGGGGCTCGTGGTTACAATAAAAAAATATATATAGAGACATACTGTCATTGAAGGGCTCGTGGTTACAGAAAATAAATATAGAGACAAACTGTCATTGCAACGGTTCGTGGTGACAAAAAATAAATATAAAGACACACTGTCATTGAAGGGGCTCGTGGTTACAGGAAATAAATATAGATACATACTGCCATTGAAGGGGCTCGTGGTTACAGAAAATAAAGTTAGAGACATACTGTCATTGAAGGGGCTCGTGGTTACAGAAAATAAATATAGAGACACACACTCTCATTGAAAGGATTCGTGGTTACAGGAAATAAATATAGAGACATACTGTCATTGAAGGGGCTCGTGGTTACAGGAAATAAGCAGAACAACATACCGTATTGGTCACGGTTTGATTCTTCCACTGAGAGTTTTGTGGTCCGTTCACAAATAATTAAAATTATATGAACACAAGAACACGTCGGTAGTAATGTTAAGTGTTAAATGTGGTTCGGTTATGCAACCACAACAACGACGTCAACGTTCGATTACGTCATAATATAGTATCGCAGTGACGAGATGTGCGTCGTGTTAGGCTTTTGTTTTAATAAATTTGGAAACTTTCTCAATGTCATCCTCATGGTTTAATTAAATAGTATTTTTATGTCAATAATTAAAATGATAAACTTAAGTAACGTTCGACTGACGCGTATCTTATATACGGGGCTTCCATATTGATGAGAATATACATATATTTCAGAGCGCTAAAAATTGAGTTTGTGTAAACAATATTTTAGCTTTGAGCTGTACATATGCCTAGAAAAGTTACTATTAGATAGACACTTTACAATCATTATTAAACATCTGAATATTCTTAGAATTGGAATTGTTACTTATATCCAATAATAATTGTGCTTCTGCATCCGATTATTGTGTTTCTATACCCAATAATAATGTGTTTCTATTCCCAATTATTGTGTCTCTATACCCCATGATTGTGTTTCTATTCCCGATTATTGTGTCTCTATACCCGATGATTGTGTTTCTATTCCCAATTATTGTGTTTCTATACCCGAGTATTGTGTTTCTATACCCGAGTATTGTGTCTCTATACCCGAGCATTGTGTTTCTATACCCGAGTATTGTGTTTCTATACCCAATTATTGTGTTTTTATACCCAAAAATTAGTGTGTTTCTATACCTGATTATTGTGTTTCTATACCCGATTATTGTGTCTCTATACCCGAGCATTGTGTTTCTATACCCGAGTATTGTGTTTCTAAACCAAATTATTGTGTTTTTATACCCAAAAATTAGTGTGTTTCTATACCTGATTATTGTGTTTCTATACCCGATTAGTGTGTCTCTATACCCGAGCATTGTGTTTCTTCTATACACGAGTATTGTGTTTCTATACCCGAGTATTGTGTTTCTTTACCCAATTATTGTGTTTTTATACCCAAAAATTAGTGTGTTTCTATACCCGAGTATTGTGTTTCTATACCCGAGTATTGTGTTTCTATACCCGAGTATTGTGTTGCTTTACCCGAGTATTGTGTTTCTATACCCGAGTATTGTGTTTCTATACCCGAGTATTGTGTTGCTTTACCCGAGTATTGTGTTTCTATACCCGAGTATTGTGTTTCTATACCCGAGTATTGTGTTGCTTTACCCGAGTATTGTGTTTCTATACCCGAGTATTGTGTTGCTTTACCCGAGTATTGTGTCTCCTATATTCAATAATAATTGTGCTTCTGCACCAAATTATTGTATTTCTATACCCGATAATAGTTGTGTTTCTATACCTGTTTAGTGTGTTTCTTTTTCCGATTATTGCGTTTGCTATTTCCAATAATTATTGTGTTTCTATACCCCATTATTGTGTTTGCTATTTCCAATAATAAGTGTGTTTCTTTACCAGATTATTGTGTTTCTATACCAATTAGTGAGTTTTTATACCCCATTATTGTGTTTCTATACCCGATTATTGTGTTTCTATACTCTATTAGTGTGTTTCTATACCCAGTTATAGTGTTTGCTATATCCAATAATGATTGTGTTTCTATACCCGATTATTGTGTTTCTATACCCGAGTATTGTGTTTCTATACCCGATTAGTGTGTTTCTATTCCCGATTAGTGTGTTTCTATACCCGTTAAGTGTGTTTCTATACCCGATTAGTGTGTTTCTATACCCGAGTATTGTGTTTCCTATATCCAATAATAATTATGTTTCTTTACCCGTTTATTGTGTTTCTATACCCGATTATTGTGTTTGCTATATCCAATAATAATTGTGTTTCTATACCCGATAAGTGTGTTTCTATACCCGAATATTGTGTTTCTATACCCGAGTATTGTGTTTTTATATCCAATTAGTGTGTTTCTATACCCGAGTTTTATGTTTCTATGCCCGATTATTGTGTTTCTATACCCGAGTATTGTGTTTCTATACCCGATTATTGTGTTTCTATACCCGATTAGTGTGTTTCTATACCCTATTATGTTGTTTCTATATCCGAGTATTGTGTTTCTATACCCACTAAGTGTGTTTCTATACACGAGTAGTGTGTTTCTATACCCGAGTATTGTGTTTCTATACCCGAGTATTGTGTTTCTATGCCCGAGTATTGTGTTTCTATACCCGATTAGTGTGCTTCTATACCCTATTATGTTGTTTCTATATCCGAGTATTGTGTTTCTATATCCGATAAGTGTTTTTCTATACACGAGTAGTGTGTTTCTATACCCGAGTATTGTGTTTCTATACCCGAGTATTGTGTTTGCTACATCCAATAATAAATGTGCTTCTGCACCGGTAATTGGGTCCCTGTACTCGGTATTATTTGCACTTCTATTCCCTAGTATTCAGTAAGCTTCTACAGTGACAGCGGTCATCCAATCCAAGTACTAACCCCGTTCTTCGTTACAGTCAGTACACTTCAACCATGCCGCTATAAAAGCTAGCTTAACAGCGAGGTTGTTGTAAGTGACCTATGTACATTCACTACATTCCTCCGCTCTTTAACCTTTAGGGCTTAGCCCCAACTGCACAGCCTGTGGCTTCCCGCAGTTCCTGGCCATATCCTGCCCCATCCCAAGGAAAGAGAGATTCGTGTAGACATAGGTTCGAAAGTTAATCCTCGTCGCCATTAAAGTGACAGCGGTCATCTATCCAAGTACTAACCCCAATCTTCGTTGCTTAATTTCCAATACAGTCAGTGCACTTCAACCATGCCGCTGTAAAAGCTATCCTAACAGCGAGGCTGTTGTAAGTGACCTATGTACATTCACTACACTTCTATACTCGATAATAGTTGTGCTTCCATATCCGACCATTATGTTTCAAGTTTAATATATGGGCATCTATACCGATAAGATAATATGGTATTCAAATCTACTCATAATTAGTCTATAATTTTATAGACGTTGGTCAACTACTTGGCCTAATCCTTATTTTTACAGAACGTATACTAGTAGGCCACCTCCGGATGCTATAAACATGCCTTCCTTACAATATAGTAGTTCTTATTTGACATCTATGAGAATTGTTAATGTGTCACTAAATTGATGCGAGAACTGTTATATTTAATAGTTTACATCTTCTGTCATTCTAAATTGACATTTATTTTCAGTAACACTATTACAACAGTTTCACTGTCAGTTTGCAGTCCCAGAAGGGCTCGTGGTTACAATAATTATATATATAGACATACCGTAACGGCCAAGGCTTGCTTTCTTCCACTGAGAGTGAGTTGGCTGACAGATGTTATACTAACACAGATTGACAGTGTGTGGTATTCTTTAGACTTGTGGTTACGCTACCACAGCAACGACGTCAACGTTCGATGACGTCATAATAAAGTCTCGCATTGACGAGATTAGTTACAGTTATAAAAAGCTAAAGTAAACAAAGTTCTTGTTAGATTTAAAATTCTATGTACATCGTTTAATATAATTTAAAATCACTGCACATACGTCCTACTGTCGCTTGATGCAGCGGTAGAGCATCAAACCCATTACGCTACCACAGCAACGACGTCAACGTTCGATGACGTCATAATAAAGTCTCGCATTGACGAGATTAGTTACAGTTATAAAAAGCTAAAGTAAACAAAGTTCTTGTTAGATTTAAAATTCTATGTACATCGTTTAATATAATTTAAAATCACTGCACATACGTCCTACTGTCGCTTGATGCAGTGGTAGAGCATCAAACCCATGTTCGGAACGTCGTCAGTTCGATCCTCTGCAAAGGCTATGTGTGGTGTCCTTGAACAAGACATTTTTTCCCGTATATGTTTAGTACTGGTTTTACCCAGGAGGCATTCGAGCGTGATTTGTCTATGTTGTAATTACTTGTTTTACAATCGAAAACAAAAAGGTTTAAACATACCGGGCTCAATGTTTCCAGTTTTACTGGGATAAGAAACATTTCAACGGTCTATTTGCGCTTATTTTAGTCGTTTGAAACAATAAAGCTGATAAAAATACAATATTAAATTGTTAAATTGAAAAACATAAAACACACAACAATAATCTAAGAGAAGCACATATAACATTAGTAAACATGCATATAATTATGATAAGGGTATTTAACCATCCATATCAAAGCTCGAGCCCGGAAACAAATAAAAATAAGACTGAATATCTCGGATTATAATAGATTTGTTTTAAACTGAAAACATTGCATTTTTTTAAATAAATCGAAGGCCTTTAAAACGGTGTTTCTTCTTTTTGATCTTGATGATTTAAAGTGTGATGTCATTTGACACGTGATCACCGCTCACATCCGAAACCCTACTTACAACCTCTAACAGCTGTAGCAAAGCTAGCCACACATTCGCTTTGGAAATCACCTCAGATTGACTCTGAGTTCCTTACAGTGTTTGGGTAAAAGTAAACTTGAAACTATCTGTTCCTGCATAAAGAACAACAAATGAAAACACATTCTTACCACGACATTGTCTTTCAGGAGAGGACAGCTCATTGATAGGAACATTCAACCTACCAGAATTAACCATGCTTACTTAATACGTTGCGGCCATGGTTTCCAAACTAATGTTGGCAGTACATTCGCCATACTATTGGGTTCATCATTGTAGTCTGATGTAACAAGCATGGCTACTCTATTTTTTTTTACTTTTCCAAATCCTCCTGGAGACCCAAACTTGACAGCGAGGAACACAACTTTTTTTTTAGAAATTGCTTAATGAATTCCTTTGGGTACCTTAAATATTTTATAAAGCTAGTACAATATTGATACTACAAAAAATAAAATAAAAAAGATTATTTAATATTTGCAGTTGATACTTAAACAATTAAAATAAGGATAGCTCATTAAAAAAGTATTAAAACGACAACAATGGGACTTTAAAATTGATGCCTTATACCAATTAAAGTAATGTCTTTCTCGCCTCCCGTTGTATCTGCGCGCTCGTGATTTAGCACGTGATCTCGTGCCAGCGTCTGCGCAATGTTGATCAATTCCTCTTCCCAGAAGCGCAGCGTTAATTCTCCATTATGTGTACAAGCTACCTAATTAACGCCCGTGATAAAATATTAATCAACCCCATATTGGCTGCTCTTCAGCTTAGTCCAATCTGTGATGCTTGTGGCATCGAAACGGTTCAAATGCCCATAATCTAGATACGACACTATAACAAAGGCATTCATGACGTCGTTATAAAACATATTTAGTTTAAACAAGGCCATGATTGGATAATATTACGAAAAATTCAACTTTTGTAAAATAGGAAACGTGACGGATTTTTTAATAGATACAAAAAGCTAATCTATATCGTGTTAGAGATAAGAAAACAATAAAATCACAAGCATTGTGTTGTGTTATAGAATGAGAATACCGGTGAAGCGGATTGTTGACTTGACATAAAAAAGTTTGATAAAAAAATTAAAGCCATAACTGGCATAACTTTGATATCTCCAAGCCTTTCGAGTATTTTTGAAATTCAACAATTTCAAACAAAGTTTTATACATTTTCAAGAGTGCGGACGAATTGTGGAACTATCGATTCAAATAAACTATTGAATTTAAATACCAAGCGTCTGTTTACACTTATAAATGGAGTATTTGTATAATGTCTTCATCGAAAAATTGGATAAAACAAATTGTATAATCGGATTAAAACAGATCATTATTTTCAGATCTGCTTTCTGAATTGAATTAAACTACCGGCTGTTATGTGCTCGCCAAAGTAGAAATTATTAATATAATAGGATAAGCGATTTGGGTTGATCGGTTAATATTGTATTTAGGCCATTTCGGGACTTACATTGTGTGCTGCTCTAAGTTTTAACAACATTTACATGTCTTAAAGCCATATTTTGATAACTTGAACAAATATTTACGTAAATATATCGGAATTGTTTGTGCTAACAGAGTGGAACGTTTTTTTCGTTGTTGTGTCTTTATATGTTTGGATTGATGCCTACGACCATGTGCTAAGGTAATGTCTTTTATTAGAAGTTTAAACTTTAATTTCAAGAAAGAAAAGATATTCTTATACTCGTAACGGTTATACTTTCTATAATATAAATTGCTCAAATTGTGCGTCAAGAAATATTATTATTATTATTATTATCATTAATATGATGATGATAATAATAATAATAATAATAATAAATAATAATAATAATAATAAAATAATAATAAATAATAATAATAATTAATTTTCATTAAATTTCATTAAATTTATTTATATTTATTAAATTTATATCATTATTTTGATTATATTTATTATCATTATTGAATAATTATTCTCATTCTTTTTCTCGTTATCATTCTTGTCCTCATTTTCTCATTCTCTTTCTATTCTCATTCTCATTCCATTCTCGTCCTCGTCCTCGTCCTCGTCCTCGTCCTCGTCATTCTCATTCTCATTCGCATTTTCATTCTCATTCTTATTCTCATTCTCATTCTCATTCTATTCTCATTCTCATTCCTGTCCTCATTCTCATTCTCTTTCTATTCTCATTCTCATTCTACAACAAAGGCTATTATTAACGAGAAGAGAACACATTTAAACAGTTAATCTACACGACCACTCAGTAATGTATACATTTAGGCGCTTTGGCGTGGTCGCAGGTTTGAGCTCCGCTCTGTCAAAATACTTTATGTTAGAAAGTGAGTCACTTACTTACGGACGGACGGTGGTTCTACTCAGATTAACCGGATATGTCATTTGCTACACGTCATTTGTTAAAAATAACATTACACCTCAACAACAAAAACAATCATTGATGATTATTCTTCTTGCTCAACAGTATATTGAATGCTTTTATTCTCTAGAATATATCAATGACAAGTATAGAACTGTAACGTTTAAAGGGAGTTTATCAGGATTTTTCAACAATTTAAATTGGCTAAAAACATCCTCCCCTATATATCATGCCTATATATACTTACTGGTCGCGTATTGCCAAAAGGATATCTACACATACCAAAATAATTGAAAAGGGATTTCCTAACTTTTGCTACGCGCCTAGGTTAGACTAAAAAATACTTCCTGCTTAAAATTGCTTCATATTTTGTGACATATCAAATGAGTTACGTGATTTCAGTTTTATTTATATAGGTTTACACGTCGGTAGTAAAATTGTTTCATCTTAGAAAAGATCCGAATAACGATGCGATGTTCATCAAACAATGTTTAAGTGATGTCTATTTTTAGACGGGGATTTTGTTCCAATTCAAATATCGATTTTGCCACATTTTGGTTGATTTGACATTCCAAACCATTCGGATTTTATTTATTAATGATAATGATATACTTTTATCCATTTTAATAATGATTTTATTTTTAAGACATTTATAGACCCCCCCCCCCCCCCCCCACACACACACACACACACACACCGCCACCACCACCACCCCCACCCCCCTGATATATTCCCTTTAAGGTCACACTAATCCCAGTATACCACGTAAATGCTTCTTATACTGCTATAAATTCCCACTGTAAAACACGTTTTTTTTATCTTTAATTTTGAAATTTTATTTTAATAGATTTCAATAATCAATTAATTGAATTTTCACGCCTTAAATATCACGTGTTTGTACGACTGTGTTTTTTTTTGCATAATCGATTATGTAATATCTATTCAATTTATTTATTTCCCATATAAGAGTATTTTACCAGATTTGGATATTGGGAAATGTTAATATGTATTTAAGTCATAGCAATAAATAGCAATATTGATATTTTCCAACGTATGTGGTTTTCCTCTGACTGTTACGAAGGTAACAGAAATATCATGGAAGTATATACACAGTATTATAAATAGTAAAACGCCATTTTTATCAATCTTTCATCCATGTCTATTCCCATTTGCGTCATATTTATTGAAGTATCATACTGTAGACACACCGTATACTTTCCAACCGATTTGCAATATATTAATATCGGATGAACCAGAACTGGAACTATCCTATAGTTATATCATATCTAACATTATATCTGTCCTATACACATATCCTATATACTCCAGAACTATCAAACTTAATTAAAGAACTATCCTTTCGAATTATCCTATATACTTCTTATAGAACAGTTCTATACATCTTTGAGAACTATCCTATTTGCCTATCATATAGCACCATCCTCCTATTTGCCTATCATATAACACCATCCTCCTGTTTGCCTATCGTATAACACCATCCGCCTATTTGCCTATCATACAATCCGCCTATTTGCCTATCATATAGCACCATCCTCCTGTTTGCCTATCATATAGCACCATCCTCCTGTTTACCTATCGTATAGCACCATCCTCCTGTTTGCCGATCGTATAGCACCATCCTCCTGTTTGCCTATCGTATAACACCATCCGCCTATTTGCCTATCATATAACACCATCCTCCTGTTTGCCTATCATATAGCACCATCCTCCTGTTTGCCTATCGTATAGCACCATCCTCCTGTTTGCCGATCGTATAGCACCATCCTCCTGTTTGCCTATCGTATAACACCATCCGCCTATTTGCCTATCATATAGCACCATCCTCCTATTTGCCTATCATATAGCACCATCCTCCTGTTTACCTATCGTATAACACCATCCGCCTATTTGCCTATCATATAACACCATCCGCCTATTTGCCTATCATATAGCACCATCCTCCTGTTTGCCTATCGTATAGCACCATCCTCCTGTTTGCCGATCGTATAGCACCATCCTCCTATTTGCCGATCGTATAGCACCATCCTCCTGTTTGCCGATCGTATAACACCATCCTCCTATTTGCCTATCATATAGCACCATCCTCCTGTTTGCCGATCGTATAGCACCATCCTCCTGTTTGCCTATCGTATAACACCATCCGCCTATTTGCCTATCATATAGCACCATCCTCCTATTTGCCTATCATATAGCACCATCCTCCTGTTTACCTATCGTATAACACCATCCTGCCTATTTGCCTATCATATAGCACCATCCTCCTGTTTGCCTATCGTATAGCACCATCCTCCTGTTTGCCGATCGTATAGCACCATCCTCCTGTTTACCTATCGTATAACACCATCCTGCCTATTTGCCTATCATATAGCACCATCTTCCTGTTTGTCTATCGTATAACACCATCCGCCTGTTTGCCTATCGTATAGCACCATCCTCCTATTTGCCTATCATATAGCACCATCTTCCTGTTTGCCTATCGTATAACACCATCCGCCTGTTTGCCGATCGTATAGCACCATCTTCCTGTTTGCCTATCGTATAACACCATCCGCCTATTTGCCTATCATATAGCACCATCCTGCTATTTGCCTATCGTATAACACCATCCGCCTATTTGCCTATCATATAGCACCATCCTCCTATTTGCCTATCATATAGCACCATCCTCCTGTTTGCCTATCGTATAACACCATCCGCCTATTTGCCTATCATATAGCACCATCCTCCTGTTTGCCTATCGCATAGCACCATCTTCCTGTTTGCCTATCGTATAACACCATCCTCCTATTTGCCTATCGTATAACACCATCCGCCTGTTTGCCTATCATATAGCACCATCTTCCTGTTTGCCTATCATATAGCACCATCCTCCTGTTTGCCGATCGTATAGCACCATCCGCCTGTTTGCCTATCGTATAACACCATCCTCCCGTTTGCTTATCATATAGCACCATCCTCCTGTTTGCTTATCATATAGCACCATCTGCCTGTTTGCCTATCATATAGCATCATCCTATTGTTTGCCTATCGTATAGCACCATTTCGTCTAGCTCCATCCTCCTGTTTGCCTATCATATAGCACCATCCTCCTGTTTGCCTATCATATAGCACCATCCTCCTGTTTGCCTATCATATAGCACCATCTTCCTGTTTGCCTATCGTATAACACCATCCGCCTATTTGCCGATCGTATAGCACCATCCTCCTGTTTGCCTTTCGTATAACACCATCCGCCTATTTGCCTATCATATAGCACCATCCTGCTATTTGCCTATCGTATAACACCATCCGCCTATTTGCCTATCATATAGCACCATCCTCCTATTTGCCTATCATATAGCACCATCCTCCTGTTTGCCTATCGTATAACACCATCCGCCTATTTGCCTATCATATAGCACCATCCTCCTGTTTGCCTATCATATAGCACCATCTTCCTGTTTGCCTATCGTATAACACCATCCTCCTATTTGCCTATCGTATAACACCATCCGCCTATTTGCCTATCGTATAGCACCATCCTGCTATTTGCCTATCGTATAACACCATCCGCTTATTTGCCTATCATATAGCACCATCCTCCTATTTGCCTATCATATAGCACCATCCTCCTGTTTGCCTATCGTATAACACCATCCGCCTATTTGCCTATCATATAGCACCATCTTCCTGTTTGCCTATCATATAGCACCATCCTCCTGTTTGCCGATCGTATAGCACCATCCGCCTGTTTGCCTATCGTATAACACCATCCTCCCGTTTGCCTATCATATAGCACCATCCTCCTGTTTGCTTATCATATAGCACCATCCGCCTGTTTGCCTATCATATAGCATCATCCTATTGTTTGCCTATCGTATAGCACCATTTCGTCTAGCTCCATCCTCCTGTTTGCCTATCATATAACACCATCCGCCTATTTGCCTATCATATAGCACCATCCTCCTGTTTGCCTATCGTATAGCACCATCTTCCTGTTTGCCTATCGTATAACACCATCCTCCTATTTGCCTATCGTATAACACCATCCGCCTGTTTGCCTATCATATAGCACCATCTTCCTGTTTGCCTATCATATAGCACCATCCTCCTGTTTGCCGATCGTATAGCACCATCCGCCTGTTTGCCTATCGTATAACACCATCCTCCCGTTTGCCTATCATATAGCACCATCCTCCTGTTTGCTTATCATATAGCACCATCTGCCTGTTTGCCTATCATATAGCATCATCCTATTGTTTGCCTATCGTATAGCACCATTTCGTCTAGCTCCATCCTCCTGTTTGCCTATCATATAGCACCATCCTCCTGTTTGCCTATCATATAGCACCATCCTCCTGTTTGCCTATCATATAGCACCATCTTCCTGTTTGCCTATCGTATAACACCATCCGCCTATTTGCCGATCGTATAGCACCATCTTCCTGTTTGCCTATCGTATAACACCATCCGCCTATTTGCCTATCATATAGCACCATCCTGCTATTTGCCTATCGTATAACACCATCCGCCTATTTGCCTATCATATAGCACCATCCTCCTATTTGCCTATCATATAGCACCATCCTCCTGTTTGCCTATCGTATAACACCATCCGCCTATTTGCCTATCATATAGCACCATCCTCCTGTTTGCCTATCATATAGCACCATCTTCCTGTTTGCCTATCGTATAACACCATCCTCCTATTTGCCTATCGTATAACACCATCCGCCTATTTGCCTATCGTATAGCACCATCCTGCTATTTGCCTATCGTATAACACCATCCGCCTATTTGCCTATCATAAAGCACCATCCTCCTATTTGCCTATCATATAGCACCATCCTCCTGTTTGCCTATCGTATAACACCATCCGCCTATTTGCCTATCATATAGCACCATCTTCCTGTTTGCCTATCATATAGCACCATCCTCCTGTTTGCCGATCGTATAGCACCATCCGCCTGTTTGCCTTTCGTATAACACCATCCTCCCGTTTGCCTATCATATAGCACCATCCTCCTGTTTGCTTATCATATAGCACCATCCGCCTGTTTGCCTATCATATAGCATCATCCTATTGTTTGCCTATCGTATAGCACCATTTCGTCTAGCTCCATCCTCCTGTTTGCCTATCATATAGCACCATCCTCCTGTTTGCCTATCATATAGCACCATCCTCCTGTTTGCCTATCATATAGCACCATCCTCCTGTTTGCCTATCATATAGCACCATCCTCCTGTTTGCCTATCATACAGCCCTGTCCTCCAGAACTATCTTCTAGAACTATCTTATAGAACGATTCTGTAGAAAAAGCACATTGAATCATTATATAGAACTATCGTTTGAGACTGGAAATATCCTACAGACCTATCTTCAAGAACTATCCTGTGTGCCTATCGTATAGTACCATCCTAAAATATTACTCCTCCAAAACAATCTTGTATAATTATCATATAAAACTATTCTTTAAAAAAAGCATAGGAGAGAAACTATATAAGAAATATTTTCTTTCGTTTCAATCCTTTTACTAAATATGTTGTGGAATATGCTGTACATAATTTATGAATAAATATGTTTAAACCAATCAACATGTAAAGCTATCCTTTGAGACTGAATCTTTCAAAAGACTCTTATATAACTATCATATAAAACTATATGGTATATATATATATCTTATAGAACCGTCTTCTATAACTATATTATAACTATTTGACATACATATTTTATAGAACCGTCTTCTATAACTATCATATATAACTATTTGGTATATATATCTTATAGAGCCGTCTTCTATAACTATCATATATAACTATTTGGTATATATATCTTATAGAACCGTCTTCTATAACTATCATATATAACTATTTGGTATATATATATCTTATAGAGCCGTCTTCTATAACTATCATATATAACTATTTGGTATATATATCTTATAAAACCGTCTTCTATAACTATCATATATAACTATTTGGTATATATATCTTATAGAACCGTCTTCTATAACTATCATATATAACTATTTGGTATACATATTTTATAGAACCGTCTTCTATAACTATCATATATAACTATATGGTATATTATATCTTATAGAGCCGTTTTCTATAACTATCATATATAACTATTTGGTATATTATATCTTATAGAGCCGTCTTCTATAACTATCATATATAACTATTTGGTATATTATATCTTATAGAGCCGTCTTCTTTAACTATCATATATAACTATTTGGTATATATATCTTATAGAACCGTCTTCTATAACTCTCATAAATAACTATTTGGTATATATATCTTATAGAGCCGTCTTCTATAACTATCATATATAACTATTTGGTATATATATCTTATAGAACCGTCTTCTATAACTATCATATATAACTATTTGGTATATTATATCTTATAGAGCCGTCTTCTATAACTATCATATATAACTATTTGGTATATTATATCTTATAAAGCCGTCTTCTATAACTATCATATATAACTATTTGGTATATTATATCTTATAAAGCCGTCTTCTATAACTATCATATATAACTATTTGGTATACATATTTTATAGAACCGTCTTCTATAACTATCATATATAACTATTTGGTATATATATCTTATAGAGCCGTCTTCAATAACTATTATTTATAACTATTTATATATATGCAGGTATATATATCTTATAGAACCGTCTACTATAACTATCATATAGAGCTACCATATACAGTTAGAATTATATATAGACATAGCCGATATTCTGCGATGTTAAAGTTTTGATATGTTTTCGAAATAATGCAACGGACAAGAGTGCGACTGTTGGGTTTATTTAGACATATTGCGCCTGGTTTTTTTTGTTAGTTTGTTTGGGTTCTATTGTCTGATCCGTCTGTATGTTTAGACAAATAACTATGCCAGCATAAGTTTTCTAAGTAATTTTTGTCAAGTTATTTGTTAATTTAAAATTTATCCTAAACTATACAGATAAAGGTGAAAACTCTATTTTCAAGATGATGGAAAGAAAACCAAAAACAAAACCTGGACACATTTCAACACTTTTGGAGAAAGAATATCATACTAATGAATAATTGTATTTTATTAAGTGATACGTTAGTGCCTTTGGGGGTAATAAAAAAGAATATCGAACAGAATCTGCCGACAGAGCGCGTAGTGATATAACACAGGACCACTGCCCAACCAATCAAAATCGACAAGCTTCACAACAAGAACAGCCGTAATGGTAAAGACGCCAATGTGGTTAATCAACACGCAATGGTTGTTTAGTCATTTTTTTTAAACAAACACTAAAAGAAACGCCATCGGCTATTGTTGCATGATAAAGGTTTTATTTACTTATGTTCTATAGCCTCTGAAGACTGCAGCTGTTTACAGACGTGCAGGTTTATTCGGTATATGTATTCTCATGGTAGCTAAGGTGCCTGTACGACTTTGGTATATAAAAATTCGACAAGAAGGAGTCACGAAGGAGGCTTGGTGTTTAATTATAATTACATGTTACAAGCTAAGTAGTATGGCGTTACAGAACGGTGTTCAATAAGTGCAGCTATTGTTCTGGTGCTGATAGTTCCGAATATATCCGCATGATAATACAGTCTGACTCGCACCCTAACACGGCCAAATATAGCCACTGGTGAAATCCGAAGAGACACACTCGCAACATATTTTTAACATGACGCCATTCTTCCAAATCCTGGGGAAGCCCATGTTGAAAGTTGTCATCATTAAAAAAACATCTTGTCACGAAATTGAATTATTTTGTCTTTTACTAATTCAACAAATATGCACACATTGGCGTAGACACCCTGCAGTTGCCACATTGAAACGGTCTGTTCAGATGTTACAGTCAAAATAAAGCATTAAAGTATGATTTTCACATAGTGACTTCACGTTGTATAAGACAAACGAAAAGAAAGACGATCTACCTGAAGAACTTAAATAAACTTATTTATAAGTTGTAGTCAGTCTAAAATGTGTTTGTTACCCTCTTATTTGATCGTTTATTGGACAGTTGTATTTTAATTGGGACCGCATTAGTACAAAAAGTGACATAACACGTGGACAAATTAGTGTCCTTTATGCGCTTAAAAATAGTCTTTAACTTACAGGAACGCTTCCTCGATTTTGAATGTCTGGTAACGGCACCTTTCAAATTAAAAAACCCTTCAAGATCAGGATTGCCACTGTTCCGTGTTACTGTGTGGGATAAAACTGGATTGATGTTCGGTGGGATTTGACTAATGCTTTATGGCACTCTGCTCGATGTCGTTCTGCGCCAAGTTTCACATAAAATAACCGAGCTAAGTAAATACTTAAAAACTTAAAATATGCATAAAAGTATACTGATTTAAGTAAAATAAACTTAAATGCATATATAAACAGGACCGCTTTAAGAATTCAAATACTTCGCGAAACTCGACTGAATGCTGTGCCAAACGTTAAGGTTCGGCATTGCTTCGGCTAAGTATTGGAATATAATCCAATGACAGATGGCGCTCTGACTGCTATTTGAAACGAGGTTAGACGGTTCATTTGTTACAGTTTGAGAACATCTTATTATTATTTGGCACTCTTGTTCCTTTGTCGGAGGATCGCGTCAGTCGGCGCTCTGGTCTATTTTCGGAAGATTCGGTAAGTAAATACTGTGGTATTTATTGAAAGAAAGTTACAGATGAAGCTCTGATAATATTTTTAAACGATCCTGTTAGATGGCGCTCTACTAATTTATTTTCGTATTTTGTTGAGGTTTGCTGTTATACTCAGATTCCTTTGGCTGGTGATTCTGTTACTAGACGTTCTACTTACTCTGGGAGATATTCCCGCTAGGCGGCGCTCTGGTTACATGGTAAGAAGACCAAGTTAGGTGACGCTCTACTTACTCTGGGAAACTTCCCGCTAGGCAGCGCTTTGGTTACGTGGCTAGAAGACCCAGTTAGGCGGCACTCTACTTATTCTGGGAGAACTTCCCGCTAGGCGGCGCCCTGTTTACTTGGTAAGAAGACCCATTCAGGCGGCACTCTCCTTACTCTGGGAGAAATTCTCGCTAGGCAGCGCCCTGGTTACGTGGTAAGAAGACCCAGTAAGGCGGCACTCTATTTACTCTGGGAGAACTTCCCGCTAGGCGGCGCCCCGGTTACTTGGTTAGAAGACCCAGTAAGGTGACGCTCTACTTATTCTGAGAGAACTTCCAGCTAGGCGGCGCTTTTGTTACATGGTTAGAAGACCCAGTTAGGTGACGCTCTACTTACTCTTGGAGAACTTCCCGCTAGGCGGCGCTCTTGTTACATGGTAAGAAGACTCAGTTAGGCGGCACTCTACTTACTCTGGGAGAACGTCCCGCTAGGCGGCACCCTGGTACTTGGTTAGAAGACCCAGTTAGGTGATGCTCTACTTACTCTGGGAGAACTTCCCGGAAGGTGGCGCTATTGTTACGTTGTAAGAAGACTCAGTTAAGCGGCACTCTACTTACTCTGGGAGAACTTCCTGCTAGGCGGCGCCCCGGTTACTTGGTAAGAAGACCCAGTAAGGTGACGCTCTACTTATTCTGGGAGAACTTCCAGCCTGGCGGCACCCTGTTTTCTTGGTTAGAAGACCCAGTTAGGTGACGCTCTACTTATTCTGGGACAAAATTCCCGGCTAGGCGGCGCTTTTGTTACATGGTAAGAAGACCCAGTTAGGTGACGCTCTACTTACTCTGGGAGAACTTTCCGCTAGGTGGCGCCCTGGATACTTGGTTAGAAGACCCAGTTAGGTGACGCTCTATTCACTCTAGGAGAAGTTCCTGCTAGGCGGCGTTTTTGTTACATAGTTAGAAAGGATTCAGTTTGGCGGCGCTCTTACTGGTCCACCGATTGCTTTGTGAGAATATCCTGTTAGGTGGCGCTCTTGTTACACTGTGAGAAGATCCGGTTAAGCTTTGGTAACTAATTGTTGGCGCTCTGCTTGCTCTATGAGACTGTTAGTTGAAGCTCTGAATACTGTCTGAGTAGATCTTACGTGATTTTGACTCTAGTTATTGTATGGAAAGATCATGTTTGTTAACGCTCTGCTTACTCTTTGATTACATCCTTTTAGGTGACACATTGATGGCTGTTGTTGTTTTTGTGGTGTATGTTTGATGTTTTTTTTTTGATGTTTTTTTTTTGTTGTTGTTTTTTGGGGTGGAAGGGAGGGGCATGGAAAGCGAATCTCTTGTTACGTCATAAGCAAACATCCACTTAAGCGGGGCGGTAGTGTAATGGATAGAGTGTTGGCTGCTAACGCCAGAGGTTGCGGGTTTGATCCCCCGCTCG
The DNA here is from genome assembly GCA_029582155.1 of Panopea generosa. Classification (NCBI taxonomy): domain Eukaryota; kingdom Metazoa; phylum Mollusca; class Bivalvia; order Adapedonta; family Hiatellidae; genus Panopea; species Panopea generosa. The sequence continues at coordinate 78,538,527 of CM055898.1, read as the reverse complement.
ACCCGATGCCTCTCATAAAACAACACTCAGTACTGGTTCTACCCAGAAAGCGGACTCGAGAGCGGTTCATTTAGGCTCTGAGCTTTCATCGCAATCGAGCTTTAATAAATAAATATAAACTAAACACCCACTTAGTTGTGTTTGATCAGATCACTTAAAATAAAGCCCCTCGGCATCAAGGGAGTATGCGCTATACTGACTTATATTTCGTTCATTTGGACACACTTTTTTAACCTTTAAGTGTGATGACAGCGAAACGTGACGATAAATATTCTGACATTGAAATGTTACATGCATTCCCGGTTGAAGTGTTACGAAGTGGTGAAATGTTATTTGTATGAATGTGTTACATTGTATCAGTGAAGTGTTACCGTAACGATGTCATCAGTGAAGTGTTACCTTAAGGATGTTATCAGTGAAGTGCAACAATGAAGTGTTAGAGAAAAGTTTATTTAAATAAATGCAAAATGTTTCAATGAGAATTTGAAAATGGTCACCATGAGTGCATTATTTCAGTAAAGTGATACGGGAAGTATGTTTCGTTAAGAGAAGTGTTTCAGTAAAGTGAAACAGAAAGTATGTTACATAAAGAGAAGTGTTTCAGTAAAGTGAAACGGGAAGTATGTTACATAAAGAGAAGTGTTTCAGTAAAGTGATACGGGAAGTATGTTACATAAAGAGAAGTGTTTCAGTAAAGTGAAACGGGAAGTATGTTACATAAAGAGAAGTGTTTCAGTAAAATGAAACAGGGAGTATGTTACATAAAGAGAAGTGTTTGAGTATAGTGTTACGGGAAGTATGTTACATAAAGAGAAGTGTTTCAATAAAGTGAAACTGGAAGTCCGTTACATAAAGAGAAGTGTTTTAGAAAAGTGATACGGAAAGTATGTTACATAAAGAGAAGTGTTTCAGTAAAGTGAAACGGGAAGTATGTTTTGTAAAGAGAAGTGTTTCAGTAAAGTGAAACAGTGAGTATGTTACATAGAGAGAAGTGTTTCAGTAAAGTGTTATGGGAAGTAAGTAACATAAGAGAAATGTTTTAGTAAAGTGAAACAAGAAGTATGTTACATAAAGAGAAGTGTTTTAGAAAAGTAAAACGGGAAGTATGTTACATAAGGAGAGGTGTTTCAGTAAAGTGTTACGAGGAGTGTGTTACATAAAGAAAAGTGTTTCAGTAAAGTGTTACGGGAAGTATGTTAAATAAAGAGAGGTGTTTCAGTTAAGTGTTACAGGGAAGTATGTTACACAAAGAGAGGTGTTTCAGTTAAGTGTTACAGGGAAGTATGTTACATAAAGAGAAGTGTTTCAGTAAAATGTTATGGGGAGTGTGTTACATAAAGACAAGTGTTTCAGCAAAGCGTATCCGAGAGTATGTTACAAAAATAGGTGTTTCAGAAAAGTGTTGCGGGAAGTATGTTACATAAAGAGAAATGTTTCAGTAAAGTGTGAGGGGAAGTATGTTACATAAAGTGTGTCAGTGACGTTTTAGAGCAAAAATGAAGTCGCTGAGCGAAATATAAATTGAAAAATAACAACAACAGCGAAAAGGCTGTATAAAGTAAACTGTCTCAGTAAAATGTTAGAGCAATGATGTTATAAAAATAAATGTTAGGTTACACTGCTAGAAAGCGGATGATATACTACAAGTGAAATGTTTCAGAGAAGTATCAGATTAGGTGTGATGTAGCAATGGTTATATCAAATAAAGGGATCTGAAATATTAGAGTAGGTGTGAAGTAATGAAAGTGTAATATTTCAGTAAAATATTTCTGTTCTGATATATTTCAAGTTTTATAACAAAATTGTAATAAACTGATATCTTTTGTGTTATAAGTACGAGTGAAATATGACTTATACGGTAACATAAACACTTCAAGTTGGAAATTGGCTTGCTTTGGACATTGGAATTAATGCACTATATAAACCGTATTCACAACACAGGAAAATAGGATCGGGAACGCCTAAATGCAGATCACATAAAGCGGTATTTAACAATAGAATTGACAATGACATCAGTCCTGTGTGTTTATGGTTAATGCTGGCGTATTAACCAATCAATATAATCATAGTAATTAATGATCGTGATTTGATAGCAATAGCACGTAACTGTATCCAAATAGTTCAGTATCGTTCAATCATGAGTATATGGCAACCTAAGTATAGAGACGATATCGGTATGCCAATATAAACTAGACGCCCTTTATGAGAAGTAGCACTGGGTTATTATATAAGCTAAATACTCTCTCTCTCTCTCTCTCTCTCTCTCTCTCTCTCTCTCTCTCTCTCTCTCTCCGTCCCTCCCGCCCTACCTACCTTCCTTCCTCCCTCTCTCTCTCTCTCTCTCTCTCTCTTTCTCTCTCTTTCCCCCCCTCTCTCTCTCTCTCTCTCTCTTTTCTCTCTCTCTCAAACACCCACACAATTCAAACTAAATGATGACGTTGTAAGTGTGTAAATATATCATGACGATGTACCACGTACAAGTTAGAAAAAAGAATTTTTTTTTCTTAAACATTAACTTATACAGCAGCAAAGTGGGTATACTTAACAGAGAAATGGACATCGGTTAATCGATGGACGGTTAATTGATAGACGGTTAATTTTTAGACGGGTAATTGATAGATAGTTAATTGGTAGACGGTTAATTGATATATACGGTTTATTTGTAGACGGTTAATTGATAGACGGTTAATTGATATACGGTTTATTGTTAGACGGTTAATTGATAGACGGTTAATTGGTAGACGGTTAATTGCTAGATGTTAATTGATAGACAGTTAATTGGTAGACGGTTAATTGATAGACAGTTGGTTGATATACGGTTAATTGATAGACGGTTAATTGATAGATGGTTAAATGATAGACTGTTAATTGGTAGATGGTTAATTGATAAATGGTTAATTTATTTAGTTTATTGGTAGACGGTTAATTGATAGAGGGTTAATTGAAATACGGTAATTGGTAGACGGTTGATTGGTAGACGGTTAATTGGTAGACGGTCAATTGATAGACGGTTAATTGATAGATCAGTAGAAATCGGTCATTTCACAGAGCATAAATGAGAACATTTAGTGATTGGTGAATCAGTAGAGCACGGGCCGGACCGATTTAATGGCGGGACCAGGGTCATCAGTAAATTGATAATGAGAAATTATCGATGCATTTATTATCATGTTATGATAGCAGTGCAAGGTTAAAATATGCCAGGAAACCCCATAATTAGGTCAATATTCTTATAAATACCGGCCATTTTTTGGGACTCGAATTTATTGTGTGGGGTGTTTGGCTCCAAGGCGATATGTAAACCGCCTGGGGAAATTGTTCGGAGAAACAGAACAATATAGATAGTCAGTGACGTGACAGTATAAGAGTAAATGATGTGGCAGTGTAACGGTGAGTGACATGACAGTACAAAGGTTAATGACTTGACAGTATAAAGGTCAACAACATGACGTGGATATAAAGGTTAATCCTTTACAGTATAGAGGTAAACGACTTACCAGTATAAAGGTAAACAACATGACGTGAGTATAAATATTAATACCTTTACAGTATAGAGGTAAACGACTTGCCAGTATAAAGGTAAACAACATGACTTGAGTATAAATATTAATACCTTGACCGTATAGAGGTAAATGACTTGCCAGTATTGAGGTAAACAACATGACTTGAATATAAATATTAATACCTTGACCGTATAGAGGTAAACGACTTGCCAGTATAAAGGTAAACAACATGACTTGAGTTTAAATATTAATACCTTGACCGTATAGAGGTAAACGACTTGCCAGTATAAAGGTAAACAACATGACGTGAGTGTAAATATTAATACCTTGACCGTATAGAGGTAAACGACTTGCCAGCATAAAGGTAAACAACATGACGTGAGTTTAAATATTAATACCTTGACCGTATAGAGGTAAACGACTTGCCAGCATAAAGGTAAACAACATGACGTGAGTGTAAATATTAATACCTTGACCGTATAGAGGTAAACGACTTGCCAGTATAAAGGTAAACAACATGACGTGAGTGTAAATATTAAAACCTTTACCGTATAGAGGTAAACGACTTGCCAGCATAAAGGTAAACAACATGACGTGAGTGTAAATATTAATACCTTGACCGTATAGAGGTAAACGACTTGCCCGCATAAAGGTAAACAACATGACGTGAGTGTAAATATTAATACCTTGACTGTATAGAGGTAAACGACTTGCCAGTATAAAGGTAAACAACATGACGTGAGTATAAATAGTAACACCTTGGCAGAATAGAGGTAAACGACTTGCCAGTATAAAGGCTAATAACTTGGCAGTATAGAGGTATATGACTTGCCAGTATAAATGTTAATAACTTGGAAGTATAGAGGTAAACGACTTGACAGTATAAAGGTTAATAACTTGGCAGTATAAAGGTAATATGTGACTTGACAGTATAAAGATCAATGACGTGACAGCGTAAATAAAAGTGACATACAGGTTACGATCAGTTAATTGTTGGAATAAAGCGTTGACCCTCAAGGCATGACGCGGGATAGTCGCATAATGGCGATGAAAAATAGTCCTTGTTTGTTTTAATTTCTTTGGACCTATCTCAGCAGTAAAGGGTTAATGCTCTTAAGACAGGGTGTCGCCGAGCCACTAGATGTGATCAGTGGAGACAGAATCTTGTAATCAGTGCCTTCCTAGAGAATAAAAATTAACATGGACGAGGCTAACAAAGTACCGCCGACTAAGGAAGCGCCGACCATTACCTAGTTTGTCTGATCAGGTGACAAGTATGTCGCAATATTACTAGAGCATAATTCCGCAGACGAATTAAATTATACCCCAACCGGAAATAGTATACCGACCTCTACTAACCAGTCCCAGAAATAGTGACGAGTCTCAGCTTTTAGTATAAATATCACGACTTAATCACGCATTTGGGACAGCATGACACGCACGTGAAGCATTCGCTCTGCCACCGAGCTACCGGTCCTCGTTATCTGAGACATGTTTGTTACTCAGTCAATGGTGCTGGAAATAACTATTTATGAGGTATATAGGTGCGGAACCAGGATGGACGCTTCTGGTCGATGAACTTTAATCCAGTTGATTAATCCAAACCGCCAAGCACCCGACACGTGCCATGTAAATGTGCTTTCGCTTGTTTTCAAATAATTCCAATAATGAAATGAACTGGTAGTGAATAATAAACTCGTATCTTCACTTGACTTGACGGCCATCTAAACTGCACGTTACTCTGGGATGTCCCAGGAGAGTTTTGTATAATTATATGGACTACGTAAATCCTTAACCCTTTACTTCATATAGACGCCTTTGGACACCTCTAATATAAACGTCTTTTGACACCTCTTATAGAGAAGGCTTTTGAATTATTGGATGAATTATGTTTATATCAGCTGACAGAGTCGAAACCAGTGCAGGAAGTGTTCAGATTGCTCGTTTCGAGCAATGTGAACTATTCCTGCACTGTTTTCAAAGGCCTTCTGTGATTGGTGTGGGAAAACGCGTATCTGTGGAGTAAAGGGTTAAAGTGTGCCTGTCCACGCTTTCCCCATACACGTGCAAAACGTATGTAGTTGTCCATATATGTTTATAATGTTAAAAATACATATACAACATCATTTTTGTTACATTTGATTAAGTGTATAAAATATAAGATAGGACAAAACACATTGGAAGTGTATATGCTTGTCCAAATCGTTTATAAAACTAAAATATTTGTTGTCTCTGACTTTTGGTGTGTAAAATATAAAATTAGGAGAACAAATAATTGACGATACGACGCGTTTGACATTCTCGATTGCTTGAAATATAATTTAACAATAAATATACTTTCGAAAACTAATCATGCGTATAACATCCGAGGGCATGGTCTTGGGGTAGGACATCGGATCAAGATTTAAACCTGAGGGAATTGGGTTTGATTCCCTGACTCTATCATGTTCTTGAGCAAGCCGTTGTCAGTAACCTACTGGTTCTACCTAGGGACAGCGAACGAGATTCCGCTGTATTGTGAGATCTTGCTTCACAGTCGATGTAAAATAAATAGGTCTAGAACAAAGTTTTTCACACCCATTTATAATTATAAGTTGGCAATAAAATGAATAAAACCCGTTAGAGGACAAAAACAAATTTCCTTGTCATTTGCAGTATGTTCGAACCATTTTTAGCAGTTTCTCCCAAAAACTGTCGGAAATGACGTATGAAATTGCGAGTATTTATTGCGCATAGTGGGTTTAATATAGAAAAAAGAATTTATCACAAACAATACTAATATACGTAAATAGTATGTCGCAAAACAACGTCAGTAAAACATATTTACGCTGTCGGTTGTTACCATGAACTTTAATTTTCAGCAAATTTGTTCGTCGATAATGCATACATATGATGAGAAGATATTTATCGAAATCCTACCAGTTTCTGTCCTGAATGTTTTAGTTGCTATATCATGTTAGGCTATGGCGGTAGTGCATTCATCAAATATGTATGTATTTGATGTTTAGTGTTTCTATATGAGGGACATTACAAATGTTTTAATCCCTGGCGACTTTTTTGTGTCAGTTGGGGTTAAAATACAGACGCTAAATGTAAATTACCCAGAAAATATAATCAATAATATACTACTGTTGTTTCGTGCAAATTGGCAATATTAAATTGTTTGCACCAATGAAATTAGAGATGCCATATATATAATCTGCCATGTGTCGAAAATAGTGTTAAACCTAATAAAATAAAATAAAACTCCATCTTTTTATCAAGTTAATATGATTAAAAACATCAAACTCAATATGCCTTCAACTTGTTAAATATAAAAAGGCAGTCTAGAACGGAAACAACAACATATTTTTGGTATCTTTACCTTCCTGTGAAATTTTAAAAAAATGCGATCCAACTTTATTTTTAGACATTTTCCGTTTAGAACCATCGTAATTCACTATTTGTGCAAATATTTCTATTGATATCTAGTAAACAAACCCATTTTATAAAATGGTTACACAGTTAGCTGCGAGTCAGCCCGACATACAGACAAAAAAGCATTAATTACTTATGAGGCCTTTTTTTGGCTTCCCAGAAACAGAAAATTCAAACTGTTATGTGTTAATTGAAATGGGCACTTGAAAGCCTCCATTTGAAAAAAAAATATCTTGTCTGTGGAAGAGTTTGATTTTTATTGTTTTTGCATTGTAATTTTTCAAGTCTCACTTACTTTATTTTAGGTAGAACAATGCGACTTTTCACAGGCAAGGGTCATCGTTGTCGATAAAACGTCTTGCATGCAGAAGCGGGTAATCTTGGCCGAAATAACATGGATAGTGTAGCAATACCGCACACACTTACATTGCTGGCGGCCATCGCCATCTGCTGTCTACATGTAGGCGTATATGGTAAGGCTTTTTCTTTAACTAATATATTTAACATTGATTGTGAAACAAATTATTACAACTAGACAAATCACGCTCGAAGTCTTCCTGGGTAAAAACAACAACAGTACTAAGCATATACGGATAAAGAGTCTTACTCAAGAGCACCACCGTCCGAACCTGGGTTCGATACTCTTCCACTGGACCAAGCAACCTGGTTAAATTGGCAATATAAACGTCTTCAATGTTTAGTTTAGTCATCTTTTGCGCTTGATTTTGTAAAACACAAACACCTTGATACGTTGTGCAGGAATAATTAAAAGAAAAAAAGAAGTAATATTTGATTGGCAGAGATAGACGCATCATTGACAAAAGCAAAGAAATATATTGTATCAGTAGAAAGCATTGCCGATGTTTTGTATTTGTCATATTGAAGAAGTAAAAAAGTAATACAGAAATCTATATGACAGTTTACTGAAACGAGAACAAGAACTATATTTGAAGCGCCGAGGTATTCTGGTTGTTTGTTTCAAGCAACCATGAACATTATCAGTACCCCTCTATCTACCCGTACAACACTTATTTTCAACGTAGACATTGTCAAAACGTTAGTCTTCTAGGAAAGCAAACGTATAATATGATCAAAATTGTAAATGGTTTAGCAATTTAAACTTCTTCGAGTCGCTATTATAAAACAAACAAAAACAACAGCAACAATTAAAACAATAAATAATGATTATAAGCCGTATTCAGCCGTGTTTCATAACTGCTAAATGTTTACCATCTGTTTGCAGCTTGATCTTTAATGTGTTTATCTAAAGAAGGCTAAACTATTTTTTATTCCCATCAATAACGTAAACATAAACACGGTACTATAACATGATACGCACTACACCAACACGGGACGGTAGTGAAGTTGATGCAGTGTAAGCCACTTACGCTAGAGCTCGCGGGTTCGATTCCAGACTTGACCCGATGGCCTCATAAAAACAACACCCAGTAATAGTTGTACCAAGGAAACGGACTCGAGAGCGATTCGTATGGGCTAGTTGATTATTTACATAATAAGACAATGCTACAAACCGATTTATTTTAAAACGCTATTAAAATGAAAATAAAACCGTCACTAAATCTTTGTCAAGAAAAAAAGTAACATTGCGCAATTTAAAAAGTTTGTTCCTCTCTCTCAGCGTTCCAGAACATTTCAACATTCTGTTTGTCGAGCAGTATTTTCTAGAAGCGTTATGAGGTTTTCGTACACGTGTACGGAAACCTCATAACGCTTCTAGAAAATACTACTCGACAAACAGAATGGTTCCCGCTGCGAAAACATGCACATCGCAGTATATTTGCGACGATGACCATTTCTATCGTAAAAATGAGGTGCACTAATTAGTAATGACAAGTTTTTGTCCCCGGTTTTCCATAGAGAACAGAGAAACATGTTTCTCGGAATATTAATCAGCCACAGTCCCATGCTGGGCGCCAGCATACATGTAACAGCGAGTCAGGGACTCGATTCAGGATATACTAGTATACTTGTATTTCATGTTAATTTACCGCACACACAGATCGATTTCTCAATAAGAAATTCGAGGATGGTCAACAGTCATTTTGTTGTGAAGGACTTTGCATGAATTCAGAACGGGTGACAACGTTGAAAACTTGCGTGAATCAGACGGTTTTAAATACACGTGGTCAGTTAACGTACTTAATATGTGATATCACAAACTGGCGTTTCACGACACGCATCGTCAATAACATGCTAATCGTCAGACATAGAAGACAATTTTGATTTGTTATGTGTGTGCCAGAATAACGACCCTGATTGGACACCCACCCCAGCCATACCACCACCCACAACCCGCCGCGTTTACAGCAATGGTCTCCATTGCGTTTTCGTGCCCAATCCATAACTTTACATGCATTGGCGGGTTTTAAATAATATAACTAGGTACACGGAATTATATATCCTTCTTTACAAGTCTTTACTAGGTACAACCATACCGTGACGACGTACAGAACTTAAAAACAGCCATGTACCTTAAAGGTCAAGATCAGCCCTGAAAATGTATTTTTTTAATATAAAGAACATAATGTGTTCGTGTCTGACATACAAAAGTCACATACATGGAAGGATTTTAACTACATGTAAATATAAATGTTCACCAAATAAGTGCAATGATATACTGCAGAGTAACCATAACAACTAAAGCACGTGTAATGTTAATTCTTCATCAACAGCATTTTAATGGCTGGTATTTGTTCTTCAACATAAAAACAGCATATTAACGTATAACACCATCGGAAGTGATTTGTAGTTGCACTTTCACGTGTTTGAGCAATCGCTGTGTAAATACGTTTCATTAATTATGTATTTTCTACTGGATGCGGAATTTTGGTTATACAATGCAAACCATAGAACATTTGCACAACAAAACAATCGTATTAGTTATATTGACGCGTAAATGAGTCAATTATGAACAGTTAGCGTCACGTGATTAATTAAATTCCCATCAAGTTTTGTTTTGTTTCCGGTTAACATGTTGCTCACGCCTGATACTTCTCGATAAAATACGTAGCAGTCGGAAATAGTTGTTGTGCTCTCTCTCTTTTGTTACTTTTTTGGTAGGGAAATAAATGACGCGCTTTGTTTAACTGTAAATTTCACAGAAACGAATTATTCACATGTGAGGAATCCGTGCAAATGTACTTGTGACGTTTTCGTCTAAACAATTATTAACATTTATTGAGTTGTTTTCGTACTGTTTTAACATGTGAAAAACACTTTTTTTGCTCTACTAGGGGAAGAGATACCAAATGTAAATGTTCACACGTATTCCTCTCATGTGTGAAGAATTCACACGATTTTCTCACACTTGTGAAGAATTCGTTTGAAACTTACGGTTCAACAATGTATTATTAGACTATGTTGTCCATTATAAGAATATCCACAATAATGTTTACTTTACGGGTAGAGAATCTGAAAACGGACATGTGCTGGAAACTTTTATTTTTTTGCCTAATCGATTCATGAATTAAGATTATGCAATAGTCAAAATAGGTCTGGTGTATCTTTTGGGGTGGGGGAGGGGCATACTTGAGTTGGGTAAATTCGTTTTCGTCATTCGGTTTTCAACTTGAAACTAACTTAATTATTTCCAAAATTGAAGAGTTACCTTATTTTCCAAATACATCGTCTGTAGAACGAACCAAGCTCTTTCAATTGGGTCCGTTAACTAGTAATTGTTATGAGCACAATGATTGGTCAGTTGCTCCAGGGAACGTTTGAATGACGTCATATATTAGTAAGCGTTCAATTGCTATGAATTGTGGGACAGACATAGAATTACCTGCTTTTTCCATTGGTGGTTAATAGACCTGATTCGGGAGATATCAGGTTCTGGGATAGACTAACCGTTGAAATACACGTAGAACTATCTGTTGTTACCGGACTTGGAAGAAAGGATTCTACAATAATAACCAGTTTTTTAAGATCCAATATTAATCATGTAGACGAATAAAATTCCCCCTATTGGAGCATGTCGATACAGTGATGTATGTATAAGTTTTTATTTACCCTCGCACTTTGAACCCATGTCGAGCGATACAGTGAAATCAGAATAATGCTTTTTCATAAAATCACACATCAACAGTATTTTCTAATGTTGGGATCTTTACAGATGCATGTTCACATATATAGTGTCGATATATTCACGAAGATGTGAATAGTTTCTATCTATTCCATTGTAAAATATAATATATAAATCATTAAACTGGTTGATGTAATTTGCATCGTTTATATAAATCAAACCTGTGCAAACCAAGTGTCTTAAGCAGCCACATTTGCTATTTCTGAGTTCTATGCTTTTAGAGCAAATTCACCTGTATTAAGCAACAACCTGTCTTAAAAGGCCACATGTGATTCTTCCCTTAACTGGCTGCTTAAGACAGGTTTGTCTGTAATGGAACAGAGCTCCATAAACAAAAAAAACATATAAATAAACAAATGACCGAAACTTTACCATGGGAGAGTAAAGCTGAAGATAAGAACATATGTACGTGTTGGAACATAAGTTGCTAGAGTAAGTGAATCCTTGAGACAAGCATGAGCCCAACCATTAAAGGTTTTATACCTTACTATATTGCTTTTTGAAATTTAACCCTTTCAGGAAGCATCGTCCTATTAAGCTTAGTGAATAATTCAATAGAAGGAATATCGTAAACTTTTATCGAAGGCTTTCTTTTGGAATCTTATAATTTTATCTTTAAGCGAAACATTACAATTTATCGTCCCAGATAACGCAACAGTAAACTAGATGGGGGAAACGTGTTAGCACTAAAATCAAATTGCGGCACATTGGTGCAGAAAGAAATAGTTTTAATGCGAGATAGAAGATAAAATAATGTTACATTTTTTATAACATGGTCGATTTGGCTGTGCCAAGAGGGTGGATTATCCGTTCTAATCCATATTTGTATATACATTTTAATTTAAATAGATTCAGTTATAGCCAGATGATTTATATATACAAATCATAGCTCGTTCTCTCTATTTCTCTCTCTCTCTCTCTCTCTCTCTTTCTTTATCTCTCTCTCTCTCTCTCTCTCTCTCTCTCTCTCTCTCTCTCTCTCTCTCGCTCTCTCTCTCTCTCTCTCTCTCTCTCTCTCTCTCACTCCTGCTCCCTCCCTCTCCCTCCTTCCCTTCCCTTCACCCCTCTCTCTCTCTCTCTCTCTCTTTCTCTTTCTCTCTCTCTCTCTCTCTCTCTTTCTCTCTCTCTCTCTCTCTCTCTCTCTCTCTCTCTCTCTCTCTCTCTCTCTCTCTTTATCTATCTCTCTCCATCCCTCTCCCTCTTCATCCCGGCTCTCTCTCTCCCCTCTCACTCTCTATCTCTCTCTATATATCTCCCCCCCCTCTCTCTCTCTCTCTCTCTCTTTTCTCTCTCTCTCTCTCTCTCTCTCTCTCTCTCTCTCTCTCTCTCTCTCTCTCTCTCTCTCTCTCTCTCTCTCTCTCTCCATGTATATACATTATGATATTCGTTTGTATGTCGATGACACCGCTTTGTTGATTATTGTTGACGATCCCGCTACTACTGCTAATACATTAGACGCAGACCTTTTTAATCTATCCGAACGGGCTAAGAAGTGGTTGGTATAGGTAACAATCATGAAACGTATAAACATAATGCGTACAGTTGAATACAAACAAGACAGGATGTCACTAGAGGCTATATACAATTTATTTTTCAGACCAAATCTTCAATATGGCGATAATTCATTTCAGACGTGTACCCAGTAGGAAAAAAGGAACTTATAGAATAAAAACGAGGCAATGAAACGTGTTTTTATAGAACAATTTTATAGTTAGAAATTATTTATTTTACTTGTATGGTGAAACAAGTTCTTACGACTTAGGCAAATCACGCTCGAAGACTTCCTGGTTAGAACCAGTACTAAGCATATGCGAAAAAGTGCCTTGCATTTGGACACCACATATAGTTCTTCATTTAACAGTTTTAGCATTCATTTCTGTATATAGCTGCCCATAGCACCCAAAACACAGGTATCCAGGTTAAATTTGATTTAGTTTAACTACGATACAGATCCATCATTAACAGATATCATCATAGAACATATAAAGTAACTACGATACAGATCCATCATTAACAGATATAATCATAGAACATATCACGTAACTTCTAACCAGCATAGATGTTGATCTACTATTCGTTCCTGGAGCGATTTCATTGGCTAATGAAGTAGGTCAACATCTACTAACGTATATATGGAATAATTATTTCATTAAAAGTAAATGCAGTTTGTTATTTTACAAATCCTAGTTACAGCTAGGATATAAAACAATAAATGATATATATGATTCTAGACACAAGACGTTTTATACTTTTGAGCGATTATTACCATTATACAATATCAATAATTCAGAATTTCTCAATTATTTTTCTATTACCAAAAGCATACCAAAAAGATGGAAACAAATTATTAAAACAGAGAATATATTAGAAACAGAAAAAAACACCTTTATTACATCAAGTGAGGGAATGCAATTCTCCAAATAGTAGGTGTTATATAATATGCAAATTCAGTTTATTAATAATGACAATAAAATAAAACCTCATCTAAAAGGAAAAAAATATTGAACAAACTTTGAATGGAAAACCATTCACTGTCTATCTTTCAAAATTACCATAGACACAAAACTAAGACATGTCAATACAAATACATTATGAGAAGTGTACCTACTAACAAGTTTTTATCTAAATGTAAAATAGTTAATTCAAATATATGTGAATTTTGTGAGAGATATCCAGAAACTTTAGAACATTTATTTTGGTAATGTCATTATGTAAAAGCCGTTTTGACTCAGGTCCATAACTTTTGTGTTGCAAACAATCAACTTTTCAACATCTGTTATCAAAATATATCGTTCGGGTTATATAACTCTTCATCATTTCATTTACAGTGCTGTATAATATTACTTGCTAAATACTTCAAATTAAAGAATTAATACATGAGGAAAGTTCCCAGTATTGAAGCATTCATACCATATCTACAAAAAAACAAGCAAATAGAAAAAAGTATTGCAATAAATAAAAACAAACTCGTGTCACACGGAAATTAATGGGGAAACATGTAAACTATAATAACGAAAACTATACTGCATACAGCTTCTCATCTTCTCATCTGTTCTCTTCTACTTCTTATCGTTGCTCCTTCTCTTCTTTCTTTAATCCGTTTTTAATATTTTCTTTTTATATTCGTTCATGACATTGTGGAATGGTCTAATTTGATGAAAGTAGGACAACATCAACCTTGTTTTAGCATTTGGTGTGATTTGTCAAGTAAAGCGTTTTCGTCAATAGAATATTTATCTTGGATTTCCATCGATATTCTACCTTGTCCTCACAGAGTTCATTAGGATATGTCGATCTCTTGACATAAAGTAGTTTTGTTTACAAAACTTGGTATGTCGTCTGAATTTGCATTTCCTTGAATGTCTGCCGCGTTATTGAGAACTTTCCATCAACGTGTAAAATAATTCCATCTTTTGATATTTTAAAAACTCTAATTAATTACAAATTGTAAACAGGTCATGTAGGGAAATTATCTTCTTCTTCTTTTTTATTTTTAATTCCTCCCGGAATAACAGAAGATTCTCAGCTATAATCACATCAATACAAAACATACACGTGCGACAAAACACTAATTTATACACTATACAAATGTACAATGAAAAATGAGTGTATTTAAATACATGTGCACTAAGACATATTCAGTAAAAGTCTGTATTGATAAAGTATTTTGTATATTATATCCTCAGATATAGACAGCCCTTTCGTGAAAAAAAGTATAAGATATAGATGTGCCAGAAAGATACTGATTGTAGTATTAGTTCTTTCTAACAGTATCTACAGCGAAATCGAAAATAAAAAAATAACAGAAAAAATATTATTGTAGCATTAAATTAAAAGAACTCCATGAAACTCCATGAACATGGTGAATACATTTCTGCATAAATAAGTCATAATTACATTAGGTATATTTTGCAAAGCAACATCAAGATAATATTAAATTGTTGTATTTTTTAAAAATCTAGAAAGGTAATTAGAAATATAATTCCCAAAATTGAGTTCTAACTATACTAATACTATATTTACACATGGCAAGGCCGTTATATATATATATATATATATACAATAATTTAGCATCGCCAACGGTTTCCCACATGGACGATGCCCCCAGAAGAGTGTTGGGGAGGGGGGGGGGGTAGTGCAGGATACCGATAGAAATCCATCATCTAGTTCTTAAGAGTGATTTGTGTACTTGAGGGCCTCATAGAAGATTGATTTGTTGTTGTTAGTATTATTAGTATTTATGGTGTTGCACCGTCACATGGCTCTCAGTGTTATCCGTATTTTTAGTTGGACAGCCCCGGGAATCGAACCCATTGTTTGCAAAAAACTGCTGTATAATTGCCAGCAAAATCGAAGCGAGTGACGCAGCTGGTCCTAAAATGACATGCAAGTCCACGAGATACAAGAGTTTCTTAAGGCATGCTTCCTCAGAAAAAGGATTTTCATGATGCATTCCCTGCTTTCTGGGGACATTTCCAGGTGATATAATAATGACGGTGCGGTGCCCCCCCCCCCCCCCCCCCCCCCCCCCCCTATATTCACACCGTTACAATCAATGACCATGATTTAAAGAATATCTAATCCAGCGAACTCGATGTTTGATTAAATAATAGATGTGTCTTAATAGCCTAGTCTGGTTTTTATTGTCACTGTGAGTTGGTGATAAGCCAAGTTTCGACCTGTTCTCGACACGGGTAAAGTGATTTATGCGTCAGTTGCATGATATATACTCATAAATAAAATATGGAAATATGGCGGATAGTCAATTTTATACCTTAACCGTGATTTACGCCCCTTTAATGAAAAATTGACACGATATATGAAAATCAGGAAATTCCTGAATAAAATATTTGTTAATTTATCAAGTATAATTTGGAAGTTCCTTGTGTTTTCTATACAAACACACTACTTTTATGAAATTCTGAAACCTACTTTAGAATATTATACAGTAAAAATACAATGCCTCGAACCCGACGGAGCTTGAAAAAATAGTAGTTCGAGTTAAGGATTGTTCGAAAGAAAGTATTGGTTTAACATTATACCATACCTGTACATGTATATACATCGAAATAGGAATTCGGCAGGGACCAGATAAGTGGTTCGAGGTATATGTCGTGTTCCAGTCATCCGTGCACGAGCCAACAAACTTCTACTGTACGTCGTTTAACGTCGCTTTCGGCAATTTTTGTGATCTCACGATTTGGGGAATTTATAAAGTTCTGATTTTGGAACATGAAGCCTCGGACATTATTATTTTGCGTTCTTCCCTACGCAATATCCGGACAATCGCACTTGAAGTACCTGTCTTATAATTATTCTTTAACTGTTGAACGCTAAGGTACCGTCTCAAGATCACTTACCTCTCACCGCTAAGGTTGTAGGTTCGAGTCTCGCTCGTTCCAAATACTTTATGTGAGAAAGTTTGTCAGTTACTTGCGGAAGGACGGTGGTTCTACTCAGATTCATTCTGAGGTCTTCCATCACCAATAAAACTGGATATGCCATAATTCAACATGAAATGTGTTGAAAATGGCTTTAAACCCCATTAAAACGGAGACTTTATAGACACCCCTTACATACAATATTCCGCTCTGGCTATGTGCACACTCACACGGGTATAAAGTGTATCACAGACTTGCTGATTCGTCTGGCAATATTGAACCTAATAAACATGCAGTATCTGAATCGAATTTCAGAGCGTGCTCTCATCAACTATTTATAGAATCTGCACAACATCGCAAATTGAGATTAATTAACTTGACAATCTGATATGCAATTAAAGTTTTTTTTCCCTTAGATAATGTTCCTTTAAGACGCCGTCACAATTATTTAGGCTAAACTGTCTTAATTCATTGTAATATATGCCTTTAAATTTTAGAGGTTTTTTTATTTTAAGTAATAACTGCATGTTGATTTGAAATGTATACACGGAAATTATAAGTAACTATCTAGTGTTGTTGTTGTCGTTGTTGTTGTTGTTGTTGTTGTTGTTGTTGTTGTGTTGGCCCGATTAAATCAGTCGGCAACGCGCCTGACTATCAATCCAGGGGACGTGAGATCGAACCCCCGACCGATCAAAGTATCTGTGACGTTAGCTATATAGGACATTGAGTCGAGTTATGATTTGTCTCTCACCGCTGTTTCAAGTGGGAAAGTTACCAGATACTTGCATAGATGTGCTCGAATACTGGTTCCCGGGAAAAAGTAGTAAAATGCTCGTCTGTGAACCATCGATGACATAAAAACGACGCTAATTAACCAACCAACCAACCAACCCACCCACCCAACCAACGCACCAACCAATCAACCAACCACCCAACCAACGCACCAACCAACCAACCAACCAACTAAACAACCAGCCAGCCAGCCAGCAAATCAATCAATCAATCAATCAATCAATCAATTAATCAATCAATATATCAATCAATCAATCAATCAATCAAGCAAGCAAGCAAGCAAGCAAGCAAGCAAGCAAGCAAGCAATCAATCAATCAATCAATCAATCAATCAATCAATTCATCAATCAATCAATCAACCAATCAATCAATCAATCAATTAATCAATCAATCAACCAACGTACCGACCAACAAACCAACAAACCAACCACCCAACCAACCAACCAGCCATCCAGCCAGCCAGCCAGCCAGCCAGCCAGCCAATCAATCAATCAATCAATCAATAAAGCAACCAACGTACCGACCAACCGACCAACCAACCAACCAACCAACCAACCAACCAACCAACCAATCAACTATCCAACCAACCAACCAACCAACCAACCAACCAACCAACCAACCAACCAACCATCAATCAATCAATCAATTAATCAATCAACCAATCAGTCAATCAATCAATAAATCAATCAATTGTTGCTGTTGTTGTTGTTATGTTGTTATTGTGTTGTTGTTGTTGTTGTTGTTGTTGTTGTTGTTGTTGTTGTTGTTGTTGTTGTTGTTGTTGTTGTTGTTGTTGTTGTTGTTGTTGTTGTTGTTGTTGTTGTTGTTGTTGTTGTTGTTGTTGTTGTTGTTGTTGTTGTTGTTGTTGTTGTTGTTGTTGTTGTTGTTGTTGTTGTTGTTGTTGTTGTTGTTGTTGTTGTTGTTGTTGTTGTTGTTGTTGTTGTTGTTGTTGTTGTTGTTGTTGTGTCTTGATAAAAACTTGTACGGTTTACACTTGCTTATAGCAATGGATTTGAAGAAAGTATATACTTATATACTTTTATCAATATTAAACTTCGATACAAGAACTCATTTTACATATTGATTCTTTTTAAAGAAATAAAGCACGACAATGGCCACGGTCTCAGTTTACCTACCGCAGCGGTAGTCTAGTGGTAGAGCGTCCGCCTCGCATCCGAAAGGTTGTAGGTTCTATCCCCTACCGGGTCATACCAAGACATGAAAAATGGATCTAGAAGCTTCCTCGCTTAGCACTTAGCATTTAGAGAATAGGTCTAGATCAGGTTGGCCCGGTGTCAGTATAATTTGATTGGATCTGGTATCATACCGTGTGTCTGTGGCATGATACTCCAGTGCGGTAATGCTTAGAATACTGTCTCAAGAAGACACCGTCGCGATTTGGCTGAAAATTTATTGAAAGCGACACCATACTTCCACAAGATCAGTTTACCTGCTTTTCAAAAGAGACAGAATATGGACCAACACAAAATATGAATGCTATTTTTTGTTTTATAAATCTTGAAATAAATATAACATACTAGTACCATGTCTCCAGCAGTACCTGCAATGCTGGCAAACGTCGGTCGCAGTTATAAGGGAAATGGACGATACTAGTTTACAGTTTTAAGAGTATGAGCCCCGGTATTTCAACGATAAACCTCAGAAACAAAACTTGATTAATATGAAGAAAAAACACCTATTTGTTAACGAATATGTATAAAGTGCACACCTGATACTTTTCTATAATTTTTTATTTGAGTTTTAAAGGTTGATATATCTACGTAAATGACATTATTTAGATAGCGACCGCATCAACTCTCATATTTGTCTTTATATCTATGCAAGAGCACAATAACGAATGGCTGAACCATAAACAATTGGCGGGCAATTATTCAGGGACGTCTCTTCTAAATGTCTTGTGCATGTTACCTTTATAATGAATACAGTGGCTCTCACAAGAAGCAGGGACTAAGGAAAACTGGCAAACACACAAGCCAGACAGTTTTTGCTGAGGCTATCGGTTATGGCAGATAGAGACAAGATAATGGGTATCGTGGTGGCCGATATAACTATAACAGTGTGACCTTCCGGTAGGATGTTCGCCACTCCCTTTGTGAAGGGTCGTGTCCGGTAATGTCCTGCTTTCTCGGTGTTCCATTTCCGACATTTAAAAAGGGTTGCCTTCAAATTCTATGACATTTTTTTGCGTCCAAACTAAATAAAATATGAGTTCCATCATTTATTAACAACCTTGTACGTAGAAATGTATTTTTATACAACTAAAATTCCTCCTATCTCTCTCTCCATCTCCCTCTGTCTCTCAAAAATATTTATTCGTTTATTATTTCTTGCATATTGCAGGAGTGTGTACAAAACTAAAATCCCCCTCTCTCTCTCTCTCTCTCTCTCTCTCTCTCTCTCTCTCTCTCTCTCTCTCTCTCTCCTCTCTCTCTCTCTCTCTCTCTCTCTCTCTCTCTCTCTCTCTCTCTCTCTCTCTCTCTCTCTAAGAAATATTTATTAATTTATTCTTTCTTTGATATTGCAGGTGCGTGTACCAAGCCAACTCTAGGCACAAACTCGTACACGCTTAGTGAAGACAAATCATTCTATAATACTAACGAAACATATGAAATCTACTGTATCCCAGGATACATCACTTCAACCACCTCAAATCTCGTCTGCCTGAGTTCGAACGTGTGGTCCACGTCCCCGCCAGTATGCATTGCTTCCGGTAAGTAACGTTGTTTTTATATAACATATTCGCACAGATTTGTATACGTGCGCAGATCAGAATATTCACGAAAAGATAAAAAAAGATCTAAAGATAAAATGTACACCGAAAAAGAAAAAAAAATGCTTCCATTGGGTAGTGAAGGTTATAAATAATCATTGTTTTTTTTCTTCTTTAAAAATGCATTTTCCTCATATTAATGTTCTTTTTTTAATTGCGTTATTGATGTATTTTGAACATTTTTAATGCAAATGAAATTAAGGGGTGGGGGTATAAATACATGCTTTCGGAAGTCTACTTTCACTCTGTCAGCAGTGTACACACTGAACAGAAATGTCTTTATCTTATCACTTCTTTCATTTTAGTCTCTCTTATATAACTCACCCTCAGACAATATTAAGTATATAGATGTATCATCATGGTCCTAGTATAAAAAAAATGACCATTTTGTACAGTGTTGATAGCAGCTGATCAACGTAGCGGGTGTCCCAAGCAGGCAAATGTCACAAGCGTTGTCACTGAAGTGCGAGATATATTAAGAAATATGGAAGGTTAAAATAAAAAAAAAACATTTTTTCTAGGTGTCAGAACGGAGAGTATTTATAATATTCTGTACAGCACCTTGAATATCCATACGCTCAAACTTTACAGAAACCAGAATGTCTAGTAAAACATGTCCAGCGCCGTTTGCATATTTTATGACGTTAACGTCAAAAATGGGCCGCATAACCAACCATCAGTGGGTCATTTCAATATTTATATTTTCTCACTGTGTTGCATTTCAGAATTAAAACTTTCACAAGATTGGTCTCACTACACAGTTGAATTTTGTTTTTTGTTCTATATTAAATAAGGTCTATGATTGCCACGGTAATAAAAACAAGAATTCCACATAGAATTTTCTTTAAATATTTTTTATAGCAGTAATGTATACCCACATAGAAATGCATAATAACTGGTAGGTTGACCTTTTTTGAAAGAGGGTGCAGTGACACCCTGAGATTTTTTTGAAATATGAAATTCTCAAAAGCTCATAAATACACGCATATGTTGAAATCC
Organism: Panopea generosa; assembly: GCA_029582155.1. Classification (NCBI taxonomy): domain Eukaryota; kingdom Metazoa; phylum Mollusca; class Bivalvia; order Adapedonta; family Hiatellidae; genus Panopea; species Panopea generosa. The sequence goes on along the minus strand of CM055898.1, from coordinate 78,517,539 downwards.
TATAAAAGTCACTTTTTAGCACCAGTGATCTTATTGCAGTAAATGCTATGCAAACTTTTGCTCTACTTATCTGCAGCAAGAAATTACAACCACTATGAACTATTTTGAAAGTATTTCAAAACCAAATTACATTGGCCTATTTTTTAAGCGTAAGAATCAGGTTACCGTGGGAAAAAAGGGGCATAACTGTGTAGTGAGACGTATATGCCACATTTATTAAACATTAACCTTTAAAGTTTCATGAGTGTATGATGTTTCATTCAAAAGTTTAGGCGCCGCACTGTTTCTTTTTTAATTGCCCTCGTACCTCTTAAAGCTATTTATACCGTGACCTGGGTCCAGGATTGGGTGAAGACGATTTCTGACATGCCACCCAATGCTGCTTTGTCCTCTAACATTGGTGACCTCTAGCCGTAGCATCACATTTGAACTTTTGAACCAGTTTACATTCCTTTCCTTTTATGTGGTATCTACATATATATGTATATGTCCATACAGTATAGTTTATATGAACAAAACAAACATAAAGACTATTATGCTAAAGTGTTCAATGGAAATTACCATTTTAACCAACCAAAAATAAGCATTCAATACAGTAACAATTTGGGCTCATCGACAACGCATTCTAAATGATAATATATGACATATCCTATTTCGAACCATAAAAACCGTATCTGTAAGTGATTATGGGACCATTGAACTATACTCCTTTATGATCTGTCAACGATCTAAGCATTGCAAGACCTTTGCAATAGCTGCATATCAATATAACTCTATGTAAGACTATGTATAACGTATAACCAAAGAAAGTGTATATTTCAGAGGGCACATATCCGTGGTGGTTGCTACTGGTTGCCGTACTAATGGTTGTTCTGCTGGTTTCCTGTATATTGCCGAGATTTATCCAGTGCATATTGTAAGTTTATTAATTTTTAAACATAGCTTCACACAGCACGGTGCATCGCACCACAACATTACAGCACAACACAGTGCGATACAGCGATCCTCAGCGCAGCGCAGTGCATCACATTACAGTGCGGTACAGCGATCCACTGCGCAGCGCATTGCATCACAGTAAAGTCCAGTGCGGTACAGTGATCCACAGCGCAGCGCAGTGCATCACAGCAAAGCACATTGCGGTACAGCGATCCGTAACGCAGTGCATCACAGCACAGCACAGTGCGGTACAGTGATCCACAGCACAGCGCAATACATCACAGCACAGCGCATTGCGGTACAACGATCCACAGCGCGGCGCATTGCATCACAATTCAACTCATTGCAGTACAGCGATCCGCAGCGCAGCGCATTGCAACACAGAACAGAACAGTGCGATACAGCGATCCACATTGCAGCGCAGTGCATCACAGCACAGCGCATTGCGGTTCAACAATCCACAGCGCAGCGCAGAACATCACAGCACAGCACAGTGCGGTACAGCGATCCACATTGCAGCGCAGTGCATCACAGCACAGCGCATTGCGGTTCAACGATCCACAGCGCAGCGCAGTGCATCACAGCACAGCACATTGCGGTACAGCGATCCACAACACAGCGCATCACAAAATGCAGCTGATCTAAGTTCTAATATAATAAATAAAAATTTCTGTTGATTAGTTGTTGGATCATAAAACACATATTTTATTATTTTACGAATGTCTGTATATTTTAGTAGAATACTTAACCAAGTTTAAAATGAAAAAGGGCTGACCAACGCGATGCTCAAGTTCACCCTTGCTAACCCACAATACACAAGATGCAAGTATCCGTTACAATAAAAGTATATGCACTTTAAACAGTCTGTAAGGTACATTTTGGATAATGTTTTGATAATTTAGTTGAAATATAGAGCATTGTCGTCTCACTACACAGTTACGCCCCTTTTCCCCCTAAGGTAACATGTGATTTTTTTACCGTTTTCTAGACCTTATTTTATATAGACCACAAAGAACAAAATTCAACTGTGTAGGCACTTTGGCAAACAACCTTGCATAATAACATCGTGTATATTCAGTAATACGATTTTTATTTGAAATCTATGAAACAAACCTCGCCTATATTGCTTTATGACAAATGTGGGACTATACAGAATATAAGTGTAAGCTGCTCAAGGCCACGACTAGACAAATACACCACAAATAGAGATACAATACATTACAATGATATGTGTCTATTAATATTTAATGCAGAAGATATGTTGTTAGAAGCAACGCTAACTATGCCAGACAAACAGGTTCTGACAAACAGAGCCTATCGCAAAACCATAACATTATCTCTGGCAATTAATAGTTTCTCGTGTCATGGATTCACTGAATGTTTCGCAAAGACAATTACATGGTAATGAGCAACAACAGGAACATGGTTTATATGCCAGTACCAACTTGGGATGCTCCTGTGCATCGCTGTATGTAAACCAAACATTTAGAAAATGGTTTAACCAAAAGGGAATGAACATAGTACATTTAAATATTCACTATCTTTTCCATAAACTTCATGAAATTAAAGCTTGTTTTATCACAACAAAATAATATTGATATATTCTGTTGATATGAAACATTTTTGAAAAATACTTTCTCTGACAATGATCTCAAAATAAATGAAATAAATTATGATAATTTTTGACAATGATCGCAAAATAGATTAAATAAATTATGATAATTTTAAACTATTTCGAACGGATAGAAAAACTATTGGTGGTGGACTTCTCTTTTATGTCCGAGATGATTTACCCTGTATCCAAACAACTGACATTAAAACAGATTCAATTAAGTTAATTTGTTTTAAAATTAAACAACCAAACACTAAGAAAATGTTTGTCAGTTATACATACAGACCACCTTCATCAAAAGTTGATTGGCTAAAAAATATCACAATATCTTTGGAGAAATCATTGTCAGAAGAAAAAGAATGCATAATACTTGGTGACTTTAATTTTGATTTATTAAGATCAGATGGCTATTCCAAAGTCTGGCTTGATCTCACTGAGTCAATAAATCTGACGCAGTTGGTAACAAAACCTACCCGAGTAACAGGTAATTCCGCTACATTGATAGATCAAGCGTTTTCAAACATGCCACAAAATATAGTTAATGTTAATGTCCCTATATACTCTATAAGCGATCATTATCCAATATGTTTTACCCGCTAGGTAGTTAATTATCTTAACAGTGCAGTGCCTAAAACAATAAATTACAGGTCTATGGAATCATTCAATGAAGCACAGTTTATTAATGATCTCTCAGAACAATCGTGGTCAATAACTGACATATACGACAACCCAGATGAGCCATTTGACTTATTCGATGAAATCAGATAGACATGCCCACCCACCCAAAAAAACAAACAAACAAAAAAAAACGAGTAGAGAAAATTACTCAACCGATATATATAGAAATTCTGGATGCCATTAAACAACTAAATAGTTATCATACGAAAAAGAAAAGATACAGGTAGTTACACTTATTGCCGTCAGGAAGTTAAAACTTTTATACTTAAAGCTAAACAAAATATTACAATAAAACTACATGTATTAATTCGAACAAACGTAATCCAAAAATGTTGTGGAACAGCCTTCTTGATTTAATGGATTAAAATCACAAATTCCAACTCACTATTTAGATGATGATGATGGAAATCCTATAACGTCCGACTAAAATAGCAAATATTTTTAACAATCATTTTTCAACGGTTTATGAAACGTCACATCGATACAACTCAACAATCACATCCTATGACAAACCCCATCTGATAAATATTAATTCTGATAAGTTAATAAATTCTGAGCAATTCCAAATTTCAGCGATATCACCCTCATTTGTTGAAAATCAACTACAACTTCCCAACATAGCAAAATCTACAGGATCAGACGGCCTGAGTGCTAAGTTTCTTAAAATGTCAGCCTCGGTTATAGCTCAAATACTAACAAAGATATTTAACAGTAGTTAAGATACCAATACATTTCATAATTATTTAAACGAGCAAAAATTGTCCCAATTCACAAAAAGGGACCGAAAAATGATAATCAAACCATAGGCCTTTATCAATTCTTTCGGTTATATGCTCCTATCATTAATTCTAGGACGTCACGTTAGTTTACATCTCAGAAAATACATGGAAGAAAATAAACTGTTCTATTTTTGTCAATCTGTTTTTAGAGCATACCATTCTTGTCAAACGGCTCTTACAAAAATATTGGATGACTGGCTTACAGCAATAGATAAAAAATGAAATTGTTGGGGCTTAATTGTTGGTACATTATATCTTGATTTGTTCAAGGCTTTCGACTTAGTTGACCATGACGTACTTGTTCAAAAAATTGAAAATGTACAAGTTAAGCAGAAGTGCGACAAAATGGTTTTCCTCATATTTAGAAAAAAGAACCCATTATACTCAAGTTTCTGGTATAACTTTAGAGTTCCGCATAGTAAAAGCTGCTGTACCTCAGGGCTTCATCTTAGGTCCCCTTTTGTTTTTAATATTCAAAAACGATTTGCCATTATTTGTGCAAAATACTGTCGTTGGTATGTTAGCAAACCATACTACCCTCTCAAATATTTCTCTTCCATGTGTTGTTAAATGCTTAACAGCGAATCTTAATAAGGTTGATGCATGGTGTGTAGCTAATCGCATGTCTGACAATGATGCGAAATCTAAAGTAATGTATATTTCTTCCAAAAGCAGATTAAACCGCATATGTAATGACTCTCACCTAATTCATTACAAAGATGAAGCTATTGATAAAAGTATTCATGAAAAATTATTTGGAGTTTTGATTGATAATATGTTGTGTTGTCATACTCAAGTCGACAATGTTGTAAAGAAATGTTATTCATTACTTGATCTTCTATCTCGCATCAAAGTAGTTCTTTCTGTACAAATACGTATGTTTTTTTAATGCTTACATTTTACCACATTTGGGTTTGGGGAAATTGTAATGTTTCACTTGTAGATGAATTTGTTAGTTTTCAAATGAGAGCTGCTAGACTTATTCTCGATAAAAATTACGATACTCCTTCTACAGAATTATTCACAGAGCTAAAATGGATGATGTTTCCTGAAAGAGTTAAATTTCAAAAAGCAGTACTTATGTATAAATCATTTAATGACAGTCTCCTGCATATCTTAAAATTTATTTCGTTTAACAGCTAATGTTTATACACGCACACTACGGTCATCCTCTAATCTACAGTTGTATTCTTTTAAGCCTAATTCTGAAATGTTTCGAAATTCGTTTGTTTATTCAGGTTCTTGTTTGTGGACCTCTATTTCGTCTTATATAAAAAATGCAGATTCTGTTAATCAGTGCAAAGCTTTATACTTACAATGGAGTAAAATTCTTAATTATTCTAATAATTCGGATATCACTCATCAAAACTGATATACATTATTACACATATATGTATATACTTGTTTACTTCTTTTGTTTATATGTTAACTTAATGTTGTACTTTGTAAATATGTTGTGGGCCTCATTGAAGATTGAATTTATTCAAATGAGTTCTCTCGTTAATAAAAGTATTTGCGTTATTATTATTATTTTTATTATTATTAAATCATTATTATATTTTTTGTAAGTGTCTCACGAAAATGCCGTTTTGTCACCTTTAACCTTTGCCTTGGACTCCGATTCACTAACGTTCGTAAAAAATGTCCGGAACCATCATAATATTATTAACATGGGTAATAAAAAATGTGTCTATTTAAGACAAATGGTTGCTTAATAGAGGTGACCACTAATACAGGGTTGACTGTACTCATATACTGAACAGAACAGCTAACCCGCTATCTGATATTTTATGTTTTTTTCTTAAAAAGTATCAAACCAAATTCCTTGAAATTTTGACTTAAATAAGAAAGAACATTTACGATAACAATGACTATTTCTATACAATGAAAACATGTTTATGTCGTATACACATTTTAATAACATACTCAATATTTTAACGAAGATATTAGAAATCCAAACGTGGCGGGTTAGCTGTTCCGTTCAGTAAATATCATTTGTACAAACCCGTTTATAGCCTAAATAAGGCGTCGGTGAGCAGCGTTTTATTATTCACCCGAATGTTTGACTTGCCAGGAGACTTAATATAAAAACATGAAACGATGTTGTATTATTTTATATATAATAAATCGTAACGACATATACTATAGGCTTAATCCGGACAAATATCCAAGCTGGACATTGAAATGCAATTCTCCGAATCTATAAGCTTAAACACTTATCATGGTGGCGGACTATTTTCTTACGAACGCAAGTGGATTTTTTTCTCTATCATACTGATAATTAAGCTGATGAAATAACCAAATAAAACATAATTAGCACGGTTTGCCATAAATGACCACAACTATGGAAATGAATGCAGTGTTAGTATTTATAGAAAAATGTCTTTTTCAAAAGCAGAGATAAAATTAAGCGCATGAATACATACTGGGGTAGTTGAATATGCTATATACCAATATACTGTGAACTCAGTGCAAAAACCTGATTTATGGATTTAGAGAGAAGAAGAAATATTTTATAAAATTGTATACAAAGTAGTGCATTTAGGTATATAAATCATTGAAATATAGTAGTGAGAATTCAGTGCTAATCAGTTCATTATAAGTCTGATAAAGAATGATATTCGATTTAAAAAAACAAACCTTTTTGAGCTGTGAGTAGCAGTTGCGTTAACGCGGTAATCATATACACTCTTAATAACAGTTTAAACTATATGTCAAGATTAGCGGCGGCCTCTAACATCCATACCATGTATATAGTTTGTTATTGTGCAAGTTTATCAACAAACATGTAAATAAATAAACAGCAATGTGATATGAATGTGTGATAAATTTGTTTAAGAAATGTTATGATATATTTTAAATATAGTCTTTTATAATTCTTTTAAAATGTCATGGTTAGTTGTTAGATATCATACACATATGTTAATGTGTTAACCATGATGAGACTTGAATAAAGAAATATCTCTATATAATTTATTAAAAAAAGTAAGTGCCAAGTTGCACAAAAAGCACAAGCTGGTATTTGAATCTTAATGTGAAAACTTTGAATTAACAAATGGTATACCCAAGCGTACTGCACGAAGTTTTACTGTTTTGTGGGAAAAAAATATATGCATGTTAGATTACATTGTTTGATGAAAACTGTGTTAAAAGCCTATAGGCGTCATAGCTGTTTGTAGAAATCTGTTGCAGCACTGCTTTTTTCTTTAACTGATTGGCTTTCCAGTTGTGCAAGTGTCACCTTGTTTAATTGAAACTAAGATTTCGTGTTAATAATACAGTTAGGTTGAGTGATTGCTTTAAATGTTTCAGGGGCAAAAAACCTAAGAAGAAGAACGACATAGAAAACAACGATTCTCAGCGAAATGGCAACGACGACGACGACTCCGACGACGAAGACTATGAAAGATCCAATTCACCAGTGCCCGACTTTACTAAAAATAAAAATCGAATGAATAATATGGAATTTATGTCAAAGCTACACAAAGACGTAGATAGGAAAAGTCTTAAACGAGCGAACAAGAACGCTGTGTTTTAACAGCAATTAGGCTGTGGCAGGCCTGACTTTGCCAAATAATCACAAGTGTAGCTTTAGTGACGAATTTCTTGGAGGGGTCTCTAGACCTCAATATAGTTTGATTAGGTTTTTAGAAAAAAAGAATCGCAACTGGCGACGATATCCTAAAACGTTATGTTTACCAGTTTACCAATTACTCTTTGCGCGGATCGTCTTCTAAAAATCAATATTTCGTCTGCTACAGGTAATCGCTATCGGGAACTGCCGGAAATTAACGAGCGATACTCGCCGATAGTTTCGTTACATATAGACAATCTCCGGTATTCTTCTAAAATTCCTTGGTTTAGACTACGCCTCGTTTTCGAGTTTTTTTTTCCAGATCGCGTCGCTCCACATGCTCAGTAACAACAATCCAACTCGTACCTCGACTAAACAACGCCTGCTATATAGTTTTGAGCGTTCCTAGTACCTGGCCCTGATTTAATATTCATCAGGCTTGCAGACGATAAAACAAATTGTTGTTAACCAATGTGACACGTGTTCTATTATAAGAATAGGAAAATGTATTGTTATTGGATATGCATGCACACGAATCAGTTATTGTACACCAATGTACGATAATTTCACTGTTTTCATGTAACCTACATACTTTAATGTGAATATGGTTGTGAATGTATTATGAATTATTGAAACAAATTTAATTTATGAATATATTATTATATTATTAAGTATGCAAAAAAATAAAAAATAAAAAAAATAAAATAATAACATTAATTTTACTGTTCCGTAATTTTAATGATTTATTACTTTGACATGACAACGTATTTAAGCGTGTGGATACATCATCCATTATTTATTATTTATTTTTACAATTTGTATTATCATCACTCAATGTTTTTGTCAATGTTTCATAAACATATCTTTATCATTGTTGTTAATTTTTTATTGGTCAAAGGCATTAAGTTACCGATTTGCTGATAAAACTTGATTTTTATTATCAATTTTTATTATTATAATAATTATTATTTTTATTATTATCATCATTGTTATTATTGCTAGAAATACTTTACTTTGACCAATTCCACGTGTTCAAAGAGGAAATGAAGCGTGAAACTGGACATGATCGAGATATCTTGGAATATCTATACGATCACTGCTAGTGATATTATATGTAGAAAACGTTTAAATATATACATAAACTGTATCAAGAGGTGTTTGTTTAATTTACTGTGACCTGTTCTTTAATCATTATGCATGTTAATTATTGTTCGACATGAAGCCATTTTTTTTGTTTCTTTCTACACAGCATCTACTTTTTTAACCGACGTCGTTCATGTCAGCCCGTCGTCGGATACCGACGAGCGATCCATTCCGACACTATTTATCATCCGTGTGACATCACACTAGCTTTGCGTCGTTTCTACCAAGCCGCAACGCAACCATACGATTGGTTCCTTCACGATTTCATGAAGTAAACGTTACTTTTACTTTAAACATATTTTATTGCTTTTTCATATACATGTGGTAGCAAAAGGGTTGGGCCACAAGTTATCCAACATTAAAATCGGCCCTTCCCAACAACATATTATTTACAAATAAGCTATCAAGATGGCAATAAAACATATTCATACAGGAAGAAGGGGTAAACAATGAAATAGGGTGTATTGCTCGAATATACGTTTCCTATGCTGATCTTAAATGAAGGGTTCCACCATGAGGTAAATACTAAGATTTAATAGGATCTATTGTTTATCAAAACGTTTAGTGTCTTTAATGTAAGTTTGGACATTGTTAAATATATTAATATTTTCATTGTCTGAGATATCATCACTTCCGTCCGTGTAATAAGGTTTTAACACTTAAAGGATGAAGATGACGTGTAGCATGAAAGAGACGAAGTCGATCATTTAAAAAAGAAGGACATTGCATGAAATAGTGTTCGGCGTCCTCTTTTTCATGCCCACATTTTTCACAAGTTGAAAATAGTTTTAATTTGTTAACAAATAAATCATAATTTAGGTTACTACAACCATTTCTTAAACGTGCATGAAAAATAGCTAATTTACGAGGACCTGTTAAATAAAAGTAAACGCTAGTTTCATGCAAACGCCGTTCCGATAAGAATATACAGAATTCATTTTTTATTGAGACGTAAACGATACAGTTTGTTGTCTAACATAAGTTATTTACAAGCAAAATGTCACATGAAATATACATTATATACATTATAAGCAATTTATATATAATTTGTATAATTTCTAAATCAAACATACAAAACACGAATTAATTTGGTGTTTATAAATAGTTCAAATGAATTTTACTAAAAAGTCAACTAGTCAAACTATAAAACTTTCTTATAAGTTTAAACTTAATAAATACATTAATATCTATATCATATGTTGAGTAATTTCTTGCGTAGGGCAAAGGATTCGTAAACAAAGTTACTAAGTACACTGACTTTATCTGTTTGCATCGTTGTTAACGTTAGCTGTATTTTGTTCTGTTCTGTTGAAATAAAACGACGCAGAACTAGCGTAATTTCCCACGGGTGATGTATGGAGAGTATCGGAATTGACACCTGCGGGTATCGGCCGATGTTATCGCCCTGATTATGTCGGTATGTTCTTGGTTTCTGTCAAAATGCTCATACGCGATAAGGACTACTTTTTTTATTTTTATATATTTTATATATTCATCAAATCAAACAATAAAATAGATAGTGTGGACAATGTATTGTGTCATTTTAAAAAGTGGTGCATACAATAAAACAGACACTGTAATAATACCAATCAAATTAGGAAGACGTATGCAAGTTTGTTAACGTCCGGCTATAAGTACTTTGATTAAATATGGCGTAACGGAAAGGAACTTCTACAACTAACTTCTTAAAAAAACTTTATTCCGAAATATTGAATAATAGAAACATAAGATAACACTCACGTATGCGTCATATGTTAATACCGTTATGGCGCTTTCGCAGGTGTAGTGAATTTATTGTCCAATATTGACCAATCAAAAAACACTATAACATTCAGTTCGTATATGCATTTTTGTCAACATTGGTGCCCACTTTCTGAAATAAAGAATCTAATAAGAACTCTTTTGAATAATGAGTGAAACGTAATCTTCAGCATAATTCAGGATATGGAATTATGGGATAGTTGATTTTATTTTCGGATGAAGGCCTAAAAAAGAATTTGTATAATTACATATCATCGTCATTCCGTAAGTTTCTAGCATAAATTTTGGATTTGGCTGAAGCCCATCTTTTCAGCAGTTAGACCGTCACGGTTACAGTAGTTGTGAACATAACAGAACAGAACAGAACAGAACAGAGCAGAGCAGAGCAGAGCAGAGCAGAGCAGAGCAGAGCAGAGCAGAGCAGAGCAGAGCAGAGCAGAGCAGAGCAGAGCAGAACAGAACAGAGCAGAGCAGAGCAGAGCAGAACAGAGTAGAGCAGAGCAGAACAGAACAGAACAGAACAGAACAGAACATATCCACTATTTACATATCATGTTACAAACAGGTATGTTTTTTATAGTACATATAATAACATAAGATGCCTGTACGTAAAACCTTATTTTTTTAAGAAACTCCAGCATGTATAAGACCGTAGAGATATTACAATCTGATAAATAAAAAATGTGCAACAAATATATTCAAAGGTGATAACATCAGACCTACATTTATTCTTGAAACTTAACAACATTCTCCTGTGGCGAATGTTACATAATTGTGTGTTGATTTAAAGTTGAACAGCATATCAAACTAAATAATGATTACGATAAAAAAAAGACTTATTATTATTTGTCTAAGGAATAGGTCGAAAGTATAAGATATGACTAGCTTATAATAGCATTTGGGGAAATGTGTCTTTACACAGGAATATGTTTAAATATATAGGCAGATAAAGATATTTCATACAATTCGCGTGCCGTTGATTACACACACACATGTTTGTATTATTGTTATTATGATGTTATCTGTTTGCTCATGGTCAATTGTGACTAATGCATAAATTTATATGAAACTTTGTACAGTTAATTGGTGATGGTCTCGAACCCAATTGACCTTTGACGAGGAAATAAAATCTTATTTTTTTCTATGCATACAAGTGCAATAAAATGAGTATATAATTTAAACAAGTAAGGTACCGTGGGTTATAACTATACTTTTCATCATTTCTTACATAACACAAGTAAAAACAAACAGTTATACATTATATATACATGAGTCATGCTTTTATATTGAACGTCTGTCAATAAAAAAATAAAGAAAGCATTTGGCGGGGGAATCAAACATGTTTATGGATTAGTGATTGGATACGTTGTTACATTTTCTCGTTAGTTGGAATGTATATTTATCAGTAGAATAGAAAAAACTCATATAAACTAACACTTTTTGTAATAAAAGTGTCAAAAATAATTAATATTAGAATGATATATCATTATTCATCATTAAAAGAAAACTTTGTATAAATATTCTGATTTTTTTTTCATTATATACACTTTATCTAAGATAATTGTCTCACTCATTTCTAAAAGAAAACTTTGAATAAATAACCTGATTTTTTTATATACACTATATCTAACATAATTTTCCCACTCATTTCTACAGGAAAACTTTGTATGAATATTCTGATTTTTTATTATATACACTTCATCTAAGATAATTTTCCCACTCATTTCTAAAGGAAAACTTTTTATGAATATTCTGATTTTTTTTCATTATATACACTACATCTAAGATAATTTCACCACTCATTTTTAAAGGAAAACTTTGAATAAATATTCTGATTTTTGTTTCATTGCAAAATTATACACTACATCTAAGATAATGTTCCCACTCATTTCTACAGGAAAACTTTGTATGAATATTCTGATTTTTTATTATATACACTTCATCTAAGATATTTTTTCACTCATTTCTAAAGGAAAACTTTGTATAAATATTCTGATTTTTATCATTATTAACACTACATCCATGATAATTTTCACACTCATTTCTAAAGGAAAATTTTGAATAAATATTCTGTATTTTTTTCATTATAAAATTATACACTACATCTAAGTTAATTTTTCCACTCATTTCTAAAGGAAAACTTTGTATAAATATTCTGATTTTTATCATTATAAACACTACATCTAAGATAATTTTTACACTCATTTCTAAAGGAAACTTTGAATAAATATTCAGATTTTTTTCTTTTTAAATTATACACTACATCTAAGTTAATTTTTTCTACTCATTACTAAAGGAAAACTTTATATAAATATTCTGATTTTTTTCATTATATACACTACATCTAAGATAATTTCACACTCATTTCTAAAGTAAAAATTTGAATAAATATTCTGATTTTTTTTCATTCTAAATTTATACACTACATCTAAGATAATTTTCCTACTCATTTCTAAAGGAAAACTTTGTATAAATATTCTGATTTATTTCATTATATACACTACATCTAATATAATTTCCCCACTCATTTCTAAAGGAAATATTTTTAATAAATATTCTGATTTTTTTTCATTATAAAATTATACTATGACACAACATCTTAGATAGCTTACACTTAATGTCCTTAACATAGCGTAAATGTCAAACCACAAACCCATAAATAAAATGTGGGATTAGTTAAACATAAACATAACCTTTTTGTGGTTTCTGGTGCACATTGCGCGGGAAATGTAGCGGTCTACCGTTATTTACGACGTTAAATTCCCGAACTTTGTACACATTTTAAATTCAAAGCTTTTTGTACACATGTTTATTGTACGCATATATATTATACATATATTCTACAGAGTTGTGCCCCTTGTTAGTGGTAGTACGACGATTTGTACATTAACAATCTGTATAGTTTAAGAGTTTGTTTTGGGGCTCTTTTTTTAAAACTTATG